>JALMQS010000225.1:22317717-22917717 GCA_024734495.1 Forficula auricularia
TACTTTTTAACGCCCAATTTAAGATGTTAAATTTTAACGTCTCTTTTTACAGAATAGACCTGTAAGTCTGTTATAAATTTCCTTTATAGTCTTTGTTACGAGTTCGTGGCTGTGATGGAACTATATTAGATGAAGGACAAGGTATCAGCCAAAGTTGGATGCCCCGGGTTCAATAAAACACCCTGAATAAAACGTTTCTACCTGAATTTATTTGGCCATCTTCAGTTAATTGGGAATTATACACACATTGCGGTACACATAATATGTGATTGAACCAAGCCTTGTCAAAAATAATAATTGTAGCTTCATGTAAATGTATACAGTGATTGCACCCAAGGTTCAGAGATAAATGTGAGGACAGTATAAATAAGACTTTTATTTTAAAACACGATATTTTACACCGGGTGAGTTTTTTATCTTGAGACAGTCTTATAACTCAAAAACAGTGCATTATATGAAAAAAAGTTTCAAATAAAAGTTTATTTATATCAAGGGGGAAACTAAACTACGGTATTGTTTGTCGACCTAGAACAAGCTTTCAAGGGTATTTCAAGGTCAACTTCTGTTTTTTAAATGGAAACCTATATTTTTCTTTACATTGCCTAAATTTACTAAAAAAAGCTGAACAACTTTCATTAGAACTATTTTTTATACGACATCAAATAAACAAAATATTAAATCAATTAGATCTAAAAAAAATTCAAATAATAATTATTTTTAACAATTATTCAACTTAATTATCAAATAATAATGATTAAATATTTAATTATTAAATAAATAATTTAATAATAATTATAAATTTTCCGACTATGTTCTGTGACATTCCAGAGTGTATCGCAAGTCTTCTGGATGAATTCCAGTTCCAATTTCCTTATTTTTTTAACAGATTTACAACACAATAAAATGAAGCTTGTGAGGGTGTATTCCTATCAGGAAAACGCTCGGCATCCATTTCAATGGCAGCCCCATAACACTTCTTCCACATTCACCATAAATTAAGACCATTTCAATTCTGTCTTCAACAAAAATACTCCATTTTTATTATGGTAATACAATATAACTATCTACTGGATTGAAACGAAAAATAAACTTTTTTAAACTCAAGAATTTTAAGTAGTTCTATTAAGTAGAAAATAATCTCTTAAATCTGAGTATAACGAAGTTTTAATATCATTATAAACACTTATTTTCATTGTTGTGACTTTTCAATTTAATAATTATTTATTTAATAATTAATTATTTAATCATTATTATTTCATAATTAAGTTGAATAATTGTTAAAAATAATTATTAAGATTTTTTTTAGATCTAATTGATTCATGTATTTTGTTTATTTGATGTGGTATAAAAAAATAGTTCTTATGAAAGTTGTTCAGTTTTTTTTGTTAGAATATGGTGGCTCAAAGAAAAATATAAGGTTCCATTTAAAAAACACAACTTGACCTTAAAATACCATTGAAAGCTTGTTCTGCCTTTACCAACAATAGGCTAGTTTAGTTTCCCCCTCGATATAAATAAAGTTTTATTTTAAATTGAAAGTTTTTTTGCCGAGAGTAGCAGAATTTTTATATATTGAAGGAGACAATAAAAGAGTGTGCTTCTGCTGGAATTATAAATTTTATTTATTTATAACGAAACTATATCATATATAGTGTAAAAGGACTTTAGTCCGTCTAATAGTTTATAAATAAATCAAGTAAATAAATTTACATGAAGCTACAAATCTTATTTTTGACAAGGCTACGATGCAATCACATATTATGTGTACCCCAATTAAGATGCCCAAATAAATTCAGGCCGAAACATTTTATTCGGTGTGTTTTATTGAACCCAGCGCATCCAACTTTAGCTGATATCTCCTCCTTCATCTAATACATTCCCTTATGACTTTTAGGGTTCCATGTTAAAGAAACACTTCAAACTCTGTCTGTCCGTTTATTAAAAGATTCTAGCTCGTAAACTAAATAAGATTCAAGTTATATTATCCCCAAAATCAAAGATCGTATTAAAATTTTAATCAGATGAATTGAGGAGGGTCATTTTTTTGTGGGATAAAAAATAAAATTTCATAGTGCCAGGTATCCCTGTAAATATGACATTAATTAGAATTTGGCTAAGTTTTTATAAATTTAATTCACTTTAAAGGTTTGCTAGGCAATTTTTGTATCTAGCCATTTTTCTAAAGGTCATAACATAAAATTCTAGAATTTCTTTACTAGTCTGCATTTAAACTACAAAAAATAAGGATTTTAATATTTCATTTATTTTGGGAGATTGCTAATATTTCTTATTCAGTGGACTCACGTAAAACGCGACGAAAAAATTGCAACTATTACTCACATAGCCCGATAAACAGTTCCGTATAACGCGTAAGATAAATTTAACGTTTTCACATAGTTTCTGATTTTTGAAGCTGACGAAGCAGCGGTTTATAAAAAAATAGTAATAAATCCACATTTAAAGATATAAGAGAAAAATAATAATTTTATTTAACTTTTAATAAAAATACATGTATGCACCTCAGCAGAGCTAGGCACAACATCGTTAATCCGTTAATTAATGAAGTTAACAAATTGCTTAACGATTTTACTTTTAAGTTAAACTAGAGAAAATGTTAACGGCTTTCTTAACTTCCGTTACATTGGCTGTGGCCGTGAAATGATCATCGCTTTCGGATGACAATTTTTAATATGCTAATCATAGAGTAATATAGAGTGGAAGGCTCCATAAGGAGCCAATGTATTTTAGCGTATACGAGTTACAGAGCTCTCTGGCGAGACAAGGGCAAAACCATTGGGCAATAAAATGGCGGAAACCGCTCTCTTCGGGGCAAATTTTGGTGACATTATCAAGAGTAAAAAAATACGCTTATATATATATATATATAACATAAAGGGTATGTATCTTTTATCTATGACAAAGGCTTTGAATGTTCTATGATCTTTGGATAGCTCTTAAGAACTAAGAGTTTGCTAAGTGCAGTCGCTAGAAAGCGCTTTTTCTATATACGGTAGCCGTAGCCTTCCACTCTATATTACTCTATGATGCTAATGTTTATGAAGGGAAACATGCACCTAATGCAAAATGATGATCAATAACTGATTGCTGTTTTTTGCGATAGGTGCATATTTTTCTGTGTTTTCTTCCTAAAAGCATTAAATACTTTATTTACTACTCTACCAATGCCAAGCCTCATCTATTATCTTTAATATACTAAGCTAGTGCTTAAACATTAGTACAACTTTTAGGTAGTTAACTTTTAACTGATAACTTTAACTTGCGTTAAATTTGTGAAAAGTCAACTCTTTAACGATTATCGAAGTTAACTTTTTGAGTAGCGGATTAACGATTAACGAAGTTAACTTTCGAATTAACTGTGCCCAGCTCTGCACCTCAGTATATTTAACATTTATTCACTATCGGAAGTATCAAGAAATAAGTTCCAACGACACGGTCTTGTTAAATTGGTCTGATAATGTAAGTCCCGTATAACGCGATTTCCTATTACGCGGAACGTAATTGTGTTGTACGGGAGTCTAGTGTATTTTCAAAATAGAGTAGTGCAATAAAAGTTGACTATTTCAACTTATATAATTATACCATTGGTAAATATACTATAATCATGATTGAGAATAACAAAATATCTTTATTGATTCTATTAATTACCTTACTGGTCTCTATTTATTAATTTGTTACTAATTATCTAAAATATTTTCCCCTATTATTTTTTTTTATTATTTCAAATTTGTATTTATATATTTTTTGTTGAAATAGGACCTAATAATGAAAAATAATATTTCTTGAAAAAGGTTGGCTGAAAATAGATAAAGATGGTAATAAAGCTTTAATTTCTTGTACATATCTATAAAAACTCAGTCATAAGAAATTATTTTTACTATCGACATATTATTTTTTTTTAATAAAATAAAACCATTAATTATTTTTTTTCCTTTATAAATAGCTAAAATATATTTACAGTATAGTCGGGTATCCGCCCGCGTTAGAGCCACTGCTTATGCATCGTCTTGATGTTGGAGCGAGAGGCCCAAGTACAGGCCTTGCTTACTGCAGAATGAAAAAAAAAATATACACTGTGATGCAAAAAAGTGGAACACTTAGATTGATTCGGTGTGAAAAGAGGGCCTGTCGCTGGTCTCCTTGACACCAACCCTAATTCCCGGAGACGTCTTCTGATAGTCCAAACACTTAGGTTGACTTGTCGAGTTTATAGAAGGCGCTATTGAATTTGAGCTGCTGTACAATGCCGATCCCTCAATACCTCCAATAGTATGAATCGGTCATCTCTCTCATTTAAAGCTCTAATTCGACCAGATCCCGGTCTCCTGGCATAAGAGTTTGTTTCTCTATATCGTTTTCCAGCTCTGTGGATACTTGCAACCGATACTTTAAGTCGTTGAGCGACATACCGATACGATCTTCCATCATTTATTAGAGCTATAGCTTGAGCTACTTCCTCGGTCTTTAGAGGCATTATGCTTGGACAATATTTCAAATGAAATGAAATTAAAAGATGAGATATTCAAATCGAACTGATAAACATTAAAATATTCAATTTAATTCAATATTAGACGAATATAATCATTTAATACAATTCAATAAAGGGATCAGATTTCAAACCTGAAAATTTATGCTAGTTTAAATAAATTTAATTTTAAAGGGTTTAAATTAAAGTAATACCTACATTGTTTTCACTCTAAAAACTTTTAAAAATATTTGTATATACAATCACAGAATGTATTAAAAGTTTAAATAAAATATGTTTTTTCTGAAAATTATTTGAAAAAACTAAATTTTTCTAAGTGTTTCACTTTTTTTGCACATTGTATATATTTGCACATTATGACTTTGAATAGTTCGAAGTTTAATATAATTGATTAAAGAGAACAGTTTATTAGAAGTTTTTGAAATAAACCACAATTTGGATTGTTTAATATATTTATCTAAGAAACATCAACTACTATAAACAAACATTAATACACGACGTTTCGATTACTATATCTATCTATCTTGTCTGCAGGTCATTGCTGTAGCATTCCACACTTGTAAACGATCACAGATGTACTAATCGAAATTTATTTGTATTAGGTTGGAAAGAAAGTTCTTGCGATTTTTAACTATTAAATTCAAATGCACATATCTCAGCTCAAACAAAACTTTATTAATCAAAATAAAGACCAATGCAATCAATGCACGTTTGCCAACGAGAAACAAAAGTTTTGTTATTCCGGCAGAATAAAATTCCTGGAGTCCTGGAACCGAATGTCGATTCAGCATCTCTGCTAGATGCATTTCACGCAAGACATTGTCTCAGTGCTTGAAAAAGTGATAATCGGTGGGCGAGAGAAAAGCTTCAACGTTTGTGTCCAGCACTGGTCAACAGAAATGGTCCTATCCTTCTCCACGATAACGCCCAGCCACAAGTCGCCCGACCTACCCTTCAAAAGTTGAACGAATTGGGCACAAAACTCTACCTCAACCACCATACTCGCAAGATCTCTTGCCCTCCGATTACGACTTTTAAGCACCTCGACAACTTGCGTGAGAAATGCTTTAAATCCCAGAGAGATGCTGAAACGGCATTCAACGAGCTCGTCGCATCCAGGACTCCAGAATTTTATTCAACCGGAATAACAAAACTTCTTTCTTATTGGCAAAAGCGCTTTGATTAAAATGGTCTTTATTTTACACGCTTTATATTAGCTTCACCTGTATATATCTATCAATGTGACTTTTGTTCTGTTAAATTCGGCAAACATTTCTCTATAAAAATAATTAAGACTAAAAAGTAAAAAAATAAATTATATTAAAAAAAAACACGCTTCTAAAAAGCACAAAATAATGTAATACTTAACAAAAAGCGTGGGGCACTTTGTCAAAATTAATTAAAGTACATGTTCTGCGCCCCACACTTTTTGATTAAGTAGGTACATATTACATTATTTTGTCCTTTTTAGAAGCGTGTTTTTTAATTTTTTTTAAATATAATTTATTGATTAATAAACTTTTGTTAGAGGTGAGATATGTGCATTTGAATTAAATAGTTAAAAACCCCAACAAGTTTCTTTCCAAACTAATTTTTATGTATACATGTATGAATCTATTTATTAATCAGCGCATAATCTAGTTTATTTGAAAAAGTTTTAATAAAACTTGAATTGATTCGATGGATATTGATAAGGCAGTCAAAAAAAAAGAAAATAATTTATACTATCTTTTTATTCATAAAGCGACGTTTCGGAGGCTATTCCCCCTTCTTCAGGGTTTTGAAAAGTCAGTGATGGAAATCCAATGCGACATTCCCCTCTGTCTCCTCTTTCAGTGACAGTAATAATAATATTAGGTTGATGCATAATTATGGAACGTTTGTATTGGCGCGTTTTGTTTATTTTTTTTATAAAAACAATCTTCTCTATTTATAGTTAATAAAAATGCGTGTCGAAAACCATATTCATATTTGTCAAATTATGCTCTACCACTACCAGAAAGGATGGAAGGCAGCACAGTCATTTCGCGATCTCAACGAACTTTTTGGCGAAGGAACAATTACTGATAGTGCAGTACGGAAGTGGCTTGCCCGTTTCAAATCAGGTGACACTAGTTTGGAGGATAAAGAAGGAAGAGGTCGGCCATCGGATTTTGATGATCAGGCACTTCTGACAGCCGTGGAAGAGGATGAAAGCCTTACAACACGAATGCTGGCTGCAGTCTTCAATGTCGACCAATCAACGATCGTTCGACGCCTCAAAAAGCTTGGCAAGGTATGGTAGTAAACAGCGACGTCTACCTGGCACAGCTTGACCGTCTTCACGGTGCAATCAAGGCGAAAAGACCGCGCAAAAAGAACCACATCGTGTTCCATCACGATAACGCACGTCCACATGTTGAGCGCCGGGTCGTCGAATTCATCGCCAATAAGGGCTGGGATCTACTCCCACATCCGCCGTACTCACCGACCGAAGCACCGACGGACTATCACATCAACCGCTCTTTGAAAAACTGGCAAAAGACTAAGATCTACGACGATTTGGATGACTTGGTGGCCGATGTCAAAGCGTGGATTACCTCCAAGAATCGTGACTTCTTCGCCCGTGGAATCGACCGACTGCCAAGCAAATGGGAAGCAGTTATTGAAGTAGATGGTGAATACGTTCCCGAATAATCATTTAAACATGTTTTTGTTAAATTTTATTATTGTTTTTGCTGAATAAAAATATTTTTAAAAAACGTTCCATAATTATGCATCAACCTAATATATCGTATTTCACTCTCAGCAGAATTATAATGTAGATAATGAAATATATATATTATTATTACTGTCACTGAAAGAGGAGACAGAGGGGAATGTCGCATTGATTTCCTTCACTGACTTTTCAAAACCCTGAAGAAGGAGGGAATAGCCTCCGAAACGTCGGTTTATGAATAAAGAGATAGTATAGATTATTTTCTTCTTTTTTTGGACTGCCTCATCAATATCCATCCACTCAATTCACTTATCATTCAGTCTCCAAAAATTACTTCAATCTTATTTTAATATAACTATTAAATCTTTTAATAATATTCTAATTTTCTAAATGTCCAATATAAATAGACAAAAAAAGTTGATCCAACTTCTAATATTCAATTTTAATAGTAATTTATTTTCTTATAATTAAAGAAATATTAAATATGTTTTATTCGATAAAGAATAAATTCAAGATTTTCTTCTGCTTAGTATTTTTTTTAATTTCTGTTGATTAGAGGTAATAAACATTTATTTGGTTTTTATTTTCCATCTTTCTTCCTTAGATATGCTTATATTAGTTAGATCTTATTTAAGTCTTAGAAAAATATACAACTGAATTTGTGAACGAAACATCGAAACTTTAGAACTTTTTTTTCAATAATAGTTGAATTAAGTAATGTTTAGCACCTAGCACCGTCACCATGTTCCTTATTTATATACCTATAACAATTATTAACTTCAAACTTTAATCATGTTAAAGGAGACAATAAAAGAGTGTGTCTTCTCCTGGAAAAATATATATATTTTTTTTAATTCATTTTTAACGAGACTATAGTTTCAAGGGCTTTGAAGGTAGTAGTTCCGCCAATTGCGTTTTCTTAGGATTTTTTTTTAAATTTAGACAGATTATTATTTAAATCCTTCTGCATAGATTGATGACAAAACGAAATTTATGAACAATACAGTTCCGGATATATTAAATTTCAAAAATCGAGTTTTTCAGGCTCTTTAACATTGCACCATACGGGATATCGGAAAATTTACATACATATTTAATTATAATTAAGAAACCCTTCTTACCATTTTTATAAAAGACTAAACCAACATTAAACAATAACCAATACATATTTTAAGACAATTTTGATTCATAGTTACAACACAGTTTCTGAGATAATAAGGAATAAATAATGAAAAATGTATAAAAAAAAATTTAGACTAAAAACAATTTGGCAACAGCGCATTTATTTAACCAGCGAAAGATGCATGCGCTAGATTTTTTCAAAATTATAATTTTCATATAGTGTAACGTAGGCGTTGATTACATTTGTTAAAAAATAACAAAACGATTTTTATAGAAATTTAAAATGTATTTTATCTGTCATTTTAATATTTATAAAAATATTCAATCTCATACAATGGTGCCAAATTTGTCAAACGAGCACGGGATTGGCTAGAATTGGTACATAAACAGCAAAAAGTTTTGGGCTTATGAACTATGAATTCTTATTGTCTGTTATATATACTCTAGCATTAACTTTTTGGTAGTATTGTCGCGAAACAACAACCTTAATCAGTCTATTACAATTGATTCACAGGAATTGATGTGTGAAAGACAGTCTTTTATTCTTCCTTTAATTTATAAAAATTCTGCTACTCTCGGCAAAAAGAAACTTTCAATTTAATAATGTTATTACGTTTTTAGATAATATAGACATCACTGAATTAAATATTTTTATTTATTTGAAATTATAATTTCATCATCAGTCTAATAGTCTATATTAATATTTAATACAATTTTAATCACAATTGAATTTACTTCTTTTAGAAGAATGGAAGTAACTTTTCACATTGTTTCTTAACAAGTACAATAAATTAAATTTAAGGGGCTTTAATTCTATTAAAATTCCACTTATATTAAAATGAAGTTGCAAATAAGATCTTCGTAGCTATATTTTCAAATAAATTAAACATCTTTTAATATTTCTTTAGGAAAACCGTTTTTTATTTGTTTAGTATATTTTTATTGATTTTTTAACGGAGTTGTATATAAATTGAAAAATTATGAATATATATTTATTCAATTACAGCTGACTAGATTTATAAGTCTTGTCGAATTTTCATCCCTCAGGGTCTAAAGAGAAAAAATATTTTATATTTTAGATTCTACAAAAAATTCAACGCTCTCCAAAATAATCATCAGAATAAATTTATAATAATGAAATTTGATTTTCAATAAAATTTTGTATTAGTTATAAATTTTAATGCTATCTAATTTACTCTACGAGACTAATAGATAGAAAATATCCTAGCGAGACTAATAGGATAGCCTTTGTGCGGAACCCTAATTATACATACATACATAATTATTTAGAACAGTGGTTCCCAACCTTTTCTGGCCCATCTCCCCTTTCTGGAGGTTGACTAACACCAATCGCCCCATTTTCATTTTCACTGTATGCCTAATTTTAATTTGAAGTAAAGTGTAAATAATAAAGCAGTTGTATTATTTTAAACAATTTTATTACCGTATATAAAAACAACCAAAGCAGTTTTATCCGGTCACTCTTAAATAAAATAGAAAAAAAATTAAAATGTACATTTTTTACAGATTTTTTTTAAGAACAAAGAAGTGAAATAATTAACAAAGATCATTCACGTACATTTAAAAAAATAGGAGTACATGTTTTCTTTTATAAATTAAAATCTGGAAAAATTAAGAAATTTGACAGTTAAAATTTGAAAAAATAAATTAAAGTTTGAAAACTTTATTGTTTTATTTTACCCGGCAACTTGTACTGTACAGTACTATTTTAATTTTTCCCCTTTGAATACTCATCGCCCCCAAATCGCCCACTTGAAGGCGATCGCCCCCAGGTTGGGAACCACTGATTTAGAATATTTAGAATTGACGATCATTAATTTATTTAAGATTGGTTTTGAAGACCTTGCTTATAATTTCATTTGAAAATGAAAATTTCACATATTTAATAAAATTTTAGTCACATTTGAATTTACTATTATTATTATTATTGTCCATCGATATTATACTCTCAAATAAGTAAAAAAAAATCTATATTATGCAGAAGACACCCTCTTTAATTTATTTATTCCTTATAAATTGAAAATTCTACTACTCTCTTTAAACATATCATTTTAATGTATCCTTCTGAAATTAAAAATGATCAATATTGTTAAGGGAGAATGGTGTAGGTTCTTGGTGAAACATATTTTAATAAAGTAAAGAAAATTTAAAAAAATATAAAATTCTAGATAGGTAAAAGACAAGATGCTTAATTAGCATGACTCTATATATATTTCGGGGTACGAGCCCATCTTCAGTAGTTCAAAGAGAAAACTTTTTCTCTTATATAGAGTCATGATAATAAGCATCGTGTCTTATATTTTTGTAAAACCTACCTAGAATTTAAAATTTTCTTTACTTTATTAATGATCAATATTTTGAATTTTTTGCAAGTCTAAAAATATATATTCTTTCAGTTTTAAATTCTTTTATTTTCATTTGTTTCTTCCCTTAAATAATATTTGACTAATTTAAATAATTTTCCTTGAGTTTTTTTTCTCTATCTGATAATTTAGATTTTGGATGTGGATCGTATGTTGGCAAAATCGGCACCTGATTCTTTGGACCCAAGCACAGACTCTCCTGGTCATCCAGTTATAAGAACTCTTTATGATCATCTTGAAGAAGTTACATGTTTAGAATTTCATCCCAAAGAACCTATCCTTGTTTCGGGTTCGAGAGACTTCAGCATCAAATTATTTGATTATAGCAAGACCTCAGTCAAGAAAGCATTTCGTACAATAACGGTATTTATTTATTTATTTTTTTTCAAAAATTTCTAATAACTCCAATATAATAAGAAATAAAATGTTTTTATTGATTTGATGTTGGAACTTTCGTGGTCATTTTGATCCAGAAGGATTTTTTTTTATTTTTGGGTCCATGCATTAAAATAATTCAATTCATATTTAAAGATATAGGGTGGGCCATCTAACTTTTGGAATTTGAATCGACTATAAAAAAAAAACTAGTGAATATTTTTTCAAAATTATGAGTTTATTAGAAATATTGGACATTTTCATTTAAGAATGAAACACAACATCATGAGCATCCGATGCGTTTTCAGTTCGCCCAATGGGCTAAAGATCGTTTGGCCGAAGATGAGCATTTTTATCGAAAAATCGTGTTTTCCTATGAAGCTCATTTCCAACTCAGAGGCTATGTCAATAAACAAAATTGTCGCATTTGGGGATCAGAGAATCTACACGTGACTATTGAGCAGCATATACATCCACAACGAGTAACTGTTTGGTGTGGTTTTTGGTTCGGCGGCATCATTGGGCCATTTTTCTTCGAAAATGAGCAAGGAGCCGCCGTTATCGTCAATAGCAAACGTTACAGTGCCATGATAAACGAATTTTTGTTTCCAAAATTGAAGAGGATGACATGGATGACATTTGGTTTCAACAGGACGGGACCACTTGGCGGAACAGCCAATATAACCATCGATCTTTTGCGCACTGTTTTTGGAAATCGAATAATCAGCCGAAATGCTGATGTCAATTGGCCGCCTCGGAGCTGTGATTTGACCCCGTTGGATTTTTTTTTGTCGGGAATCCTTAATGATAAGTGTTACGCTAACCACCCAGAGAGGATTGATGCCTTGAAACACGAAATCGAAGTTGCCATTCATGCGATTGGAGCCCAAACAATCGAAAATATACTGAAAAATTGGGTTGATCGGATGGGATACTGTCAAGCCACTCGTAACAGTCATTTGAATGATGCTGTGTTTCATACTTAAATGAAAAATGTCCAATCTTTCTAATAAACTCATAATTTTGAAAAAATATTGATTAGTTTTGTTTTTTTATAGCCAATCAAATTAATTTAATAATAGCTGAATTTATATAACTAGGAAATAAATCTCGAAATGAAATTTTCAATAGAAATCATAAAACATAGTTTCTTATTAATATAATTTATATAAAACATGATTAGCCTGGGATAAAAGTTAGAAATGTTTTTTTCATTAAATTATATATAATATCAAGAGACCCAAATTCAATAATAATGCATCTTGGACATTAATTTATCTTAAAGAGAAACAAACAGGTTGTTTTCTGCTTGATGCAAATAATCATATATATATATACGCTGATGGCTTATGTATAATAATTAGATGCTGTTTTGAGTTATGTATATATATACAGGGTGCTTCAAAAAATGGTATACACACTTTGAACTTCCATGAAAATTTATTTACCGTTCTACAAAGTTAAATTTCAGGAAAATAGAAAGCTGAAAGTCCAATGTAAATGAAACATAAATAACAAATGTTAATACTGTTCAAATTGGTGACCTGCAGCATCAATACAATTCTGAGTACGAGTCACCACTGATTCTGTACATCGTATCAAAACGTCCAATGAGATTTCTCTACACACTGCTTGAATCTCATTCCAAAGAATGTCTAGGTTACGTGGTTTACGTTTGTACACCTCATCTTTTACTGTGCCCCACAAGAAGAAATCCAGTGGTGTAAGGTCTGGAGAGCGTGCTGGAAACTCGATTGGCCTCCTGCGTCCTATCCACTGGCCCGACAAATTTTGATCCAGGTAAGCTCGTACGTCCGGTAATGATGATTTTTATTTTCAACAAGATGGTGCCCTCGCCGCACTATCACAGGGACGTACGAGCTTACCTGGATCAAAATTTGTCGGGCCAGTGGATAGGACGCAGGGGGCCAATCGAGTTTCCAGCACGCTCTCCAGACCTTACACCACTGGATTTCTTCTTGTGGGGCACAGTAAAAGATGAGGTGTACAAACGTAAACCACGTAACCTAGACATTCTTTGGAATGAGATTCAAGCAGTGTGTAGAGAAATCTCATTGGACGTTTTGATACGATGTACAGAATCAGTGGTGACTCGTAAACTCAGAATTGTATTGATGCTGCCAGGTCACCAATTTGAACAGTATTAACATTTGTTATTTATGTTTCATTTACATTGACTTTCAGCTTTCTATTTTCCTGAACAACTCTTTGTAGAACGGTAAATAAATTTTCTACGGAAGTTCGAAGTGTGTATACATTTTTTTGAAGCACCCTGTATATATATCAAATATAAATATGTATATATAAAAAAATACAAATCTTTATAAAATAATCACGGAACGTTTATTTTGAAACTAGACGTTCCGGGAGAAATTCTCCCTTTATCAATGGAAATTTAAAAAAAAAAAAGGTGTTTTCGCTAATGTTTCGAAAAACAACCCTAAAAAATTAATTTCTAAGCATTAGCGAAAACAACTTTTTTTTTACAAAGGCGCTGATGGCTTATGTATAATAATTAGATGCTGTTTTGTGGTATGTAATCAAATGAAGACAAGGAATTTTATTCTGGTTGATTAATGAGATAGATATATTGTCTTGTTTAGATGTTTTTATTTTCAAATCACGAGACAGTTTCACCGGAGACTCTCCACCATCATCAGTCTAAAAGTAGACAATGAAGTTAAAATTAAAGGTACTTACGTATTAACGCCATCGCAGCTACAAATAAAATTTTAAACTACAAATTTGAACTGAAATTGAGTTTATGGACTGTGATGTCTCAAATTGTCTCAAGTTAACGCCAGTGGGCGTTGGCAATTTTCACTTTTAGAACTTTTCATAGGTTCGGTTCTATTCATCATCTCGGTCCATTTAGATAAAAAAATGGGTTCCCGAACAAACTTTGGAAGGTTCGGTTAAGATATATTCAGTTCGGCTCGTATATCTTCATTATGGGGCTGGTTTTTAGGCGCCAACCTAATCGCCTAAAAACCAGCCCGAAATGAAGATATACGAGCCGAACTGAATATATCTTAACCGAACCGGCAACGACTTTTACATATTCGAATTTTTTGGGTATTTACTAATTATTTTTTAATTAATATTCATTTTCTAAAAGAATCCGTCGTCAGTAGCGGTGCTTAAAAACCGCCAAATCTGTAGCTGCGGTGGCGTTAATACGTAAGTACCAAATTAAAAATACAAAAAATCAATCTTGGTAACGAACATACATATGTTATTGCTTGGTTTACAATTATTAATTTTTTAGTGAAGATAAAAATTTCTTTGTATAATCTAAATATAAACGAAGTGAACGCTTACCAGTGTTTGAGTTTATACAGCGCTCAATCTAAGTTCATAGTACAGTAAGAAAAACATTTTAAACTCATCATTACATTGAGCGCTCTATAAACTCAAACACTGGTAAGCGTTCACTTCGTTTATATTTAGATTATACAAAGAAATTTTACCTTAACTAAAATTAATAATTGTAAACCAACCAATAACATATGTATGTTCGTTACCAAGATTGCATTTTTTGTGTTTATTGTATTTTAATATTGGAAGTTTGTGAGATGAAAACGCTACGCAGAATTGCGGTAAAACAAGGATGGACAGGGGTAAAAAATGAAGATATTAGGGAAAAGTGCAAATACAAGCAAAAATGCCGCCGCGTATGCGGTCCAAAGCGAGAAGAAAAGAATGGAGGTGTGACACGTATTGCGAATGAATGAAGACCTGGCTGGTGAGGAAGGTACATGACAACATCCCTTACCGGGAAAAGAAGACGGGGCCGTCCAAGAAAACGATGGAAAGACGCTCTGGAGTAAACATTGTGGCTTTTAGCCTAACAATAAGAAGCAAGGCAAGAAGAAGAAGTATTTTAATTTTAACTTCATTGTCTACTTTTAGACTGATGATGGTGGAGTCTGATTTGAAAATAAAAACATCTAAACAAGACAATACATCTCATTAATCAGCTAGAATAAAATTCCTTGTCTTCATTTGAACACCACATCTTGTTCAAAGGGCTTACATACCTCAAAACAGCATCAAACTTTGTTTTCCTTTTTTTTCTATCGATTATGGGAGAATTTCTCCCAAAACGTCTAGTTTCAAAATAAACGTTCCGAGATTGTTTTATAAAGATTTGTATTTTTTTATTATATAAACAATCAACAATTAATTTCGAAGGCTCAGCCTTGATCATCAGTCTTTTTAATTATAAATATTATTTCTCATGGGGTCAGTATCGCGTGGATATTGAAAATCTGATTACATACCAGGCTAGCTAGCTAAACACTAAAAACCAAAAAAATTGTTTAGTAAACAAATTTTCACTATCCACGCGATACTGACTCCATGAGAAATAAATATTTATAATCAAAAAGACTGATGATCAAGGCCGAGCCTTCGAAACTATAGTCTCAAACAACTAAATAATATATATACATATTTATTAAGTGGATATCGATGAGGCACTCCAAAAAAAGAAGATAATTTACACTATCTTTTTATTCATAAAACCGACGTTTCGGAAGCTATTCCCTCCTTCTTCATTACTACATTATAATTCTGCTGAGAATGATATACAATATATTATTGTTACCGCCACTGAAAAGAGGAGACAGGGCAATGCCTGCATTGGATTTCCTTCACTAACTTTTCAAAACCCTGAAGAAGGAGGGAATAGCCTCCGAAACGTCGGTTTTTAAATAAAAAGATAGTGTAAATTATCTTCTTCTTTTTTTGGACTGCCTCATCGATATCCACTTAATTCACTTATCAGTCCGTTCCCCCCCAAAATTACTCCAATCTCAATAGCAATAGTCATATTTGATACATACGACCTTGATCAAAAAGTTTCAGGAATTTATTCAGAAAATCAAAAATACGAATTTATCCATCAAAATCAATATTGTCCCCTTCAAAGTACTCCTCATCAACTACAACGCACTTATGCCAGGGATTGATCTAATCCTTGAAACATTTTTTATACTCGGTTTTCGGTATGACTATCAAGAGCCGTTTTCGATTTTTACGATTTTAAAAATGAAACTGCCTCTTGCATTAACGAGTTTGTATTCAATTTTGCGTTAAACGGATTCAACGGTGCGAAAATGTTGAAGAAGTGTTACTCTATCGAAAACAAACTTTTATGTGTGGCCCAATTTTTCGTGAGTCTGTCGAGGATGACAAACGCAATGACTGGCCGTAGACATCGAAAACCGACGAAAACGTTGATAAACTCAAAGAAATTATGGTCGAAAACCTAACAATTGACCATTGGAGAGATAGAAGGGAACTTAAACATCACTTATGAATCCGTTCAAGACATTTTGAGTCGTTTACTTGAAGCAATTCGCCAAAAAAGACCGGATTTGTGGGAATCACGTAACGCGCAGTCGAACAATGCCATCGTTATCCGGAACCTTTTGACCTAGAACTAAACGAATACCGAGGGGTGAAACCGCGACCGAATATGGTGTACACCTACTTCCATTTTCATTTCCAAGAAGAAGACGGTTGGATGAAAGTGGGCATTATCTAATGAATTCCAAAATAATTCCACATGGGCTCCAAAGACGGTAACGGTGTACACCTAATTCCAAATCGCGGTTCACCCCTCGACGAAACCATCCAACAGCCACCGAATTCGACTGATTTGGCTCCCCTGCGATTTCTTCCTGTTCAGTCGACTCAAAAAATCACTCCTGGGAACGTGTTTTAGCAACCAAGACGAGATAATGGAAAAAATCGAAGACGGCTCTGATGGCTAAACCGAAAACCGAATATAAAAAAATGTTTCGAGGATTGGATCAAGCGCTAGCATGAGTGAGTGCGTTGCACTCGATGGGGAGTACTTTGAAGGAGACAATATCGATTTTGACTAATAATTTGTATTTTTGATTTTCTTAATAAATTCCTGAAACTTTTTGATCAATTTAGTATACCGGGTGAGTTTTTTTATCTTGAGACAGTCTTATAACTCAAAAACAGTGCATTATATGAAAAAAAGTTTCAAATAAAAGTTTATTTATTTCAGGGGGAAACTAAAGTACGTTATTGTTTGTTGACCTAGAACAAGCTTTCATGGGTATTTTGAGGTCAACTTCTGTTTTTTAAATGGAAACCTATATGTTTCTGTACATATTCTGAATCTACAAAAAAAAAACTGAACAACTTTTATAAGAACTATTTTTTTATACGACATCAAATAAACAAAAATATATAAATCAATTAGATCTCAAAAAAATCTTAATAATTATTTTTAACAATTATTCAACTTAATTATCAAATAATAATGATCAAATAATTAATTATTAAATAAATATTTATTAAATCGAAAAGTCACAACAATGAAAATAAGTGTTTATAATGATATTAAAACTTCGTTATACTCAGATTTAAGAGATTATTTTCTACTTAATAGAACAAGTTAAAATTCTTGAGTTTAAAAAAGTTTATTTCTCGTGTCAATCCAGTAGATAGTTATATTGTATTACCATAATAAAAATGGAGCATTTTTGTTGAAGACAGAATTGAAATGGTCTTAATTTATGCGGTGAATGTGGAAGAAGTGTTATAGGGCTGCCATTGAAATGAATGCCGAGCTTTTTCCTAATAGGAATACACCCTCACAAGCTTCATTTTATTGTGTTGTAAAATCTGTTGAAAAAAACAGGAAATGTAATGGTTATCAAGAAATTGAAACAGGCCAAAATAACGAAATTTGAACTAGAATTCATCCAGAAGACTTAAACACACTCTGGAATGTCTCAGAACAGTGTCGAAAAATTATTAAATTATTAATTATTTATTTAACAATTATGAATTATTTAATTATTATTATTTGATAATTAAGTTGAATAATTGTTAAAAATAATTATTAAGAATTTTTTTTTGAGATCTAAAATTGATTTAATATTTTTGTTTATTTGATGTCGTATAAAAAATAGTTCTTATGAAAGTTGTTCCGTTTTTTTTTTTTTTTTGTAGATTAAGAATACATACAGAAACATATTAGGTTTCTATTTAAAAAATAGAAATTGACCTCAAAATACCCATGAAAGCTTGTTCTAGGTCGACAAACAATAGCGTGCTTTAGTTTCCCTGATATAAATAAACCTTTATTTGAAACTTTTTTCATATAATGCACTGTTTTCGAGTTATAAGACTGTCACCAAGATAAAAAAACTCACCCGGTATATGTGTATGTTTATTTGTATCAAGCAGAGGACAGCCTCTTTGTTTCGCTTTATGATTCAACAACTCTGCTACTCTCAGCAAAACAAAAAAACTTTTCAATTAATTTATTCATTTACGAAAATACTTTTCCAGTCAAAACAACTTTAAAAAGACTTTGAACTAATTAGAGTCATTAGAAAACTGAGTTTATTTTGTCATTTAAATGTAAAAATTTTCATTAAAATGAGCTTTTTGTTTACTGGATTAAATTTTCATATTTGTTCTCGTTAACAATTTTAGGAAAATAGAAAAAAAAAATGAATATTTCCTTTTTATTTTCGATTAAAAATACTATAAATCTATTAAAAATTTAATTTAACAAAAACTGTTTGTTTTATTTAAAAAAAAAAAACTACAATCAGTTGGTATGAACGAATGAGAATATGAGCCATTTATTTTGAAAGTCCATTTTTCCAAAAAATCGAGTTAGCAACCTTAATAGTTACATTTTTACATGATGTTTTCATTCTGAAGCAACTTGATACTAATATATTTAAAAACATGAAAATTTGCTGGTTAATGAAATTATATAAAAATATTTTGAAAGTGGCCTAACTCCATTTGTCAATTGTCGGAAAGGTAACAACTTATTGTAGTTTTTAAGGAATTTGATGTTGGTACTTGGTGAAACATTTTTTAAAATTATTGGATAAAAATACTTGGTAGTTTCACATTAAGATATAAAAAAATAAAACGAATTTATTTTTGGAGAATCTTTAATCTCGATATATATATTTCGGGTGACTAACCCATCTTCAGGAGAAACAGAAAGTAACTGACCTGGATAAGTCGAAATTGAATACAAGTCAATGGTAAAATTTATTTTTTAAAGATAACAAAAGGGTAAATATTTAAAATTAGTGGAGGGAGAAAAGGTAGGGAGTCTACTAATTTTAAATATTTACCCTTTGTTATCTTTAAAAATAAATTTTACCATTGACTTGTATTCAATTTCGACTTATCCAGGTCAGTTACTTTCTGTTTCTCCTGAAGATGGGTTAGTCACCCGAAATATATATATCGAGATTAAAGATTCTCCAAAAATAAATTCGTTTTATTTTTTTATATCTTAATGTGAAACCTACCAAGTATTTTTATCCAATAACTTTATTGTAAATGAAATGAGACAAGAAGATTTTGTATCAACAAAATTATTAGAAGACGCAATTTTTAAAAGGATAAAGAATTCTGATGGAGAATCAATAAACTGGTTAAAAATATGTTGGATGCGTTTTGTTAGAAATAAACCGTATAAAATTTTCTATAAGACATCAATGAATGAGAATGAAAATTTTAATGTCCTGAATTTATTACCACGTCCGGGTAGACCAAGAAAGTTCGAAAATATCGTGTTGATACCACTGTATAAAAATATCAGACAAATTACAACAGCAAAATTCAAGGACATATTACGATATATACCACCCGAACATCATGATTTCTTCAAATCCATTTCACACACACAAAATGTAGATGAATAGTAAATTGTTTTGTAAAAAATAAATTTATGTTTTGTACGTTATGTAGTTAAAAAATGTTTTGAATCGCAAAAATTAGGTTTCCGAAGTGTTTTAAAGATATGTAAAATAAATTAAGTTTTTTCAATTTGAAGCATCTTAAATTATGTTGAATGAACTTGGGCACCTTCAAATTTTATAATGAATCTGGATGTTAATTTTGAAAGTGGCCTAACTCCATTCTTGATAAGAAAACGCATATTATTCACTTAATAATTGCGACTATTTTAATAGGAACTATAAATTTAACACCCTTAGATACACTTAAGCAGTATGACTCATTAGTATCCTATACGTATATTTTTAAATACATTGAAACGCAAACCCTTAAATATCTCGATTTGAAGATAAATGGAGTTCGGCCACTTTTAAAATAAACGGCTCAAATATAAAATTGATTTATTCTGCTAAGTTGTTTGTTTCTTTAATTTTATTTTATTTTTTCAGGATGCGGATCAAATTCAGACAATGTCTTTCCATCCAAGTGGAGATTATTTGGTTGTTGGCACCAATCATTTTATTGTTAGGCTCTATGATGTTACCACCTCACAATGTTACATTTGTAATTTCCCTTCTCATCATCATACAATGGGCATTACTTTTAAAGTGAGAATTTTTAATTAATATTCTATTTATTTAGATTCTTGCCTTCCTGTATCGAGTTAAGGGCTAGAATTTACAATTTTTACATGATTTTACTTAATACAATTTAATATTTCATATACACTTTTCACAAATCACAATTCATTCTCCTACCCAGGTAGCACAAGAATAATCTATAAATATTCTGATAATATCTTCTCTGGACATTGGAATATCCTGTGAATAATCTTTCAATCTTCGTAGATATTCTGGGAATTTTCTTAGAACTAAAATATTCGTGTAGGACATTAAATTCCCTTTCCCGGAATATTCCTAGTTGCGCATTCTTGGAATATTCGGAAAAGAATATTCTCAGAAGATTAACGCCCATACAAATATTCTGTGGATCTCCTGGAGATAATTGGAATATATACTATGTCCTTTAAATAACTTTTTAGAATATTCTGGGGATATTGTGTGTTACCTGGGTATATACACATAATCTTGCCGAAAAACCTCGAAATTTTCGGACTTTTCCAGTTTTACGCTTTTAACTCGAATATAATTGAATATTGGTAACCCGTGCCGCAATGAGGTTGAAGTTTTGAAAAACAGCAATTATTTGCAAAAAATCGCAGTTTTTCCTTCATAAAATGAAAACCACTCATCCTAGAAACTTGATTTCTATCTCATTCTATAGGAGACTTTTGACTTGAACGTTTACTTGGACCACTTTTTTGTTAAAACTCTTAGATTTATAGATATCCAGAATTTTCCATGTCACTTTTGAGGATTCGGATCATATCCTGTTCGGAAAATGCTGGATATCTATAAATCTAAGGCGTTTACCAAAAAAGTGGCACAAGTAAACGTTCAAGTGAATAAAATTTCCTAGAGAATGAGATTTCAAGTTTCTATGATGAGTAGTTTTCATTTAATGAAGGAAAAACTGTGATTTTTTGCAATTAATTACAGTTTTTCAGAACTTCAACCCTATGCGGCACGGGTTACCATTATCCAATTAATATAAAACTTTTTTTGAATTGTGGCAAATTTAATCTAGTTTAAAAATTCATTGAATGGTCTTTGTCGAAAATGTGCTCCTTCATGGTCAAAATGGCAAAATATCGAAAAAAGTGCGAGTTTTTGGGATATTCAGAGTGATTTGGGGCTGTTTTTTGGATCCCCATAAAAAAATGGAATTACCGGATCAATTTTCTATTTTTTTAATCAACGAAATTTCGTCATCTTTAATTTACTATAGAACGGATATTTATATTGACCGTTTTCGAGTTATAAGCGAAAAACTTGAAAATTTCGAGGTTTTTTGGCAATTTTTTTTTTCAAATCAAGATCACAATTTCCCAATAGATAGACTTTTCAGTGTAACTGAAATCCGAGGTTTTCATGTTTTTAACGCTCCAGGAACTGAACTACTAGTTCAAATCACTAAATATTTTCCCTCGTAGTTCCTTCTACCCAGCAACCTTCTAACAAATTCTTCCTAATTCACTAACTTGTAATCATCACAATTTGTTGACCTACCTATTTTGCCCCAGATCATTTTAGTTCCCCAGTTTTCATCATTTTCTATTTCTAACTCTTCCTTTACTTTATTACTTCTGGGCTTCGCCTTCTTTCCCAAACCATCTTCATATATTGAAGGAGACAATAAAAGAGTGTGTCTTCTGCTGGAATTATAAATTTTATTTATTTATAACGAGACTATAGTTTCAAAGGGCTTTGCCCTCTTCATCAGTCTATTCAACCATTTACTAAGAACCATTTACTAAGATCCGGATTATTCAATCCTCACACAAGTTCTGATATAATCGTGCCTTCACCACGACACTCAGGATATTCTCGCAACATTTCGTAATAATATATATCTCAAATAGTTGTAATTTCCCTCTCAACCTTCCATTGATAGTCAGAAGTTTTCTTTCCAAATCCATTATCAGTATTAAAGTAGTGAAATAACATGGTTTCAACATTAGTTTAATTTTAAAAAGATTATTATTATTATATATTTCATTAACTATTTCCGAGGGGTGAACCGCGATTGGAATTAGGTGTACACCGTCTTTGGAATTATTTGGAATTACTTTGTAATTCATTAGATAATCTATTGTCATCTATTGTCTTCTTCTTGGAAATGAAAGTAGAAGTGGAAGTAGGTGTACACGGTTTTAGGTCGCGGTTCACCCCTCGACTATTTCTAAAGCAAATTGCATTATTGAATATGTTTGAACTTTATAGATATGCCCCAGATGCTCGATCATATGCATCTGCAAGTCGAGATGGATGCATTAAAATTTGGGATGCTGTTTCAAATCGATGTGTTAACACATTTGTAAAAGCACATGATGGATCAGAAGTGTGTAGTGTGAGATATAGTCGAAATGGAAAGGTAATAATATCATTAATAATAATATTAATTTTTCTAGTCTCTCATTTTATATATAGGTAATAATCTTTTCAATTTTTAAACTTCATTATAATGTAAAATATATAAAAAAAGAGGGTGACGTTTCATTCATTCATGCAGGGCCAAAACCGCTGGACCTAGAAAGATTAAATTTGAAGTGTATATGTTTTCTACGATTTATTGGTGAACTAAGAAGGGATTTTTTGAAATTCGAACACCAAAGGGCGCCCAAATTAGTTTCCAGAGTTTTTCACGATGTCTTAAACCCAAAAAGATATCAATACTCATAAGAGTGGAAAATATTGTAATATTGTTGTTATCACTGAAAAGAGAGACAAATGGGAGCCGAGTTATACTCACCCATCAATAACTATTCATTCCTCTGAAGAAGGAGAGAAAAGGTCTCCGAAACGTCTGTATTTGAATAAAAAATTTAAATAATTTGGGCTGCCTTGTCATTTGTATTTGTATTTGTATTTCGCTTACCAGTCCCTCTTTCTAAGAAAATAAATAAAACTTAAATAAAATATTGAAAAACCTCATTCCTCAAATACATAATATTGAAAATCACTAACATACAGAATCACTATTTTTGTTTCAGTATTTATTAACTTCTGGTAAAGATTCATTAGTTAAATTATGGGAGTTATCTACTAATAGATGTTTAATTGCTTACACTGGCGCTGGAACCACAGGTAATTAAGAAATTCATTTAAATTATCATTCAGAACGTATTTTTAAAAACGTTAGTTAATAATAAATATCTGAAACACCGAGCGATGATCCGTAATTTTTTGATTCAGTTAAAATCGATATTAGTATTAATATTATTTTTAATTTTAAATTCAGATAAAAAAGTCGCTTTTTATTCGCAGCCAAAATAAAATAAAATTGAAATAAAACTTAATTTATATTTTTACCAACGTTTTGACCCACTATGGCCATCATCAAGACGTATCACTGCCCACAAACTTTTGAATGTTATTGCAATTAAAAATAATATTAATATACACGGAGGTTCTTTCGTTGACCCTTTTAAATCCTGAAGAAGGAGGCACGATCCTTCGAATTGTCGGATTTTTTAAGAGAATGAAATTGATATTCTAATAAATTATTTTATAGAAAAATACCTTTAATTAATTAAATTGGCAAATTCTAATATATAATAATATTTATAATGATCTATTAGTGGAATTTCAAATAAAAAAACACAATTAATTTTATTAAAAGAAAATTGAAAAAAATGTAATTATAAATTTTTATTCAAACAACCACCTGTGAATAATTATTTCAATTAACAAAAAACCCATCAAAAACAACTTAGCCGAAGATGAGACCGTGACAGATCGAAATGTCAACCCGAAAACCCCCTAACCCGGGAATTTCATCCAAATCGTTAGAGCCGTTTTCTATATACCGGGTGAGTTTTTTATCTTGAGACAGTCTTATAACTCAAAAACAGTGCATTATATGTGAAAAAAGTTCCAAATAAAAGTTTATTTATATCGAGGGGAAACTAAACTACGCTATTGTTTGTCGACCTAGAACAAGCTTTCAAGGGTATTTCTAGGTCAAGTTCTGTTTTTTAAATAGAAACCTATATTTTTCATTACGTCTACTTAATCTACAAAAAAAACTGAACAACTTTCATAAGAACTATTTTTTATACGACATCAAATAAACAAAATACATGAATCAATTAGATCTCAAAAAAATCTTAATAATTATTTTTAACAATTATTTAACTTAATTATCAAATAATAATGATTAAATAATTGATTATTAAATAAATAATTATTAAATCGAAAAGTTACAACAATGAAAATAAGTGTTTATAATGATATTAAAACTTCATTATACTCAGATTTAAGAGATTATTTTCTACTTAATAGAACTATTTAAAATTCTTGAGTTTAAAAAAGTTTATTTCTCGTGTCAATCCAGTAGATAGTTATATTGTATTACCATAATAAAAATGGAGCATTTTTTGTTGAAGACAGAATTGAAATGGTCTTAATTTATGCGGTGAATGTGGAAGAAGTGTTATGGGGCTGCCATTGAAATGGATGCCGAGCGTTTTCCTGATAGGAATACACCCTCACAAGCTTCATTTTATCGTGTTGTAAATCTGTTTAAAAAAACAGGAAATGTAAAGGCTACGAAGAAACTAAAACAGGCCAAAATAACGAAATTGGAACTGGAATTCATCCAGAAGACTTGCGATACACTCTGGAATGTCACAGAACAGTGTCGAAAAATTATTAAATTATTAATTATTATTAAATTATTTATTTAATAATTAAATATTTGATCATTATTGATTTGATAATTAAGTTGAATAATTGTTAAAAATAATTATTAGAATTTTTTTTGAGATCTAATTGATTTAATATTTTTTTTATTTGATGTCGGATAAAAAATAGTTCTTATAAAAGTTGTTCAGTTTTTTTTGAAGATTAAGGATCCGTAAAGAAATATATAGGTTTCCATTTAAAAAACAGAAGTTGACCTTGAAATACCCTTGAAAGCTTGTTCTAGGTCCACAAACAATAGTGTAGTTTAGTTTCCCCTTGATATAAATAGACTTTTATTTGAAACTTTTTTCATATAATGCAGTGTTTTTGAGTTATAAGACTGTCTCAAGATAAAAAAACTCACCCGGTATATATACAAGAATTGCTCGTTTAATATAATAAGATTTTCATCCTTTAACAAACCCTGAATTTATTATAGGAAAGCAGGAACATAAGGCACAGGCAGTGTTTAACCATACTGAAGATTATGTTTTATTTCCTGATGAAGCTACAACTTCTCTTTGTGCTTGGAATTCAAGAAACGCTTCTCGCAAACAATTGTTATCATTAGGTAATTATAGGTGATAAAATACACCCAGTATTAGATGGATTTTTAAATTTATTTTTCATTTTTAGGGCATAATGGACCTGTTCGATTGATAGTGCATTCGCCAGTTGCGCCAGCCTTTTTAACATGTTCAGATGATTTTCGAGCTCGTTTTTGGTTTCGACGAATGCCTACACATTAACTAAAAATATTCCATGTATTTTCAAAATTATAAATAATTTTTAATATCTTTTTTGTAAATAGATTTTTTATATTTATATTGAGAAAAAAAAATTGTCATTCTTGAAGTAAGAAATTTAAAAAAATTAATATTATTTTTTTCTTAATAAATTAAAAAGTAAATACCTATTAAGAAAAATTATGTACTACATTATTTGACTTTTTATTTTTTTTTAATTTAATTTATGTTTTGTCTTTTAATGAAGATTATCTTTAGTCAGAATTTTGTTTTTATTTATTTAACCCTTAAAGCAGCGGTTCCCAAAAACTATATGGTCCGCGACCCACCGGTCCCAATTTTGGTGGGTCGCGGCAAGGACAGCCAGTTCAATAAAAATATATGAAATTTGTCAGCTGCAGTGGCGTAGCCAAACAATTTTCATGTGGGGGGGGGGGGGGGCAATCCACAAAGCCAAATATTTAGTGGGAATTTTTTTTTTTTATTAAAACAAATTGTCCAGTTAAATTGTGTTTTTACCCGGAAAGTTTTGGGCTAGTTGTAATTTCTTTGACCTTTTTAGTTTTTGGATGTGCTGAATCCGAATCTGTGGTTTGCTAACAAAATTTCGTAACGGAACATTGTCAAAAATGCAAAGAAAGGTAAAAAAATCTTATTTTAGGCCGTTTCCATGACACTTTTGAGGATTCGGATCATATATCCTGTCATGGAAAATGCTGGATATCTATAAATCTAAGAGTTTTATCAAATAAGTGGTCCAAGTAAACGTTCAAGTCAATAAAATTTCCTAGAGAATAAAATAAGAATCAAGTTTCTATGATGAGTGATTTTCATTTTATGAAGGAAAACTGCGATTTTATGAAAAAATGGATAATTTCTCTGTCATGGAAAATGCTGGATATCTATAAATTTAAGAGGCTTATAAAAGAGTGGTATAAGTAAACGTTCAATTCAACAAAATTTCCTAGAGAATGAGACAGAAATCAAGTTCCTAGGATGAGTGGTTTTCATTTTAAGAAGGAAAAACTGCGATTTTTTTGCAAAAAATTGAAGTTTTTCAAAACTTCAACCTCATTGCGGCACGGGTTATCCATTATCCACTTAAGATGAAACTTTGTTTGAATTATATCAAATTTAATCTAGTTAAAAATGTATAGAGTGGTCTTTATCGAAAACGTGCTCTTTCATGGTCAAAATTGAAAAAAATCGAAAAAAGTGCGTTTTTGGGAAAAATACGTCAATTTTCAACTAGCGCTTGAGCCAGAACGGTTGGTCTGAGAAAAAAATCTAATTGATGAAATTTTTAGGAAATTTTATGAACTATCATTTTGAAAAGGAAGGCTATTTACGAAAAGTTGAGAGTTTTCGAGTTATAATCAAAAAAATGAGATTTTTTTTGCAATTTTGACAATGTTCCGTCACGAAATTTTGTTTACAAACCTCAGATTCGGATTCAGCACACCAAAAAACATATAGGACCAAGAAATCAAAGCTACCCCAAAACTTTCCCGCCCCGAGGGACCCTTTAGAGAACAATTTATAACTTAACTAAAAAGGTACTTCAAGAAATTAAAAAAAAACTTAATTCTTGATTAAATATATTTAATTACAGTTAGTTTGCCGTTACTCATCCCATGGGCCCTGCCCTTGAGGGGGAGGGGTTCTGACCCCCCCCGTGGCTACACCTCGGTCTGGTATACTCGCTTAATTATCTAATAATTAGATTAGATTCTAATGATTTTTTTATTATATAGCTTTTTTTATTTTTTTATTTTGAAGATGTAACATTTTTTTTTAGTAAAGTGAGTACATTGTCGCGGTGCCCAGTGTGCACCGTGGTACATAGTTTGATGACCCCAAGGTTCCTTAATGATTTGTAAATTTAATAAAAGTTGATTTTCCTGCACCTACTAGCGATCAAAGGAGATAGAGCCTTAAAAAAAAAAAAAAAAAATTGCGAAATTTCTCAGAGCTTTGTCTTGTGAAATTATTGTAGTGTGTATTTATGAGACTTAAAATATCGGTGTTTCCAGTTATAGTCTCTAGGGGTTGGAGATGACAAGTTGCACCAACATTTTTTCGTCAGTCGATTCTACATGACTTGAAGCCCCTGTGGTTAAATTTTCACCTCATTGGGTCAACTATTGAAGGCGCTAGAGGTTTCTATCACGTATTTCAGATTCTAAACCATTGCCTTAAAGTTTAAATGGAAATCATAGTTTGGTCAGGTTTTGTATTGACATAAATTCTCAGGGGAAATCGCCTTTGCCTTACTAGTAAAGTTGCATCCAATCATCCTTAAAGTTATATCTCAATCACATTGCGATGCAAGCAACGCACTCAGGGTCAGAGATGAGGGTGGAGGGAGGCGGACTAGCGTCGGCGCCAAGAATAAAATTAAAATTCATAAAAAATATCCTTTCATGTGTTTCAGGCATTTTTAGACCTCACTAAGCAAAAAAAAATTTATTTCTTTTTGGAGTAGTGCGCACCCAAAATTTAACCACTCACTCATAAACGCAACAAAATAAGAATAAAATACACTAAAAGGTATAAAAGAATTATTATCTTATTTAGGTACAACTAAACGACGAAATATTAAGATGAAATTACTTTTTGAAGTCGGTGCCAAACAAACTATACCTATAAACGAGCGTACCCGCCAAACGTACTAAGTAAGATCCGTCGAGTTCGATTCATAAAATGTATATGTTTGGAACCGACTTCAAAAAGTAATTTCATGTTAATATTTCGTCGTTTAGTTGTAACTAAATAAGATCATAATTATTTTATACCTTTTAGTGTATTTTATTTGATTTTTAAGTTATTATTATTGTAATAAGTGAAAAATTATTTAGAAGCAACGAGGAATATTGGGTATGTTTATGGGTAGATAATTTTTATAAAATTTTACATAGACATTATTAAATATTTGTTTAAGATCAATGTTTGATTGCAGTTCCATACATTCAATCAGAAAGTTTGCAGTTAAAATATACTTATCTTATCTTATATTATTAAATGAATGAATGAATTATTGTAAATATATATATATATACATAGACAAGCTGCGTCAGGCGTGCCTCCGGTACGGCCTCTGCACCTTGGCCCTCCGGGCGGGTGGCCCTGGCGGGCAGCGTCTCGAGACGGCCAAAAGTTTGTTTGCAATATAATTTTGTTCAACTGTATTTTAATTAAATAGGTATATTTTGTTAATTAAAAATCAGCTCCAAGAAATAATTTAACTCATTGAGAAAGCAAAATAAAAAATATTTTTTATAGATTGTAGATATTATTTATTTTGAGCAAAAAAAAAAAATGTAATATATACAATAATTTTTTATATGATATCTATTTGAACTATAATTACTTTTTCCCAAAAAATAGGGGCCCTAAAAAAGCTAGTTACGGCGCTGTAAATAGGAGACCAAGCTTGCGCGCTGCAGCTTTAGCAGTGGTTGACATATGGTCATTCTATGAAAGGTCAGACCCTAGAGTTACGCCTAGCATTGAAATTTTATCCCTGAATTCCAGTGAGTTTGAGTCGAATGATATGTTTGGGAGGTTTCTGTACGACACGCCTAGAAATAAGACAACAATGAGTTTTCACTGCATTGAAGTTAACTAAGTTTTGGAATCCCCAGTTTTTAACTCTGCCTAAGTCTAAATTTATCGAGGAGGCAATGTCTGCAAGGTTTTTATGAGATGCAGGGGCATTATGTAGGGTGCTGTCATCTGCGTAACAATGGGGGGCAAGTTTAGAAGGTCGTTGATATAGATAAGAAAGAGCGTGGGGGAGATAACCGATCCCTGAGGAACCCCAGCGTTGGTGTGGAAGGGGGAAGATGATATTCCATCGATGACAACCTTAATTCTACGGTCTGAAAGAAAACTTTCGAACAACTTGCAGAGTTTCGGCGCAAGGCCGACGGAGGTCAATTTGGCACTTAAACTATCTAGAGCAGTGATTCTCAACCACTGTGCCGCGGCACTTTTGTTTTCCGCGAAATTCTTGAAGTGTGCTGCCAAATTTTAGAAATGCAAACAATAAAACTTATTTTTCTAATGAGTCATTATTTTTTCCAGTTTAGCCATTCAGATCACATAATTTAATGTAAAACTACATAAATAAGCTTTAAAAATATATACATTTTATCTATCTACTCTTATTAAACCGAGCAAAAATTGTATATTTGTTTATTATATATATTTGTATCATTGTTCTATTTTGAAAACGGCTTTACCGATTTTGATGAAATTCACGGGTTAGGGGGTTTTTGGGGTGACAATTCGATCTGTCACGGTCTCATCTTCGACAAAATTGTTTTTGATGGGTTTTATCGTAATCAAATTAATTATTCTCAGGTAGAAAAATTCCATTCTTAAGGTTTTAAAAAAGGTTTTCCTTTTACTATTGTACCCAGACAGACAATGGGTTGGGCTAATTGTTCTCAAAGGCCTTGAAGAACTATTGTGATTGTGGTGTGTTGTTGTCAAGCATTAACTAAACCCGAACAAAGCTCGGTCTTCCAGGTATATATATATATATATATATATATATTTGTATTTTTATTTTTTATTTTAAAAAAGGCTCTAACGATTTTGATGAAACAAACTCTATTAACAAAGAGAAACAAAGAGTTGATCCTCTGCTTGATGCAAACAAACATATACACATATATATCAAGATGATATATCTGTATATATATTATTTATTTGTTTGAGACTATAGTTTCGAAGACTTGGTCTTCCATCATCAGTCTTTCTTCAATTATAAATGTTTTTCATGGAGTCAATATCATATGGATATTGAAAACCTGATGTTCCCTCTTCACTGCTGGAAGGCTAGGAACCAATAAAGACACTCTATCCGGGTTCACATTCAAATATGATATATGATGATGAAGACCAAGTCTTCGAAACTAGTCTCAAACAAATAAATAATATATATACAGATATATCATCTTGATATATATGTGTGTATATTTATTTGCATCAAGCAGAGGGACAACCTCTTTGTTTCTCTTTGTGAATCAACAACTCTGCTACTCTCGGCAAAACAAAAACTTTTCAATTAAACTCTATTAACATGTGTTGAGGATGAGAAAGCGATCTCGATGCGGAGCGGGGGTGGATGTGAGGGGTGCAGAAGGTGGGGGGCAGGTGGTAGGGCGAGGTTTCGGGGGTAGGGTCGAGCAGGGTGGAGGTGGGGGGTACAGTGGTCGAATACTATATAGATATATTTGTATTTTTTTAATTTGAAAACGGCTCTCAAATAAAAATCGACCTTTTTATCAGAATTTTAAATCAAAAATAATATTAAAATAAAGATTTTAACTGAAGGAAGAAGTTTCCGAGCATCGCTCGGTGCCTCCAGGTACTATACATTATACTTCAAAAATTTAGATATTGATTGGGTTCGTGATCCATTTGTGATAACGGTTACGTCTGTATACAGGGACGGATTTCCACTAGGCCAGTGTCTAGAGGCGGCACGGCCTGACGGTATAATTATAAAATTTTATAATAAAGAAATTTTAAAAAAATAATTTTTTTATTCATTTTTATGTAATTTTATTCCTATTTTAATAATAAGAAAAAAAGACTAGTTATTTAAATTTTGCAGTAAAAATTAGTGCTTAATTTTGTTTATATATTTTTTTTATTTCAAAAAAGATTAAAACTATTTTGATAAAAAAAAAAAAAAAAAATAGGCAAAAACACTAATTTTTTTCCTTGCACGATTATTTTGATTTTAATTTTCTTTATTTTCTTTGAAAGACGGACTGTTAAGCGAAATAAAAGTGGGTTATAATGAAAGCCAGCCAATAAATTATTTACTTTTATTCAATTTCCGACGTTCTGGAGACTTTTTCTCTCCTTCTTCAGGGTATTGAATAGTTATTGATGGGTGAGTATAATTCGGTTCCCATTTGTCTTTCTTGTAAATTACAAGTTGTAATATTGTTTCTATCACTGAAAGGAGAGACAAATATGGGAACCGAGCTATACTCACCTGTTAGGGGGTTGCGTGTCCGCGCTCCCCTCCTAGTTGGAGGGGACCTAACAATGATTTGTGCAGGGCGATGTTCGTCCCTGGTAAAAAGCCGGGCTGGGCGCCACCCGCCTAGTTAGCGGGCGAGGAGCTCCGAGTTGGTGGATGGCTCCTCCTTCGATCATCAGTCGAGATCGAATTGCTTCACTTATAACATGACTGAAATATTATCCAGTCATGCAAAAGTGTCGCAACGATCTGACTGAGTCATCTAGCGGCCGTGTCTAAAAGCTCGTAGCCAAAGCAACAGCGAGCCGCTACACACCCATCAATAACTATTCAATACCCTTAAGAAGGAGAGGAAAAGTCTCCGAAACGTCGGAAATTGAATAAAAGTAACGGTGATCAAATAAAAGCTAAAGACTTATAATAGAGGAGTTCGCAATGGTTAAAAGTAGGAGGAAACCAATGTAAGGAAACATAATAAAGACTTCCCAAAGTAGAAAACATTGATACGTTAGTTTATTTTTGTTAATTTTTCTTTTTATTCAAGTATTTCAATAATAATGTATTTTTTAGTTTGTAAAAGAATAGACCTTTTCAAATGTAATTAAAATAAAGTAAAAAGTAACTCTCGGTGTTTTTATGAACACCCGTTTATGGACTCGTTATATTTAGTTTTTTTTATTTAAATAATGACTTTGGCACAGATGTGACATGTTTCAAGGGGACGGCAGCCAAGGGCGAATCCAGGAATTTCTTATAGGGGGGGGGAGAATGTAGGGACGCCCCCCTCCCCCCCACACAATAAAACTTTATTTTCAATTTTAAAATTAAAAAAAAAAAATTTCAAATTTTTTTTACAAATTTCATATCTCATATTTTAAGATCATTAAAATAAAAAAAAAATAAAAAAATTGTTATAAATTCCCTGTCGATTTGGCCGCCGTTTTTTGGCCTCTGCGTGCGACGCACGTGTTGCACTCACGCCAGGCACGGGCCTCTATGGGGGGGGGGGAGGTCGCTCCCTGCGCCCCCCTCCCCTGGATCCGCCCTTGACGGCAGTCAGAATAGTGCCTAGGGGCGAAATATTTATAAATCCGTCTCGGTCTGTATATGAATTAACTTTGAATGAAGAGGAAGAACTATCTAATTTCGCTTTTTAATAATCGAGATTTAATTTCAAAACATTCGGAAGAGTCAATTAATTCATTTTGGATTAACATTAGATGTGATTATCCCATAATAGCCAAAAAAGATTTAAAAATATTATTACAATTTTCTACATCTTATTTGAGGGAATTCGGATTTTCAGCATTAACCAATATAAAAACGAAAAAAAAATACCGAGTCTTTTAAATGTAGATGACAAAATGAGAGTGGCATTAACATTTTCTAATATAAACTAGAGATGGGTAGTTCGTGAACGAACTAGTTCAAATGAACTATTCCTAAAAATGAACTAAGATGGGGGGTCACTTTTTTGGTGATCCCATAATAGTTCAATCGTTCAATCGACTTCGGGATTGTTCGGCTGAAGTCGGCTATTTCCGTATAACCTGTACATCTACAACCCACTCCTCATGCCTCAATTATTTTCATCCTCATAAAAGTTAAATGAACTATATCAGGGGTGGCCAAAACGCCGACCGCAAGGGCCTATAAACATTTAAATTTTTTTATAACATTAAATTTTAAAATTGAAAATAAAGTTCGGTTATGGGGGGGGCGTCTCTGACCCCCCCGCTTATACATCGGCCACCCCTGAACTATATAGTTCAATTGAACTAGTTCCATATAATGAACGAACTATAAAAGAACTATTCCCTAAAAAGAACGATTTTTCCCTTCTCTAATATAAACCAAATTATCAAAAATCATCATGTTCAAATTTCGCATTAAATGTATTCTTATAATTAATTTGTAATTAATAAATCAATAAATATTATGTTGTCATTGTAGTATTTATTATTTTATTTTACATTGAAAATTATTATCATAAACTATTTTACACAGTGTATTATTGGTAAGTAAAATTCTTTTAAAGTTATCTTATTGTTAGTGTGCCGCCAAATTTTGAAATTGTTAAAAGTGTGCCGTAACAAAAAAAGGTTGAGAATCTCTGATCTAGAGGCTAGAAGTACCAGAAGATTTTGGCTAAAATAGAAGTACCGGAAGTTGATGTTTACGTACGTAAGAATGTACCTCCCCCCCCTGCGTATCGCAAACATAAATCTCAGAGCTACGAAATTCGAAACTTAAGCATGATATAGGCTAGGAGTACAGGAAACTTTTGCTTGAAATAGGAACACCGGAAGTTGACTTTTACATGAAAGATTTTTCGTTTTTTTTTTTTATTTTCTCAAAAACGGCACAAACAATTATTTTTAAATTTTTTACAATTATTTTTAAATTTTTTTTATCATGTCATGAGTTATTAGTCATGTATAGATTTTAATCGGATTGAAATAAAGGAAGGGGGTGTAAATTAGGAGTGTCGTAAAATAAATATTTTAATCGTTCATATCTCGTCTTCGGTAAGTCGCAGAGCCTTGAAATCTGAAACTTTAACTATTCACCATAGAGGCAACAAGTTACCGAGCATCGCTCGGTGCTCCAGGCACTTTAAATCTATAGTTAAAAAAAAATGGTTCAAAATATGCCAAAATTGTGATTATTTTTTCGGAAATCTTGATATATTTTTCACATTTCAAATTGAAAATCTGTCTATTATTCTTCGAGAATTTTTGGGAAGTACACTCACCGGCAAAAAAAACGCAACACCTAATTTTTTTTTGTATTTTTAATGTTTTACTTTTATAATATCAATTTTTTAACGAAGTTAAAATATTTATATCATTTTTAAAGTCATTTTATATAACTTTAAACACACTTTTCATCTATATTATTAATAATTTAATTACAAATTGCCAACATTGTTCCAAAATATACAAATTAGATTAAACAATACATTTTTTCCAAAAAATAAAATTTTGTGATTTTCAGTTGCGAAAAATCATTAAAAGATGAGCCTGATAAGTGAGTATTTGTGATAATTAAGTGGGACAATTTACACTTATATTAGAACTTTTTTGAAAAAATTAACTTCAATTGAAAGTACCTGGAGGCACCGAGCGATGCTCGGTAACTTTTTCCTTCAGTTAAAGCTTTATTTTAATATTATTTTTAATTTAAAATTCTGATAAAAATGTCGATTTTTATTTGAGAGCCGTTTTCAAATTAAAAAAAATACAAATATATATATAGTATTCGCCCACTGTACCCCCCCCCCCCCGCCTCCACCCCGCTTGACCTCACCCCCGGATCCCCCACCTCCTGCACCTGTTTTGATTCAACCACATATGATTCATTTTTATTCATCTAATTGTTAATAAATAAAACCTATCAAAATGTGTTATTTTTTCTGAAAATTGAGACCTGGTTATGCAAAAGATATTTTTAAATAAATTCCTGATTATTTTTTATTCTATTAAATAAATAAGGTTCTTTATAAAAACAATTATAAAACGCTTATTAATAATTCTGAGACTATAGTTTCGAAGACTTGGTCTTCATCATCATATATCATATTTGAATGTGAACCCGGATAGAGTGTCTTTATTAGTTCCTAGCCTTCCAGCAGTGAAGAAAGAACATCAAGTTTTCAATATCCATATGATATTGACTCCATGAAAAACATTTATAATTGAAGAAAGACTGATGATGAAGACCAAGTCTTCGAAACTATAGTCTCAAACAAATAAATAATATATATACAGATATATCATCTTGATATATATGTGTATATGTTTATTTGCATCAAGCAGAGGACAACCTCTTTGTTTCTCTTTGTTAATAGAGTTTGTTTCATCAAAATCGTTAGAGCCTTTTTTAAAATAAAAAAATAAAAAATTCAAATTAAAAAAAATACAAATATATATAGTATTCGCCCACTGTACCCCCCCCCCCCGCCTCCACCCCGCTTGACCTCACCCCCGGATCCCCCACCTCCTGCACCTGTTTTGATTCAACCACATATGATTCATTTTTATTCATCTAATTGTTAATAAATAAAACCTATCAAAATATGTTATTTTTTCTGAAAATTGAGACCTGGTTATGCAAAAGATATTTTTAAATAAATTCCTGATTATTTTTTATTCTATTAAATAAATAAGATTCTTTATAAAAACAATTATAAAACGCTTATTAATAATTCTAACGTTTAATCACAATAGTTCTTCAAGCCCTTTGAGAACAATAAATTAAGCCAACCCATTGTCTGCTTGGGTACAAAAGTAAAAGAGTAACCTTTTTTAAAACCCTAAGAATGGGATTTGTCTACCTGAGAATAATTAATTTGATTACGAAAAAATGCATCAAAAACAATTTTGTCGAAGATGAGACCGTGACAGATCCAATTGTCACCCCAAAAATCCCTCGTGAATTTCATCAAAATCGGTAGAGCCGTTTTCAAAATAGAACCAAGATACAAATATATATAAATAAATATACAATTTTTGCTCGTTTAATAAGAGTAGATTTGTATATTTAAAATTATCCTAGAAATTATATTAATGATTTTTATTTGTTCAAAGATAAATTAAAATAATAAAAATAAAAAAAATTAGGTTTTGAGTTTTTTTTGCCGGTGAGTGTATTTCCAATTTCTTCTTATTTTAGAAAAAAAAAATTATAAGGTCAAATTATATCAATGTTTTAAAGGAAATTTATAATTGTATGTCGGGCCGCATTCATTGCTGAGCTGGGCCGCATACGGCCCGCGGGTTGGACAACCCTGTACTAGATAAAACATCTTGCATCCTTATCATTAAAAAAATATATAGGGATTAATTTAATTAAAATTCCGTAAATAGAATACAAACTAATATAATATATAAGATAAAATCATATTCAGAGCAAATATCTAATTCTAAATAAAATTAGGACATCTATTTCTTTTAAAAAAATCTTAAAATTTAAAAGAATATTATTTTAAAAAATCTAAAATTTATTTAGCATTAGATATTATTACATTAAAAGTCCAAAATGGCACAAAATTACATAACAAAATGATTGCATAAGATCTACTATCAATTAAATAACAATATGACCTTGAAGAAAAAGAAAAATTACATTGTGTAATTAATTATAATATATTTATATATAAATGAATTATTCATTTAATAATTTTTAAGTTTTTAAAACATAATTTTTTATATTAAAATTATAGCAAGAAAATGTTTTTATTTTTTTTTTAATTTTTTAAACTAAAAAGTCATTGTCAGGAATTCTTAACTTTTCTTGATAAAGAATTCTTCTGCATGACTGTGTGGATGAAGTTCCTTTTATGGTGTGAAACGAACGAAGAGTTCTCTTCCTTTATCTAAAGAATAAATAAATACCTATTATATTGGGTTTCATTTTAAAAGGCGAATACAACGCTTGAATTAATTAGTAATTTTATTTTTATGTTATTTGAAGAGATCGTGCAGATAAAAATTATTTTTTTGGTTTTAAGGTAGTTGTTTCGCGACAATACTAGCTGATGAGATAAAATCAATAATTCCCCCCAAAGCATGCTTTGCACGCAGCACACGTTTTGCCGACTCCCAACACTCTTTCGCGGTCAAATTGGAAAAGTGCCGGACCACTTCATTCGCGAATACATATATCCCCATGACTTCAAGGAACTGGAACTCTCTCCCAGCCTCTATCTTTCCCAGCACCTATGATCTTCAAACCTTCAAAACCAGGGTGCATAGACACCTACGTCTACACCCTCTCACTTAATCAACTTTCCCTTCTCTTCGGTAATGCAAGGGTCTTTCGTGATCCATAGGGGCTACATCTTTACTGGTGCACCCCTTCTTGCATTCGATTGCATTAAAAAAAAAAAAAAAAAAAAAAACTAGCAAAAGGTTAAAGCTAGAGTATATAGAACAAACAATAAGGATTCATAATTCATAAGTTCAAAACTTTTTGCTGTTTATGTACCACTACTAGCCAATCCCGTGCTCGTTTGACAAATCTGGCACCATTGTAAGAAATTGAATATATTTATATTAAAATGACAGATAAAATACATTTTAAATTTCTATAAAAATCGTTTTGTTATTTTTTAACAAATGTAATCAACGCCTACGTTACACCTTATGAAAATTATAATTTTGAAAAAATCTAGCGCATGCCCTCTTTATACATCTTTCGCTGGTTAAATAAATGCGCTGTTGCCAAATTGTTTTTATACATTTTTCATTATTTATTCATTATTATCTCAGAAACTGTGTAGTAACTATGAATCAAAATCGACTTAAAATATGTAAGAATTGGTTATTGTTTAATGTTGGTTTAGTTTTTTATAACATTCGTAAGAAGAGTTTCTTAATTATAATTATAATATGTATGGAAACTTTCCGATATTCAGTATAGTGCAATGTATAAGAGTCTGAAAAACTCTATCTTTGGAATTTAATATCTCCGGAACTGTATTGTTCATAAATTTCGTTTTGCCACCAATCTTCGATGCAGAAGTATTTAAATAATAATCTATCTAAATTTCAAAAAAATCCTAAGAAAACCCTTATGGTGAAACAACTACCTTAATAAACACAGTTACTTGTTAGTAATCAGGTAATCAAAAAGCATGAAACCAATAAGAGGGTGTAAATTAAATGATTAATATAATTTCATTTGCATAATGTGTGAAATAAAATCAAAACTGATTGTAAAAATTACTTTATAATTTTTGATACTAATAAGGAGGAAAGTATAAAATAGAGATTCGAATTAAACAAGTTACAGAGTTGTGTATATTATGATTGAGAGGAAAACACTCTCCTTGATGCAAATAAACATATACCTATATATAAATCAGGGCCGGATAAAAGGAGCGGGCGAGCCGGGCAACAATTTTGAGGGGCGCCGAATTAAAAAATAAAATATTTTAATATATATGTAATCGTGCATGAAAAAAGTGGTTTATTTCCTTCTTTTTTTCAAAATATCTCAAAAAACGGCTTAAACTATTTGGATTAAAAAAATTGTGCGAAACCATGGCATTTCGATCTACAAAAAAGCTCTAATAAGTGAACATCGAAAAAATTATATTTTTCGAGATAATAATTGTTTTGTCAAAATGTCTCTTAGTTAGTTAGTTAGTCTCTGCGTTACCAAATTTTTGTGGACGAGCTAGCTCAAAAACTAGTGTGAATATCAAAACCAAATTGCAAACGTAGTTTTGATCCATTGAGATGAAGAGCTGATTAGATTCTGGTGCATATCGACCCAAAATTAAGGGGGGTGGAGGGGGGGTTAAAAATTAAAAATCTAGGCGATTTGACCAAACTCAACCAAATTTTGAATACATAATCAGTGGACCCACAGAAGTAAAAATAGAATTATGCCTAATTTATGGACAATTGTTAACAATTCCTGTAACCGTTGCGGCTTGCGATCGTAGTTTCAGGAAATTGAAACTTATTAAAACATATTTAAGATCAAAGATGACAAATGGAAGATAGATGAATAGCTTGGCAATTTTGTCAATCGAAAATGAAACTCCATAAAATATAAATGCGACTGAAAACATACAAAAGTTTGCTGATTTAAAATCAAGAAAAAATTTTTAATTTTTTTCTATGATACATATTTACTTTAATTGGTATACATTTTATATCTTTTTTGAGATTATAATTTTTGTTTGTATTATTTTTTAGATGAGAGTCGGGTTGGCTAACGCACTGGCCTCGCTTCGGCATCGATCGATTATGACGATGTTGGAGTGGGAGGCCGGGCTTCGATCCTAGCTGGCAAATAAAAATTGAAAACTCGGCTCCCTCACTAACCCTACTAACACTTTACTTATGTGCTGTCTAAATGGGCTTTGTTCCCGGTGACATTAAATAAATAAAAAAAAAAAAATTTTTAGATAATATTTTTTTTAAATTGTTCTCTATTTTGATTAAAATTTTCCTTTTTGTGTTAATTTTTTTTTTTTTTAATTTGTATATTTTTGTATAAGAGGGCGCCAAATTTGTTTTGCCCGGGGCGCTCATCAAAACCCTAGAATTGGCCCTGATATAAATGAATATAAAATCGTTTTTAAGGAATTTGGTGTTGGTACTTGGTGAAACATTTTTTTAAAATTATTGCATAAAAAATACTTGGTAGGTTTCATATTAAGATATAAAAATAAAACGAATTTATTTTTGTAGAGTCCTTAATCTCGATATATATATTTCGGGTGACTAACCCATCTTCAGGAGCAACAGAATGTAACAAGGTTAGTCACCCAATATATATATATCGAGATTAAAGACTCTACAAAAATAAATTCGTTTTATTTTTATATCTTAATGTGAAACCTACCAAGCTTTTTTTTTATCCAATGAATATAAAATCAATACAATTGTTTATAAAAACACTCGAAAAAATGTTTAATAAGAATTCTCCTTTTATCAATTGAAAAATAGTTGCTTTATGAATGAATTTTAAAGCAACTACTTTCAATTTAATAAAGGTAGAATTTCTCCCAAAAAGTTGTTAATTCTTATTAAACGTTTTTCGATGTTTTTTAAAGATTTGGATTTATTAAATCATTAAATTATTTTTAAATGAATATATATATGTATATATTTAGATATAGTAGTATTAGCAAATAAAAAAAATTATCATATATATGTTTATTCGGATCAAGAAGATGGCACTCTCATTGATTTCCCCTTGAAAATCATCTCTGCTACTCTGGGCAAAAAAAATCGTTTCAATTTAAAATATTGTTATAGTTTAGTAATTTTCTCCGTATATAACTGTTGAAACAATATGAACAATAGTAAAAATTATGAATAAGAATGTTAGTAATTTATTTAAATTGATCTCTTATATTTTCAAATTTCCTCCAATCCGAATGATTGAAATAAATAGAAGGGAAAGTCAAGGATTTTGAAGATTCAATGGGCTAATCAAATAATCAAATAACACAATTATTTTCTAAATCCAATGTATTTTTTTTACTGATTTTACTTAGTTAAAATTCTGTATCAAGACTAATATTCAAACATGAATAAAAGAGAATACACTTAATATTTATTATAAAATGATTAATTTTTCTTATAAGAAAATGTATATCAATTTCTTTTTTAATTATAATACAGAATTATGACTTAAGATACATATGGATTATTTATAATATATATATATATTTATATATTATAGGTGTATTAAAATTAATAAAAAATATATAATATATTTATATTTTTCTAAAGATTAAATTTTTTTCCAGACGAGACCTGAACATAAGTAATATGCTGCTGAAACAGCACCGTTTTAAGAAGGGGGGGGGGGGGGGGCTTGCACTTGAAAAGGGAAGTTTGAGAAAGAGAATTTAAATTTAGTTTTAACTGTGTCCAATCCATTTGTTTAGAAAAAATGCTCAAAAACAATTTTTATACGGCTATAATTTTGAAAAAAAAAGAGGATATTATCAGAAATACGAGTAAATTTTGTATACAATTATTAAAGGAATAATTGAAAAAGACAAGTTAAAATTTCTTTTTTTTTTTAAATAAGATGAATTAAATCATCGATGAAGAATCTTTTTAAATAATTTTTGATATATATATTATAAAACAAAAATTAAACACCTACAAATTTTTCAATTATCAAATCTAAGGTTAAAAATTATTAAATTACATTATAAATATTATATTCTTATATTTAATATTAATCAAAACGGAAATCTAGAACAAAATGTTTTTTTTTTAATTCTTTAGATATGGAATTTTTTTTTAAATTAAGGTAGTTGTTTCGCAACAATACTAGCAAAAAGTTAATGCTAGAGTATATATAACAGACAATAAGGATTCATAGTTCATAGGCCCAAAACTTTTTGCTGTTTATGTACCAATTCTAGCCAATCCCGTGCTCGTTTGACAAATTTGGCACCATTGTAAGAGTGAATATTTTTATATTAAAATGACAGATAAAATACATTTTAAATTTCTATAAAAATCGTTTTGTTATTTTTTAACTAATGTAATCAACGCCTACGTTACGCCTTATGAAAATTATAATTTTGAAAAAATCTAGCGCATGCATCTTCCGCTGGTTAAATAAATGCGCTGTTGCCAAATTGTTTTTAGTCTAAATTTTTTTATACATTTTTCATTATTTATTCCTTATTATCTCAGAAACTGTGTTGTAACTATGAATCAAAATTGTCTTAAAATATGTATTGGTTATTGATTAATGTTGGTTTAGTCTTTTATAAGAATGGTAAGAAGGGTTTCTTAATTATAATTAAATATGTATGTAAATTTTCCGATATCCCGTATGCAATGTTAAAGAGCCTGAAAAACTCGATTTTTGAAATTTAATATCTCCGGAACTGTATTGTTCATAAATTTCGTTTTGCCACCAATCGATGCAGAAGTATTTAAATAATAATCTGTCTAAATTTCAAAAAAATCCTAAGAAAACGCATTTGGCGGAACAACTACCTTAAAGTAAAACCTATGATGTTTAGGATAATAAAAAGGACAAATTCAAACGATGCCTAAAATATGGTCAATTATTTATTTATTTTATACATACTATTGACCCATACATAAATTCAATTTTTATAATTTCCATAATTATTAAACATATTTTTTTAATTTAGTAGGAAATGACTTTGAACTGTGTAGTATAAAATAGTATTTTAGAATAAAGATTTTTTTAAACAAAAAAATTGTTAAAAATTAAGTATGAATTTATTTATAAATATATTTTAATATATATATATATATATATATATATATATTTAGAACATTTAAATTACCTCAAGAATCTAAATTTACGACATTAATAGCTAACAACTATATTAATTAGATTAAAAAAAATTGTGCGCTAATTTGAATTAAAAACTGTTTATATTTTAAAATGAATACCTTAATTATAATTCTTTAAATGTTACTATATTATATAATTTTTAATAAAAGCATTAAGGGGGGGAAAATTGTATATTTTTCAACGATTGTCTATTATTAGTAGAAAATTAGATACCGATAGTCTATAAATAAATATATGATTGTTCTTTTTTAAGATCACTCTACTATAAACTATTATAAATTATATCTAATATTTCACCGTTTCTTATTGGACAATTTAATTAAGACTCTTATCATATTTTGGGAGATAGATTATAAAATTTAAAATATCTCAGAAAATATATCATGAACAATATAAAAATTATTTGGAATGACTGAAAAAAGTTTGGCATCAATATTTCAGATTATTATTTGTATCAATATCGAATTATATGTGCTCGTATATGTAAATTTCTGAATTTTTTTTTAACATGTTTGATTAAAAATTAATTTAATACATGATAAACAGAAGTTTTGCTAAATATTTATTATGATATTTTGGACATTAAACTCTGATGAAACCTTTCGGTGATTTTCATTTTTTTCTCCTTATTTTATACAGGTTAATCAATTTAATTTTTTTATTAGAATACATTAGGAAAACTTCATCGATGATTTTAGTTTGTGGAAAAGAATGAAACCAAAAATTATTACATACATAAATAGGATTTTTTTTTTCTTTTTATTAAAATCGTCAATTTCGGATTGGAGGTTAATAATAAAAGATAAATTTACAATGAAGAAAAAAAAGTTAAGAAATAATTTGTTTGCTAGGATGAAAGTGTTAATGTATTTTGAATGTTGTGTTTTGTTGGAGGGCGTGTTTCACCGAAAAGCAATTGTTTACTCGGCCTTGGAGTCACCATCGCCTCCCGCTGCCACGGCTGGGGGTGCCCCCGTCGGCGCAACAGGAGTTGGATCAGCTGACTTTTTGCCCGAATCTTCTTTTGCAACTTCGCCATCATCTGCGCCAGCCCCGGAATCAGCAGCATCCTCAGTTTTGTTATTAGTGAGGGCTTTCTTTTCCTCTATTGTTTCAGATGTAAGTTTGTCGGTTATAGTTTTCTTTTCATTTTCCTTTTCCTGTATAAAAAAAAAAAATTAAAAAAATTATAGTGTTATTTCAAGAAATAAAGTTAATTGAAAGTAATGGAAGGCAGCCCAGAGGTAGTGAGGAAAGAAAAAATTAACACATATCAAATAAGGTGTAATTTATTGGAATCCTTCCTCCTTTCCTTTCAAACCGACGTTTCGGAGGATTTTTCCCTCCTTCTTCAGGGTTTCAAAGGGTCAATGAATGAAACAAATAAAATGTTTCCTTCTTCTCTCCACTGGTCTATCTAATTAAGAAGAGGAAAAAAAAAATTTGTTTTTCTATGCCTTTGTTAAAAATGAAGAAAGTTTTTGAACACTACTGTGGAGAGAAGGAAACATTTTATTTGTTTCATTCATTGACCCTTTGAAACCCTGAAGGAGGGAAAAATCCTCCGAAACGTCGGTTTGAAAGGAAAGGAGGAAGGATTCCAATAAATTACACCTTATTTTATATGTGTTAATTTTTTCTTTCCTCACTACCTCTGGGCTGCCTTCCATTACTTTCAATTAAAATTTCTACCAGTCCCTCTCTCCAGAGAAAATTTCGTTGCAAAATAAAGTTAATTCTTTTATAAAACAATTAGTAATTAAAATAATGATTATATTACAATATTATATAACACTTTAAATGAATCAATGATATTTTTTCCTGGGTATTTGAACTTTAATCAATTCAAGCAATTAAATGACTATAAAAAATTGGTTAATCTTTATGAAATTAGAATCTTAAAGATAAATTTAGTGTATTGGTAAAAGTGGCCTGAAGACTAGACATTTTATATGTTAATCAAATTTCCATTTATTCTCTTTGTTTGTTTAGAGTTATATATTCCTTGCTTTTCTCTTGTTATTATTAACGATTCTTTTCTATGTTTATGTTATATATTTTTCCCATTCGCCAGGATAGTGCGTTAAACAAGAGCCAACACTACGGCTGAAAGTAGCGCTCTCTTGTGTTAATTTATTCAAATAATTTGGGGAATTGTGGCAAAAACATATGTTGTTTTTGTTTTTATTTATTTATCCTGGAAATATAAATAAATAATAATTCCCTCAACATTTACATAGTAGCTTATTATCTTTGCTGATTACAGCCGATATATAGTAAACAAACCTCCTTCAGGAAAGAAAATAATAATAGTAAACAAAAAATGACTTATAAACAATTGATATGTGGCGGCCCGAAGACGAGACATTTTATATATTAATTAAATTTCCCTTTATTCTCTTTGTTTGTTTACAGTTATATATTCCTTGATTTTCTCTTGTTATTATTAACGATTCTTTTCTCTGTTTATATTAAGTATTTTTCTCATTAAAACGGAATTTCCCTGGTTTATCTATACTTGTGCCTTTATTATTATTCGGTATCCTAAATAAAGATAAGAAATAAAACCACTAAAAATAAATAGCCCTATTATGTTTACATTTTGGTCGCCAGTTGGCGCCAAAGTCGTGAGTCACGGTCCCTATAGTTTTTTTATTTTTTATTATAGTGCTTTTGGTTTCAAGGTAAAATTAAGTATTGTTAGAATATAATTTAAATTATTACTATTTTGACATTAATTGAGTTATAATACAGAGCAGTGAAAATAAGGCACAGAGTTTCAGTAGAAGATAGTGAGATTGCAACACGCATTCATCTTTAAGGATCCCCAATCAATTCCAGGTGGATGCAAAGATCACATTAGGAATTGGGAAAAATGTAATAAACAAACTGCGCTCAGTACGATCAAATAACTAACCTTGCCACATTTTAACTACCTTAAGGTAGTTCTTTCGCGACAATCCACACAAAAAGTTTTAGCCTCGTAACCACTCTATACATATGAACGGTGCTAAAATTTTAGGTTATGTTTTTTGAACATGACTGTACTTCTCACACTATGAATGGATCGTTTCCAAGCCATTGACCTTATATCCCCTCCACTAAAAATAATCGCCCAAATATGTTTTTTTTTTCTATTTTTTATCAAAACTACGAAGTAAATAATTTCAATTTTTTTTTTAGTTACTCCGAATATATTTTTCTAACAAATATTAGTTTTTCATCAAGATGGTGAAAGTCCTTCAATGAAAAAAATAAAATAATGATCATTTTCCCACTCTTTCCCAATCTACCATATGTAAAATTTAATGACTTATATTCCAAGTTTCGAAGAGTTCTTGAACTTTTGCATCTGTGAAAGAACTAGCTTAATGGGGAAAGAGGTCTTTGAAAATACTGTTGACATATATAATTTCAAATTCATTTCATAATAATATTAATCTTTTTCAAGATATTAATTTTAACAATCTTACTTCTTCTCCATTATTTTCTTCTGATTTATCATTAGTGTCAGGTTTGACATCTTTGTTATCTTCAGTTTTTGAAGGTGACGCATCATCAGTGGATTCATCTTTCTTTTTCTTTTTCTCTTCATCTACATCCATTTTGTTATCATCATTTTTAGCTGCTGTTGTGGTATCACCTCCGTCTTCTTCAGCAGTATGCTCCTCTGATTCTTCATCTTCTGTGCCATGCTTTTCACCCTTTTTGGGACGACCCCTTCTTGCTAAAAATTATTATTATAAATTAGTATTAGATTTTTATAAAGTCAGAAATAAATAAACTAAAGTTAAATACACTGTAGGTCAAAAAAACCCGCAATACTATAAAATGTAATAAATTTTATAATTTTTCTTATTAATATATCAAAGAATAATTGATACGTCAACGAGAATTATTTTGACCACGCTTATTTGAAAAAGATATTTATCGCGAGACTACTGCGGATTACGCTATTGGAGTCTGCGAAGTCTTAAGTTAAAAAAAAAATTCCCTACATTAGATTAGCGATTGAATTAAATGTAGAAAACATTCGGATAAAATGTAATAAATAAACTAGTCTATACTTAAAAATAAATATAAATTTAAATTACGCAATACATAGAAATGTCAACTTTTTTTTTGATCGATAGTGTATTTCTTAAAAAATAATAAATTTATTAATTTGAAAGTTTATAATGGGAAAATGAGGACAAGTTTTTATGTGTGACTTTTTTATTTATGAGGCAACGTTTCGTCGACTTTGCCGACTTCTTCAGGGCTTCTATTTGATAAAAGTCACACATAAAAACTTGTCCTTATTTTCCCATAATAAACTTTCAAATTAATACAAATTATGGACGGAAATGATAATAAAAAATTGATTAAATAATGAACTTACATTTACCTCCTCTAGTAGGTGTCTTCTTTTCCCTTTTAGCAGGAGGTGCTGGCGAGGGTTGAATTCCACGTGTTGAAGAACGGGTGCGACGTCTTGTCTCAACTTCAGAATTCTCTTCTTTCTTATAACATGAAAAAAAAATACTAATTAGATATGGTCAAAAAAATTAAATTTAATAATAAATATATTAATAGTTTTTTATCGAGAGCAGATTCGTTTGATTTATAAGGAATTCTCCTTGAAGAGAACAATGACCATTTTTAGATAGATCCTAAGTGATCATACTTGATTACAATTAAGCAGAAGCTACAGGATTTGTTTTTCAATAATATTGATGAAAGAAGGAATGACAATTATACGTCAGAATTGACTTTAGCATCAGGAAAAGATTAAGATTTGGATGAGGCAGTCCTGATTCAAATAAGAGAAAATTATATCTCTAACAAGATGTCATTTATTAGACAAATCTTTTTTTTTCAAAAGCTGACGTTTCGGAGGATTTTTCTCTCTTCTACAGGGTTTTGAAAAAGTCAAAGTATACAAGGTGACAGAAGGGAATGACACCTACACCTTCATTGACCTTTTCAAAACCCCGAAGAAGGCGGGAAAAATCTCCGAAACGTCGGCTTTGGAAAAAAATTAAAGCTTTGTCTAATAATAGATATAATTGTCTCTTATATGAATCTGGACTGCCTCATACAAATCGTTTATACTATTTTTTTTTCTAAAGCTAACGTTTCGGATGTTTGTTTCTCGCCTTCTTCAGGGTTTTGAAAAGGTCAATAAAATAAGTATACAAGGTGTCAGAGCTGACAGAAGGGAATGACACCTTGTACTTCCTTCATTGACCTTTTCAAAACACTGAAGAAGGAGGAAAATTACCTCCGAAACGTCAGCTTTAGAAAAAAAATAATAAAGCTTTGTCTAATAATAGATATAATTGTCTCTTATATGAATCTGGACTACCTCATACAAATCCTTTAATTTTTTTTCTAAAGCTGACGTTTCGGATGTTTTTTCCCGCCTTCTTCAGGGTTTTGAAAAGGTCCATGAAGGTGTCAGAGGAGATAGAAAGGAATGACACCTTGTACTTCCTTCATCGACCTTTTCAAAACCATGAAGAAGGCGGGAAATAAACCTCCGAAACGTCGGCTTTTGAAAAAAAAAATAATAAATTTAATTTATTTTCTTAAAAAGACGGACTGGTAAGCGAAATAAGTAGGTTATAATGAAAGGGAGTGCATAAATTATTGAATTTTATTCAATTTCCGACGTTTCGGAGAATTTTTCTCTCCTTCTTCAGGGTATTGAATAGATTGATGGGTGAGTATAACTCGGCTCCCATTTGTCACTCCTTTCAGCGATAGCAACAATATTACAATATTTTCCAACATTATACCATAAGTGTACTTGGTTATAACGTTGGAAAATATATATGAATAATGATGGAAAATATGGTAATATTGTTGCTATTACTGAAAGGAGAGACAAATGGGAGAAGAGTTATAATCACCAATCAATAACTATTCAATACCCTGAAGAAGGAGAGAAAAAGTCTCCGAAACGTCGGAAATTGAAAAGTAAACAATTTATAGACTGCCTTTCATTTTAAGCTACTTATAGTCCCTCTTTCTATGAAAATAAAAGCCAAATTAAATATTTTTGAAACCATGATATACAACTCATCTTTTTTTTGGCTTTACGCGGCATTAGCCATTTTACCTATAGCTATTAGGTATATTAATTTTTTCTGAATTTTCTAGGGATCCGATTAAAGCCGGATTGCAGCGCCTCGGGTTTGATCCAGGGCTAGCTTGATTAGAAGGCATTTATGTTATCCACTCGTCCAACAACTCATATTAGTAAAATAAATAGCGCGGGAGAGATTTTAATAAATACAATTAATGAAGTTGTTGAAATGATAAAAATCAAATGTTGGTTTATAATGATTTTTTTTTTTTATTTAAATTCAAGATAAAGTCAAAGAATATTTATTATTCTATTATTAAGGAAAAACTTGGTTAAAAAATGATTTTCCCGCGCAAAAGTCCCGCCGCCGAAGAATCAATGGAATGGAAGGGGTCGGAGGAGCCGCTAATACCGCCATTGAATAACTTACACTAATGCATTAGTTGATAGACAAGTATTTAGAAAAAATAACCAGAGAAATCAATCACCGATATATTCGGGAATTTTATTTTTATTAAATAAAAAAAAATATAGAAGAATTATAAGAATAAATATTAGATTAGAAAAAAGAACATTATATAGGAGGCCCCCTTCGAGGCATGCAATTACTATCACGTTGTGTATGCATGCAAACAGATTCAAAAATAATTTTAATTTGAAATAAAATTTAAGAAAAAGTTTTATAAACACCTTATTCGTTTGTTCAACTGCGTTGTCTTTCTTCATTTCGGCCTTATCTCCGGACATAATTTGCTTATATGTATGGAGTATAGACGCAATTGAGCTGAAGACGAAGCAGAACCCGGCTCAAGTGTTTACACAAAGATGGCAGTTAGCGTGGGTCACGTGACTCGAACAAAATGCAACTGCGTACCCTATAGTCCAACAGATTAATTATTTTTAAAATTCAAATTCGAATGCGGGAAAAGCGGAATTTATTTATTTCATTTTAAAAAATTGTATACTAACATATTAGTTAAAATAAATAATAATAAAATATATATTTCTTTATATATATATATATACAATGGCGTAGCCAAGGAGACGACCCCCCCCTTCGCCCCCTATCTTTACCACCCACCCGCGCTCTCACATTTTTAACTTTATCCAATGCGAAGCATGGGAGAAAGTATTGGAATCGCTCTCGCGGCAAGCGCGACTTCAAAGGGTCCTCAGGTAAAGACTACGGAACCCATAGACTCAATTAAGGTCACAAATTGAAGTATTCAATGAGATTGAATTTTAGCACGTGACGGTTTTGCCAAAAATTACCTGGGATCTCGCCGAGAGGCCAAAAAGTGCCATTTTTTTTGGAAGTGCGTGGGGATGGATGGATGGATGTATGTATGTGTGTTATCGTTTTTTTCGTCCACGAATTTTTCCACACCGTTGCACCGAATGAATTGAAATTGAAAACATACCAGTATTTTAACAAAATGAAGCGCTGATTAGTTTTTGGTACATATCGGTGAACAAACATTAGTACTTTATTTCAGTACTTTTTTAGTTTTTTCTAAATATCTTGAAAATGACTTAACCAATTTTTATGAAATTAATTAAGTACCCTGGGACCCACAAAAAAGGTTAAATAAAGTTTTTAGTAAAATTATATTTTAAAGTACTTTACTCTAGAACATATTAATATTTCAAATGAATTTGGATAAAGTTTAGCAACGATCCGTTGCAGTTTATTTCTACAATCGTTTGGTATTCTGTGAGTATGGCAAATCTAAATTTGCGACCTCGAAAGTGTGGGGGACAACTTTTGGTGGTGGAAAAACCTCGAAATTTTCGGACTTTTTCCAGTTTTTCGCTTATAACTCGAAAACAGTTCATATTTTGTAAATAACTGTCCAATAGTAAATGAAAGGGGACAAAAAGAAAATAGAAAATTGGTCCAGTAGTTCGATTTTTTATGGGGATTCAAAAAACTGCCTCCCGGATCACTTTTGAATACCTATCCCAAAAACTCGCACTTTTTTCGATTTTTTCCCATTTTGACCATGAAGAAGCACGTTTTCGACAAAGACCACTCTAGTGCATTTTTAAACTAAATTAAATTTTCTAGAATTAAATCAAAGTTCTATTTTAATTGTATAATGGTAACTTGTGCCGCAATGAGGTTGAAGTTTTGAAAAATAGGAATTTTTTGTAAAAAATCGCAGTTTTTCCTTCATAAAATGAAAACCACTCATCCTAGAAACTTGATTTCTATCTTATTCTGTAGGAAATTTTGTTGACTTGAACTTTTACTTGGACCACTTTTTTGATAAAACTATTAAATTTATAGATAACCAGCATTTTTCATGACAGGAAATGATTCATTGTTTCAAAAAATCGCAGTTTTTCCTTCATAAAATGAAAACCACTCATCCTAGAAACTTGATTTTTGTCTTATTCTCTAGGAAATTTTGTTGACTTGAACGTCTACTTTTTTGATAAAACTCTTAGATTTATAGATATCCATCATTTTCCATGACGCTTTTGAGGATTCGGATCATATCCTGTCCGGTCTATGTATATCTATATTTCAAAGAACATTAGTTATTATTTACAAACAAATAAAATTAACAATTTTTAAAATGAATTCTCCTATAGAGGGATCTATTAATGGAATAATACCATTTAACAAATGGCAAAAAATTATTCAAGAAAATTTAGAATTATCTAACGTATTGGAAATAAGAGATGAAATTATAAATCGAATGGAATTGATTTGTTATGAAAAATATATAGAAAGACAAGTAAAAAATTTCATTATCCATTGTTCCTACCTCGGTTGGTGTGATATCATCAATGTGTATTTCCTTAAACGTGATCCAGGAGAGATAAGAGATGTTTCCGAAAATCCCGACTGGCAGCCAGATACGGAACCCAAACCATCAATCGTAGATCCCTGGTCAGAGCAAACCATCCCTATCATGGATAATGTACTTGAACAAGATCTACCTCAATCACCATCAGTTCAAAAAAGCGCTGTGTTATCTTTAACCGAGTCCCGTTTTAGCCAACTCGAAGAAGCCTCTGGAATCTTTTCACCAATAACTGTATCTGGAGATTCAAATGAAACGGTTTTTGTGAAAAATCTCAGTTCAGATATTAAATCAGGTGTAAGCTCTACAAGCCTATTGAGAGGTGTAGAACCCGTGCCTAATAACTGGGTGATACAAAGAAAATTAGAAATGGAACAAATGAAGCGACATATGGATTTAACTACAGAATGTTTACTGAATTGGCGTAAACGACGATATATTCCAGGTGAGGTAGTCCCTCTTCAAGTGCTTTCAGCCTCAAAATTGCCCACTCGTTGGGTGGATATCAAATGTACTATTGTGCCTGCATCTCCTTATCAAAGTACGAAGAAAAAATCGATATCGAGAAGACCTATGATAATTTCAATAAAATGAATAAATTGTTTACTAAAAATCTATTTAATAATAAAATAAGTAAAATATATTTAATTGTATCTCATTCAATGTAATATATATTTAATGTTAAGAATGAAAACAAAGAGAACTTTACTGTACAGGGTGGGATTTCTATTACATTCAATGGCGGAGAGGGGGGGGGCGGGGTCAATCCACACAAAGCAAAATATTTAGTGGGATTTTTTTTATTAAAATAAGCTGACGTGTTTTGATGTGGCCTTCCACTTGACTTTACCATACAACCTGGCCCCTAAAATTATTTATGATCATGTAGGGGGGGGTTAGTTTTTGCATTTTTATACTTCTGATGTCCCACTGATTATGTACACAAAATTTGGTTGAGTTTGATAAATGGCCAAGATTTTCATTTTTTGACTCTACACTCCCCCTCCCCCATTTTGGGCTGTTAGTTTTTGCATTTTTAGACTTCTGGGCGTCCACTGATTATGTATACAAAATTTGGTTGAGTTTGCTCAAACGGTCTAGATTTTTAATTTTTAACCTCCCCTCCACCCCCCCCCCCTTAATTTTAACTAACAGACAGACTAACAGACATTTTGACAAAACAATTATTATCTCGAAAAATATAATTTTTTCGATGTTCACTTATTAGAGCTTTTTTGTAGAGCGAAATGTCATGGTTTAGCTCACTTTTTTTTAATCAAAATAGTTTAAGCCGTTTTGAGATATTTCGAAAAAAAGAAGGAAAAAAACCCACTTTTTTCAGCACGATTACAATACTTGACCATACCATGTATGGTAAAGTAACAAATAGACCAGTTAAATTGTGTTTTTAAACAAAAAGTTTTGGGGTAGTTATAATTTTTTCGACCCTTTATGTTTTTAGGTCTGCTGAATCCGAATCTGAGGTTTGCTAACAAAATTTCGTGACCGGACATTGTCAAAAATGCAAAAAAAAAACAAGGTAAAAAATCTCATTATTTTGGCGGTTTTATGCTTATAACTCAAAAACTATCAACTTTTCCTAAATAACCTTCCTATTCAAAATGAAAGTTCATAAAATTTACTACAAATTTCATTAGTTAGGCTTTTTCTCCGACCAACCGTTCCGGCTTAAGCGCTAGTTGAAAATTGGCGTATTTTTTCTGTTTCAGCAAATCCCAAAAACTCGCACTTTTTTCGACGTTTGACCATGAAAGAGCACGTTTTCGACAAAGACTATTCTAAAAAAAAATAGTTTTTAACTAGATTAAATTTGATACAATTTAAACAGTTTCATCTTAATTGGATAATGGTAACCCGTAACGCAATGAGGTTGAAGTTTAAAAAAAAACTGTAATTTCTTGCAAAAAATCGCAGTTTTTCCTTCATAAAATGAAAATCATTCATCCTAGAAACTTATTTCTGTCTAATTCTCTAAGAAATTTTGGTGACTTGAACGTTTACTTGGACCATTTATTTGATAAAACTAGATTTATAGATATCTAGCATTTTCCAAGTCGGAGAAAAAACCTAAATGATGAAATTTGTAGGAAATTTTATGACTTGAATAGATAGTTTTAGAGTTATAATCAAAAATTGAGATTTTTCTTTTCTTGCATTTTTGACAATGTTCCGTCAAGAAGTTTTGTTAGCAAATCTCAGATTCGGATTCAGGACACCACAAACATATAGAATCAAGAAATCTAAATAACCCCAAAACTTTCCCGCGTATGGATCATTAAAGAACAATTTAAATGGACTAAAAATGTACTTCAATTAAAAAAAAAAATATATACATTCCGTTGAATTGATAATCTCCTCCTTTTTTCAAAGTCGGTTAAAAAGAACATAATTCTTGATTAAACATATGAAATATATTTAATTACGGTTAGTTTGCCATAAGAAACGGTTTGTAGTTGCCGTTACTCATCCCATGAGCCCCGCCCTTGGGGGGTTTTGATCCCGAAACGCCCTTCCCCCGTGGCTACGCCTCTGTCTACATGTAACCCATTTGTTTCTGAAATAATTTAAAGAAAAACAAATCGATTTTTCTTTACATTAGGCATTTATTTTGATCCAAATAAATACATGTCAGCTACTTTTCGGATATGATTTGGTTCGCCTTTTGCTCTGACTGTTATTAAAAATGTTTCGTGGATTCTAATTAACTGTTTATTTATTCAATCAATTTTACAACAATTAAAAACTAAAGAATATAAATCTTAATTATTACATCAAATCCCCCTTTTAAGATTTATATCTTTAACATTTTATTTTTTTACACAATAGTTAAATTTGTCTTGATATAAAGTTTTTGTCAAAAAATCTGCATCCATTTCTTCAGATTTTACATGCTCTAGTTTAATATTTTCTTTCATAACTTGAAGCCATTCTTCTTTTCCTTCAATTTTCATTACATCTTCATAATTTTCCGGCACTATTTCTTCATTTTTAAAATTACTGTTTCCGCCCTATTTTTTTCTTTTTATGCGATTTGATCTTCTTACTCCTTCCCTTTGCAATTTTTCTTCTTGTTCTTCTAAATGCCTTTTATGCCTTTCTTCTAAAATTTCTTTTGTTTCTCCCCTTTTTCGACCTCTCATTTTAAATTGAATTTCATCTTGATTTGGAAAATTTTCCTCTTCAACTTGATTTGTAATAAAATTTTCTCTATTTTCTTCTCCATTTAGATCTATGTTAACCAAATCTTCATTATTTGTTTGATGAATTTTATCATTTAAAATAACTTCAATATTTTCTTGATTTAATTTTTCAGTTTTGCTTTCTTCATATGTTTGAATTGGATAAAAATCTTCATAGTTATTATTATTTAATTCTATCGATAAAAATTCTCTACCTTTCTTTTTCTTCACAAAATTTTACACTTCTTGCTTCTTTCACAATTTTATTAACAGGATCATATATTCGATATGCTTTTCTCTTTCTTGAGTAACCAATAAATATTCCTCTATTAGCCTTTGGAGAAAATTTATTACATCTTTGTTCTTTTGGAATAAACCAATAAACTAGACATCCAAACACTCTAAGATGGTTCACTGATGACGGTTTTCCATACCATTTTTCCAGAGGTGTTTTAAAATTAATATGTTTGTTTGGTGTACAATTTTTTAAATATGCAGCTGTAGCTACGGCTTCAGCCCAAAATTCTATTGGTAATTCAGCATCAAGTAATAATGTTCGTCCAGTTTCTATTAGACTTCTGTTATATCTCTCTGCTACTCCGTTACTTTGCGGCGAATAAGGCACAGTTAGTTGATGCCTGATACCTTCATTTTTTAAAAAAATTTCAAATTCTTTGTTTACAAATTCACCACCATTATCTGCTCTTATGTTTTTGATCTTAAATCCAGTAGCTTTTTCATACCTTAATTTAAATTCCTTAAAATATTCAATCACTTCATCTTTTGTTTTTAAAAAATATACAAAATATCTCCTTGTAAAATCATCAATTAAAATGAAAAAATATCTTGCTCCTCCAAGTGATGGTTTTTTCATTGGTCCACATAAGTCCATATGTAACAATTCCAATGGTTCTTTAATATGCAATTCATATGTGACCTGTTTAAAAGGTTTTTGTGTTAATTTGCCTCTTATACATGGATCACATAATTTTAAACTTTCAAAATTAATTTCAAAATTTATATCTTTCCTTTTAGCTAATTCTTTTAAATAATTTTCATTAATATGTCCTAATCGTCTATGCCATAAATTAGTTTTATCATCATTATTTGTTTCGAAGCATAAATTATTTTCATTTAAATTGTTATTTTGTTTTTCTCTTATCATTTCTATTACATACATTCTTTCTTGAATTTTAGCTTTTCCGATTATATGATTACTTTCATCGTAAATGTTCGCTCCATTTTCATAAAATGTTACTTTATATCCTTTTCTGGTTAATTCGTATATTGATAACAGATTCGTTCTCAATTTTGGAACGTATAACACATTTTTTATAATAATTTTTTGATCTTCGTTGTCAACTTTTGTTTTACCTCTTACATCTCCCTTTGAACTTGCTTGTGTAACCATTTTTTCTTCAGCTAAGTATACTTCTGTTTCGCACTCGGTAATATTTTCCATCCATTCATTCGTACAAGTCATATGTGCAGTACATCCAGAATCCAAGCTCCAAAGTTGCGATTCTTCTTGTTGATTTAATTTATGTGTAGCCTGGTATCCTTTTTCCTTTTTATCTGGAAAATAGGAATTTTTATATAAAGGTTTGTCAAATTTCTTTATATTTCCTCCTTGATGAACTTCAAATAATTGTCTCGATTTATTAAATTGATTTTCTTTCCTAAACCAACAATTTTTAGATATATGGTTTGGTTTGCCACATGTGTAACATTTTCTTTGTTTATTTTTATTATTTACCTTAAAGGCTTCTTCTTTTCCATTTATTTCATTATTTTGGTCTGGTTTGTATCTAATTCTTTGTTCCTCTTCTCGAAGAATCTGTTGAATTTCTTCCAAAGAATGATCACGTTGAGTCCGTAAGATAGTTGCTATTTTCTCATATTTTAAATTAATTCCCCTAACAATATGAAAAGTTATCTCGCGCACAGAGAATTTGTGACCAAGTCCCGAAGCTCTAGATATTATATTTCTTCCTCTTGTAATATAATCATCCACCGATTCATTTGATCCCATTTTTATATTTTTCAATTCTAATCCTAAATCTATTATTTTATCTTCTTTATTTCCCGAATATATTCTTTTTAATTCTTCCCATATATTTTTAGCATTTACCTCTCCGATAAACATACCGGCTTGTTCGTTGGTTAGCGTATTTATTATTATACCGAAGGCTTCATCATTTTTTTCATCCCATTCATTAAAATTTATATCATTTTTTTCTGGTTCTGGACCAAGGATTACACTTTTAAATAACTTCTTGGACCTTAAAATTGCACTCACCTTAAGTGCCCATATTTCATAATTTGACCCATTCAAAGGTTCAATTTTATATTGAATCAATGTTGTATCAGTCATCTTTTCTTTTGATTAATTATTCTAATTATGAACCAATTATTTTACATTAACCACGCTCTGCTACCAAAATTGTTATTAAAAATGTTTCGTGGATTCTAATTAACTGTTTATTTATTCAATCAATTTTACAACAATTAAAAACTAAAGAATATAAATCTTAATTATTACATCACTGACGACATAAAATGGGCTCGTTTTTCGGCATTTTCAATCCCTTTCTCGAGTGTTACTCTTTGGTATAGCCGCTATTTCACGTTCGATGTTGGTCATAAAAATTGAACCATAGAGTCCGTGCCTTTATCGATGTACACTTTTTATTTCAAATATCCCCACGAATAAAAGTCTAATGGCGTTAAATCATGCGAATGGTCAATCATAATCATCTTCTTTTGACCGCTCGTCTTCGAAGAAGTCCGGCCCAATCACACACTTCGCAGAAATGCAACACCAGACGGTCACTTTTGGATCATAGGAAGACTTGTGACCTCCTCCTCTAAATAATTATAAATAATTGTATTAAATATTAAATATAAGAGAGGGGCCAGGTTGCCTGGTAAAGTCATGTGGATGGCCATTTCAGTTTATTTTGTTTCATTTTTAATGTATTTTAAACTCTAATGGACAGGGGTTGCCATTTTCTCTTTAAATTTCAATGGTCAATATTTACAAATTTAGTGCCGCAAGGAATATTGAAAAAAATTCCTACTTATAAAAGACACTTATAAATATGTATATTAAAACTTTTAAAAAGATTTCAGGTAAATCAGAGGTCGGGGAACTTTTTTAGCCATTACCCCAAAATATTTTTACCTAAGTCGCTGTTACCTCTACATTCTGAAAAGCAAAAAAACAAAAACAAAGTAAATGTATACTATTTATTATTTATTGAATTAATTGGAATTTTCATGAAAACTATCTGTAAGTAAATAAAAATTGTAAACATTAACATAATTCAAACGCTTTTAAGTTTTAGAAAAATGATGTTGTTTCATTTTTAACCGACTTCAAAAAAGGAGGAATTTCTCTATTCGACTGATTTTTTTTTTTTTTTTTGTGCCTATGTTACCTCATATCTCCGCCAATTGTAAACCGATTTTGAAAAAAAATTTGCATTTGGTCCAGTCTAGCTTCCGATTGGTCCCATTATTTTATCGATTTTTTTCATAGGTATTAGACCTTTTTTATTAGGTTTATTTAGACCTAACCTCTTTGTTCATTAACCGATTTCGATGGTTCTTTTTTTATCCGAAAGGGGTGTCTTAGGGATGGTGTCATATTAATTTGGTCAAGTTCTGATGATATGATCACTATTAATAACATGACTAAAAAGAGAAAAATAAAAATAATTTTTAAGAAAAAATAAAAACCGACTTCAAAAATTAAATGCAACAAATAAAATACACTAAAAGGTATAAAATAATTATTATCTTATTTAGTTACAACTAAACGACGAAATATTAACATGAAATTACTTTTTGAAGTTGATGCCAAACATATACCTTTTAATATTAATTAATTAATATACCTTTTATGAATCGCACTCGACGGATCTTACTTAGTTTGGCGGATACGCTCGCTTATAGGTATAGTTTGTTTGGCACCGACTTCAAAAAGTAATTTCATGTTAATATTTCGTCGTTTAATTGTAACTAAATAAGATAATAATTATTTTATACCTTTTAGTGTATTTTATTTGTTGCATTTAATTTTTTGAAGTCGGTTTTTATTTTTTCTTAAAAATTATTTTTATCGCTAAAATGACTTCAAAATTAGGACTTTTTTACGTGAGCGCAATTTGAATCCAGTCCTGGGCATTCAGCTGATTTTTGTTCTTCGTTTTTACGTTTAATCTTTGCCTTTTGAAAGATTTTTCCAAATATACAAAATATTCTCGTGGTTTGGAAGAAAGATGTGAATGTAAATTATCCAAATGTTTTTTCAATTGACTTTTTATGAAAGATTCGGTAGCTAGCACTTTAACTGTGGTTATTACGTCTTTATCTTCTATTTGTGTAGGTATAACCGTAATTCAGGAATTCTTCTTTATATGTTATTTTCCTATTTTTATCACCTGCAATCTGAAGGGTGAACAAATCAGTGATTGAAAAACACTTAGAGTGAATTGAGAATTTATTTTCAAGGTAATAATTACCTTTCTTGTATTAAATCATTAAAATTAAAATCTATTAATATATATATTTGATTATATTATTATTTAATCATTAATAAATTTGATCCAATATAGTTATTAATATTAAATAAAAAAACTTCGAAAACTTTAGTATACATATATAAATCTATATATTTATTTGTTAATATTAAATAATTGTTTAATAGTATTGATTTATTAATTTTCTTTAAATTTAGAAATTACTGTTTATCTTGAACATCAAAATTAGCGTTGGATTTTAGTTTTTTTAACTTTTATTAATTTTACAATTTTGAATTCCTGAACAAGCTATCAAAGTAAAAATACTATAATAGTTTATAAAATAGAAAATTTAAAAAAATGTCCTTATTAGCCCCGATAGTTTCATTGTTACCCCATTTGGGGTAATTTACCCCGGTTCCCCGACCGCTGAAGTAAATTGATTTATTAGGGAACGTCCTTAAGCAGATTTTTAAGGTCAGCGGCAATTTGGTCGATGTGCTTCTGCGCATGCGCAAAATAAGTGCTTTCCTTTGACTCCAGAGCTCGCTTCGCTATGTGATATATTTCGGCCTTTCTCTCTTTCCTCGAAACTCGTTTTCGAGTGAAACAAAACTACCCGCCGTTTGAACAAAATTAAAAATAACACAAAAGAAAATTATCACACAAGAAAAGGCTAATTTTCTCCATTTTATTTTTTGATTAATCTAAGAAAAACTTTTAAGGTAAGAATCACATGATGGATTGTTTTTATTTATAATAAAAATTAGTGTCATGTGTCAAGCCTCTAACCACGAGGAGTCCAAATGCACACAGACCAGATTTCATTGTCTTTCCAAAAAAATTGCACATATTTCTTTGTTTAAATTACATTCATTATTTAAGATATATTTTATTTTTAAATATACATATAATTAAAATATTTACCAGTTCAAAATTTTTACAAAATTGAATTTTATTTTTAATTTAAAAATTTATCAGCCAATATATTTTTTTTTTATAAACTCTCACTTTTATGCTCTAATAAATTCTTATTAAACTTATTAATTCATACGAAATATTTTCAAATTCATTTTTAATTGATTTTATCCTAATAATATTACGTGGGGTTGAGGTAAATTTTTTTTTTTTAAATTATATAATTATTATTATCATTTCCGTCCATAATTTGTATTAATTTGAAAGTTTATAACAGGAAAATAAGGATAAGTTTTTATGTGTGACTTTGCTTATTTATCAGCCAACGTTTCTTCAACTTTACCGACTTCCTCAGGGCTTCTACAATTATAATCAAGGCCGTAGCCAGAAAACAATTTCGTGGAGGGGTTTGGTTTGCTGGAACAGTAGAAAAACATAAAATTGTTTTAATAAAAGAAATAAAATGGTGTTACTTATCATATATTAATCATAAGTTTCCTGTATTTGATTCAATCCCGGTGATTTTGCCAAATATTAAGTGAAAATAATATCCGAATTGATATATTTCTAATTTGAAATAGTGAAGTTAAATAAATTTATAATTTTCTCATTAATATATCAAAGAATAATTAACATATTAACGAGAATTGTTTTTGATCGCGCTTTTTAAACAAGATATATATCGTGAGACTACTGCTGGTTCAGGCTATTGGAGTCTGCTGAGTCTTAAGTCTGGACTAAAAAGATATGATCCATTTAGCTATAATCCAGCATCATTTCGCGTTTAGCCCGCATGACGCTATATATAACATCTCAAATTTCAAATTCATTTGGTGATCCATATCAGTGTTTGATATAAAAAGTGTCATGGGGGCCAATCGCGAAATAATGCTGGATTATAGCAAAATGGATCACATCTTTTAATTCTCTCTTGGTCCAGACTTAAGACTCCCGTTACTCCAATAGCTTCAACCAGCAGAAGTCTCTGCGATATATATCTTGTTTAAAAAGCGCGATCAAAAACAATTCTCGTTAATATGTTAATTATTCTTTGATATATTAATGAGAAAATTATAAATTTATTTAACTTCACTATTTCAAATTAGAAATATATAAATTCGGATATTATTTTCCACTTAATATTTATGCAAAAATCACCGGGATCGATTTAAACAAGATATATATCGCGAGTCTACTGCTGGTTGGAGCTATTGGAGTCTGCTGAGTCTTAAGTCTGGACCAAGAGAGAATGAAAAAGATGTGATCCTTTTGGCTATAATCCAGCATCATTTCGCGATTGGTCCCCATGACAGTTTTTATATCAAACACTGATATCGATAACCAAATGAATTTGAAATTTGAGGTGTTATATATAGCGTCATGCGGGCTAAACTCGAAATGATGCTGGATTATAGCTAAATGAACTAAGTTCCTAGCCCTCCAGCAGTGACGAAGGAACACCAAGTTTTCAATATCCATATGATATTGACTCCATGAAAAACATTTATAATTGAAGAAAGACTGATGATGAAGACCAAGTCTTCGAAACTATAGTCTCAAACAAATAAATAATATATATACAGATATATCATCTCGATATATATATATATGTGTGTATGTTTATTTGCATCAAGCAGAGGACAACCTCTTTGTTTCTCTTTGTGAATCAACAACTCTGCTACTCTCGGCAAAACAAAAACTTTTCAATCATATCTTTTTGGTCCAGACTTAAGACTCAGCAGACTGCAATAGCCTGAACCAGCAGTGGTCTCACGATATATATCTTGTTTAAAAAGCGCGATCAAAAACAATTCTCATTAATATGCTAATTATTCTTTGATATATTAATGAGAAAATTATAAATTTATTATCATATATATTTATTAGAAAACCATTACATAAATATTAACACCTTATTACAAAATTAAATTTAGTCTTCTAGCTTTCTATGCAGCGAACAAATCAATTACATTCTCGGAGTCGATGTCAATTCTGCGGTGGATTGACATTAACGCCAAACAGTTTAGTCTTTCCTGGCCTGTGGACTTTCTTAAATAAGTTTTGAGGCGTTTCAGAGAAGAGAAAGTCCTCTCAGGGGTACATGTGGAAACAGGCAATGTGGCCAAGATCTTTAGAAGTTTGTGAATGTTTGGAAATAAGGCCTGGTTGCATTCTCCAAGAGCTTCAATAGCACATGTTGGACGATCTATCTATCACTTATCAGTCCGCCTCCAAAAATTAATTCATTCTTAAATTTATTATTAGAATTATTTTATTTATATAGATATGGTACTATAATGTTTTAAAATTATAAATTGTGGTGTTTTTTGAGGCTCTTGAAAACAGATGTAATGTCTTCGTTAGGAAAAAGGAAATAAAATTTCTTTATATTAATTATAGGAATCGTAGGGAGTTGGACAGGACTTTGAATTAAATTAAATACAAGTTTTGATTAGATATGCCATACGTTTCGTTGCTGTTTTGCAACTTCTTCAGTGGCTCATTTATTAAACTTATTTGTCAGGATTTTTTACTACGAGAAAAAACATTTCAAACAGTATTCTTTTTCTATCACAATTCATTCAATTCATCAACTAACATAAAATATAAACCTTTAAACAAATTAATTGTTTTTTGTCAAAAAACTAAAAGAATCAAATTGAACAAAGAAAATTTTTTTTTATATTTATATTATTTATTTTAAGATGTCATTAAGAAGATTATTATGTACTAAGATATTTTTAAGAAATGAGCCACTGAAGAAGTTGCAAAACAGCAACGAAACGTATGGCATATTTAATCAAAACTTGTATTTAATTTAATTTAAAGTCTTGTCCAACTCCCTACGATTCCTTTAATTTCTTAAAAATATATTAGTACATAATAATCTTCTTAATGACATCTTAAAATAAATAATATAAATATAAAAAAATTTCTTTGTTCAATTTGATTCTTTTAGTTTTTTGACAAAAAACAATTAATTTGTTTAAAGGGTTTATATTTTATGTTAGTTGATGAATTGAATGAATTGTGATAGAAAAAAGAATATTGTTTGAAATGTTTTTTCTCGTAGTAAAAATCCTGACAAATAAGTTTAATAAATGAGCCACTGAAGAGGTTGCAAAACAGCAACGAAACGTATGGCATATTTGATCAAAACTTGTATTTAATTTAATTTAAAGTCTTGTCCAACTCCCTACGATTCCTTTAATTATTAATCATGGACACGAATAATGAAATATTTCTTTATATTCTAACAAATTTATTTTCATGAAAAACTTATGAGACGTTTCGGCGGATATTCTCACACCATCATCAGTCTACAAGGAAAACATAATCTTAATTACAGTAAATTACTAATTACATGTCATTCTCAAGATAAAAAGAAGAAAAGAACTCACCCAAGCTTTTCATAATATAGTACATATGTCTGTGTAGAAAATGACATTCTACACAGACATATGTACTATATAATGAAAAGCTTGGGTGAGTTCTTTTCTTCTTTTATCTTGAGAATGACATGTAATTAGTAATTTACTGTAATTAAGATTATGTTTTCCTTGTAGACTGATGATGGTATGAGAATATCCGCCGAAACGTCTCATAAGTTTTCATGAAAATAAATTTGTTAGAATATAAAGAAATTTTATTTCCTTTTCCTAACGAAAACATTACATCTGTTTTCCAAGGTTTTCAAGAGCCTCAAAAAACACCACAATTTATAATATTTTATTTATGTCTCTATACTAAAATATTAACAAGTGTATAAAGAAACAGAAATATTGGATTGTAATCTGTAATCCAATCAAGAAATCGATTACAGTAAAATAGCAATCAGATTTCTTTTGAGGATTACTTTTAATTTCGGTAATCGGTTACAGATAATGATTAGTAATCGGTAATCTGATTACTTTCAATCGATTACCGACCAGCTCTGATTATTATCATGAAGCAAAATCACTTTGTGTTGCCTCTTTTGATATTCTGGTCGTTTTTTCACACGCGATACTTGGTTCAAATCTATGATTTATTGTCGGTAACGTTCAGTATTAACGGTTTCGTCAGGTTGTATCGTTTAAGTATTATCCTCATCTAACAATGCTTGCAATTCAAACTTTTTCCGATGATCTTCCTTGTTCTTCTTTGCTCACGTCAAAATCGTCGGTTTTGAATTTTTTAAACTACTGTGATTTACCAAGACCACTCACATGTATGCTTCGACAAGCATTCCATACGATTCTGCAGCAGTTTTCTTCAAATGGTAACAGAAAATCAATGCTGTCGGCAAATCGTAGTTTTTAGACACAAAATTCCACATGTTCAACGCAATTAAAAATATGTATTTGTATTGTTTTGAGTTAAAATTAATTGGTAAATGTAAAAACAAGAAAATGCCACTAATGAAGCGGTTTCACTGAGGGGTGAACCGCTACCTAAAATCGTTCACCTACTTCCACTTTCATTTCCAAGTAGAAGACAATAGGTTATCTAATGAATTCCAAAAACGGTGTACACCTAATTCCAATCGCGGTTCACCCCTCGGGTTTCACAGTCACTCCGTTGACAACTAGAGCCATTTACGGGCAAATTCCGGTTTCATATTTACAGACCAAGTATATAACTAATATGATATATTTAAATATACTTCAATTTTTTTGATCTAGTTATACCACTATATGTATAGTAACGTTAATTTTTTTTTATCGTAGAATGCCTTCAGACGCCAAAAAGAAGCAGCAACAAAAGAAAAAAGAAGCTGCAAAAGCAAGACAAACAGGCGGCGGGAAAAAAATTACTACTGGAAACAATTCTAACAACCAAGAAAAAGAAAAATCCCCTTCTTTAAATGGCACTGGAGCTAGTTCAGGAGAAAATGGAAGTTCAAAAGCCGATGAATTGAGCGTAGAGGGTAAACATTAAAATTATCTCTTAATTCCTAAATCTTTTAAAGCAGGCTTGTCCAACCCTCTATGACTATCAATGAGCCCGACAAAAAATTGCAAACTTACAATCTTTATAAAATTGCGACTAAAAATCCCAGTGATATTAATAAAAATACAATAATTTAAACTTGCTATTAATTTATAAGTAATTATTTTTAAATTTAACATGTTATTCGGGCAAAATGGGTTAAGTCAAGTGTAGATATGTTTTCGGTACAAGGTGAATAAGGAAGAGCTTACTTTCGGAAAATTCAGCATTTATTAATACAGTAAACTCCCGATTATCCGGGCTAATGGTGGGGAAAGGCAACACGGATAATCCCAACTATAATTATTTATTTCTAAAATACAACATATTTATACATTTCTAAGGCAGACAATTATTTTAACATGTCTAATGCTCATTATTATCAAGAAAATCTGTGATTTTGGTTTGTTTGAAGGAATTTTTTAATATCAGTTGGAATTGAATGTAATGGAAGGCAGCCCAGAGGTAGTGAGAGAAGAAAAAATTAACACATCAAATAAGGTGTAATTTATTGGAATCCTTCCTCCTTTCCTTTCAAACCGACGTTTCGGAGGATTTTCCCTCCTTCTTCAGGGTCTACAAACCTTCTTCTTCTTATTTTTAAACCTATAGGTTTGTTTCTTCCAGAACGTCATACCATCTCTTCTTGGGACGACCTCTACTTCTTATTCCAACCGGCTTGTTTGTCATCACTTTCTTTACCAGTCGGTCTTCTGGCATTCTTCTCACATGCGCATACCATTCCGCTCTTCTTCTTTTAACCCATTCGCCCACCTTTTGTATTCCACATTTTTCTCTAATATCTTCACTCTTCATCCTATCGAGCCTGGTCACGTACAATGATATTATACAATAGTCTACAAACCAATATTACAAAATTATAAAAATGGGGTTGGTCATCATTCATTTCAACAATAAAATAATACAATTATAAATACAATGTAAACAGCCATATTATCAATAGAAAAAAATATATAATTTACTCACTTCAAAGGGTCAATGAATGAAACAAATTAAATGTTTCCTTCTTCTCTCCACAGCAGTGTTTAAAACTTTATTCTTTTTTAACAAAGGCATAGAAAAACAATTTTTTTTCCCTCTTAATTAGATAGAATGGCTTTGGAATCTAACATATATAGATAGACCATACCCCTTCCAAGACAGATGCGCACAAGAGTGCGTACTGGGATTAGTTATTAACACATTCTCAATTAATATGGTTGGTTCATACAACCCAATATACAAAATGTACAAATAGCACAATTCCATAATTCACACCTCATTCGTTCATTGATCAATTCACTTATTCAAATTTTTTTATATACATATATACACCATCCATTCACAATTCATACAAATATACATCATACATCTATACTTCATTCGTTCATTGATCAATTCAATTATTACAATCTTTACATATATATACAAATATACAATACAATATACAAATGCACAGATAGCGAAATTCCATTATTTACAACTCATTCATTCATTGATCAATTTCAATCCATTCACAATTCCGTCATAACATATATTCAGATCCAACACGTCCGATCTATCATTTACGGCGCGATGGGAGAGATTTTTTATGCAAATCATTTCCAAGATTCTTCTTTTAAAATAATTTCGTTCATAAAATTGAACTTTGAAATTGTTAAAATTAAATTGATGTTTTTTATCTTGGGCATGATTTGCAAGGGCCGTATTGTTTCCAATTATTTTTGAGATAGATAGTTCGTGTTCTCGTATTCTCTCACCTAGTCGCCGTTTTGTTTGACCTATGTACATTTTATTACATGGCAGCATTCCGTCTCCGTTACATTCAATCATATAGACCACGCCAGTACTCATCTTTAATTCCAATTTGTCTTTTTGGTTGAATAACGAGTTGATCGTAGTTGTTGGTTTTAGTGCGACACTAACCCGGCCCACAGAGAGAAGTTTTTTTAATAGTTCACTGATTTTTGGGTTCTGGGCTGCCTTCCATTACATTCAATTAAAATTTCTACCAGTCCGTCTCTCTCCAGAGAAAATTTCGTTGCAAAAAAATCAGTTGGAATTTTTCTAAGAGCTATTATGTCGTTATACTCGAATTCCCATTGGTCGATGTACTCCAACAAAGTGTCAACAGAATTCAGGACCCTGTTGTGACTAATCCTTAAGAGAAGCTTCTACCTAAGATCCTAAGAAAGAAACCCATCTGTAAAAATTTCAAATTTTTCTCCAATGAGAAAGAATTTAATTTATAGGAAAGATTCTATGATTTTAATAGAAATATTATTAAATTGTGATGTCAGAGGGGATTCATCCCCCCAGGAGTCGAACCTGAGAACTAACATGCTATCCGGGCAGTTAGCTCACACCCTCGAGACAAAAAACTCCCTCTGAATCGCAATATTTGATTTAAGCATAGAAATCTATCACTCTATTAATATATAACGGAAATTAAAAAATTTAGCTTAAAATGAAAAAAAGTTTTCATACAAGTCCTGCTATTTTAATATAAAAGTAAAGATTTGAGCATCTTATTTTTGAAAATAGTTGGAATGTTTTTCAAAAATGAGCTCGGGTTCAGATTAACAAATCAATTATAAACGAGAAAGAATTTAATTTATAGGACAGATTCTATGATTTTAATAGAAATATTATTAAATTGCGATGTCAGAGGGGATTCATCCCCCCAGGAGTCGAACCTGAGAACTAACATGCTATCCGGGCAGTTAGCTCACACCCTCGAGACAAAAATATTTATTATATTAATTTATATATATTTAATTTCTATTCCTACTAAAAGAATCATCCATTTTATTTGTTAAATAATGGAAATAAAATTCAAAAGCCCCCGTAATTTATGAATAAATATATTTAGAAAAAAAATATGGTTAATATATACTAAATTAAACTTTCCTATATTTTTTAATATCTTATATCATTATATTTCAGAGGCGCTTTGTCTAAAATTAGAACAAGATGCTCGTTTAAATGCCGAAGCAAGAGCTTGCACTGGTATTTTAGCAGTCCACCCTCGTTCTCGAGATGTCAAGATTGACAACATGTCTATTTCGTTTCATGGTCATGAACTTTTACAAGATACCATGTTGGAATTGAATTGTGGACGGCGTTATGGATTGCTTGGTTTAAATGGAAGTGGAAAGTATTCTTTTTTTTTATATTAATATAATTTATGTAGATTGAATTTAAGGTAGTTCTTTCACAAATGCAAAAAGTCAAGAAGTCTTCGAAACTTAGAATATAAGTCATTAAAAGAATAATAAACACACTGTTAAAATTCGAAGACCATTTACCACACCAAACATGAAATAATTGCAATTAAAAATGAAATTTTTTACATATGGTAGATTGGGAAAGGGTGGGAAAATGATCATTTTATTTTTTTCATTGAAGGAATTTCACCATCTTGATGAAAAACTAATATTTATTAGTAATGAAGCTGTTGAAGCTTTTATTTTTGTGATTAATTTGATTAAAGTTTAAATTTTTATTTAAATCACACATGATTACTTTATAATTATTTGTTTCAATAAACGATTATAAAGTAATCATGTGTGATTTAAATAAAAATTTAAACTTTAAACTAATATTTGTTAGAATAATATTTTCGGAGTAACTTAAAAAAAAATTGAAATTATTTACCTCGTAGTTTTGATAAAAAATAAAAAAACAAACATATTTGGGCGATTAATTTTAGTGGAGGGGATATAATATCAATGGCTTGGAAACGATCCATTCATAAATAGAATATAGTAGCGTAAAAAGTATAGCCACAAAAAACATAACCTAAAATTTTAGCACCGTTCATATTTATAGAGTGGTTACGAGGCTAAAACTTTTTGTGTGGATTGTCACGAAAGAACCTCATTAAATTCGTTATTTCAAAAGGCTTTATAGTAAAAATTATTTTAGATAGCAATTATGTATGTGTGATGTAATTATTATTATTATTTTTTTTAAGGAAAGTCCACTCTACTCTCTGTCCTTGGAAATCGTGAGGTTCCTATTCCAGATCATATTGATATTTTTCATTTATCTCGCGAAATGCCTGCATCTGATAAGTCCGCTTTACAATGTGTTATGGAAGTAGATGAAGAAAGAGTTCGACTTGAAAAACTTGCTGAAACCCTTGTTCAATGCGAAGATGATGGTAATTAATTATTATTTGAAAATATATACATATATGTATATTAATGTTGATTTAATTAATTTTGAACACGAAAATTAATTTCATGTTAGTTTAATTGTTGAATCAAATTATTAAATGAATCGCTTATTTCAAAAACCACAGGTCAAGATTTTTCCAAACATGCTTTTTTTTGTCGCGAACACTATCTTAAAGGTAAACCCATAATCTGAGTAAAAACCATGCACGTCAGTACATTCTTTCCTCTTCAAACAGTACCGCGAAGTCGTCGTTCATTGCTTAAACACAGAGCTGGGCACAGTTAATTCGAAAGTTAACTTCGTTAATCGTTAATCTGCTACTCAAAAAATTAACTTCGATAATCGTTAAACTTTCCACAAATTTAAAGCAAATTAAAATTATCCGTTAAAAGTTAACCACCTAATAGTTGTACTGATGTTTAAGTAAGGTCAGGTGGGGTAACTGGGGCCGGGGGCAACTGGGCCAGGGGTCCTGTAACCCCAGAGCTTTTTAATTTTACCGCATTTTTTTAGCGCAATTCACTTTTTCATATTGGTGGGAAATTTTCAGTGTTCCTGAATTAGAGAAATTTCTTTAAGTTTATTTTATACTTAAGTACTTTGTTAAGTTGATTACTTATTTACTTATTTACCTAGTTATGTGCTTACCTAGTTGCCTTACCCAGTTCCTTGAAAATATTGAGACTTGAGTAAGTACTTAATTAAGGCTTTCTTAAGCATAAGGAACTTATTTAACTTTATTTCAATGGGTAAAATGAAATTATTTTGTTTAGTTGTTTGATTTATGATACTTTTTTTGTATTTTCTGTAATAAAAATCGATTTTAAAAATTATACTTGGCGTTTAAACTTATCTACCTTAAAAAATTCAATAGAATAAAAAAATAGAGGTCTTGGTGCAACTGGGCCAGCCTAGTCAGGGCCCAATTACCCCGAATCGCTTACATCTTTGATTATTTTTAATCCATATACAAATGAGACTAATTCTACCTACGGCCAGGGCCTTGAGGGATAGGGGAACATGTCCAACTGCTCAAAAGATGTTAAAAATTAAAAAAACAGCAAATAGGCTGGGCTGGTCCAATTACCCCACAACGCGTTTAACTGGGCCAACCGCAAAACTTTACATTCAACTTAAGATAATTCCAAAATTTTGAATAATCAAAAGTTGAAAGTATCATGATTATTTGAAAAAAATTTCATCTTTCAATTAATATAGTCACGAGATCTATAAATTGTGAGGAAGCTTAGTTATAGTCAAAAAATGGAGGAAAACAAAAGAAGTTGGCCCAGTTACCCCACCTGACCTTATTACCTATATGTATATTAAAGATAATAGATGAGGCTTGGCTTTGGTTCAATGGTACAAAGGTAAATAAAATTAATAATTTAGTTAAATTAAGTATTTAATGTTTTTAGGAAGAAAAGTCAGAAACATATGCACCTATTGCAAAAAACAGCAATCAGTTATTGATCCTAATTTTGCATTAGGTGGATGTTTCCCTTCATAAACATTAGCATATTAAAATTGTCATCCGACAGCGATGATCAATTTCCTGTAGAAAAAAGGTGTTCAACTGCAGCGCTAGACGGAATAGCAGTTTTATATTTAATAAACAATTCTATTAAAACCGGTTCTCCTAGAAATGCAGCATCTGTAAAAGAGTCTTTTTGACTTTGAGTCCAGCCAAGTTCTGACCAAATTCTGAGCTTTGTTTTCCAAAGATTTGTGGCCTTTGGCCCTTTCTTCAGTCTGAGTAACACTCGGATAAAAAAATGAACTAAACTGATCACAAAAAATCACGGCAACAACCAATTTAACGGACTAAAGCTAACGGAAGTTCAATGGAACGGAAGTTAAGAAAACCATTAACATTTTTTTAGTTTAACTTAAAAGTTAAATCATTAAGCAATTTGTTAACTTCGTTAATTAACAATTAACGATCTTGTGCCCAGCTCTGCTTAAACGACACAAGTCAGTGACTTAAGTTTGTTGATTCCTGAAAAGTTCTGATTGTGTGACTTAGGTGGTTTTTAATTTTTTATAATGTTAGTAAAACATGTAAATTTTAATGTTTAAGTGTTATCTTCATTAATTTAAATTTAAACTTTGCTTAATATGATTGTTATGTTCAAATTTAATACCACCTAACCCTGTTTCTTGCTAAAAAACCTAAGTCAAGAATAGTTTTTTTTGTTTAAATTTATTATTTATTTATAAAGATTATTCGATATTCACAAACTTTTAACTCCAAACACTATAGTCAGCCGAAAAAATTCCTTTTCTTATGAATTACACAGTTTTTATTGATTCCTCAAAAGTTCTGATTGTGTGACAGGTGGTTTTTGAAATGACCAATTCACATATATTTTTAATCTAATATTTACAAAACAACAAATTAATTAGACAAGATAGTCTCCAAAGAAGGGCTAAATTTGTATAATATCATGCATTTTGTTCAATCTTATTTAAAATATAGTAGATTTCCTTATCTCTTTAAAGAAAAGAAAATGTAATTAATAAACCAATATGATCAATAATACATATTTTCTGAAAATGTATTTAGTATTTTTTAAACTAAGAATAACTTAAATAATTAATATCTTTGAAAAAATAACTTTACGCTACTTAGTTGAAAGCTTTTATTAGAGCCCAACATTCAGGATATTTAAATTAAAAATTAAATAAAAATCGTTAATGTCCTTAAAATTTTTTGAAAAACTACATGAATAAATTATTCTTAAAAAATCTGGCCACTTTAAAATCTCCGATATTAGTAAAAACCTCCATATTCAAAATTTCATCAATATTCATTAACGATTCTCAGAAATACATTTTTTTAAATCGTCTTTTTTGTTCTCCAAGTTTTGCGAAAAACTCGGCATTTAATTTTTTACGAATTTACTTTACTCCTTTGCTAATTTGCTATTTTATTTAATAAATTGCAGAATCTCAAGAACAATTAATGGATATTTACGAGCGTTTAGATGATATGTCAGCTGATACAGCAGAAATGCGGGCAGCGTGGATTCTCCATGGCTTAGGTTTCACAAAAGATATGCAGCATAAGAAAACAAAAGATTTCAGTGGAGGGTGGCGTATGCGTATTGCACTTGCTAGAGCCTTATATGTTACTCCGCATCTTTTACTATTAGACGAACCTACTAATCACCTTGACTTGGATGCTTGTGTGTGGCTTGAGGAAGAATTAAAAACGTAAGTCTCTTTTTAACCGACTTCAAAAAAGGAGGAGGCTCTCTATTCGACTGAATTTTTTTATTTTTGTGCCTATGTTACCTCATATCTCCGCCAATTGTGAACCGATTTTGAAATTTTTTTTTGCATTGGGTTCAGTCTACCCTCCGATTGGTCCCATTTAATTAATTATTAAGGTATTAGACCTTTTTTGTTAGGTTTGTTCAGGCCTAAATTCTTTGTTTATGAACCGATTTCGATGATTCTTTTTTTATATGTAAACGGGTATCTTAGGGATGGTGTCATATTAATTTGGTCAAGTTCTGATGATATGATCGCTATTAATAACATCACTAAAAAGAGAAAAATAAAAATAATTTTAAAAAAATAAATAAAAACCAACTTCAAAAAAATTAAATGCAACAAATAAAATACACTAAAAGGTATAAAATAATTATTATCTTATTTAGTTACAACTAAACGACGAACTATTAACATTAAATTACTTTTTGAAGTCGGCACCAAACAAACTATACCTATAAGCGAGCATACCCTCCAAACGTACTAACTAAGATTCATAAAAGGTATATGTTTGGCACCGACTTCAAAAAGTAATTTCATGTTAATATTTCGTAGTTTAGTTGTAACTAAATAAGATAATAATTATTTTATACCTTTTAGTGTATTTTATTTGTTGCATTTAATTTTTTGAAGTCGGTTTTTATTTTTTTCTTAAAAATTATTTTTTGACATTCAGTAAATAGTGGGGTTTCAGCTGACATTATTTGCGGGAAAAGAATTTTTCTATGATCATTTGGTATGGTGTGGGTATGCCAAATCTTAGTTTGCGACCTCGAAAGTGCGGGTGACAACTTTTGGTGGTCGAAAAACCTCGAAATTTTCGTACTTTTTCCAATTTTTCGCTTATAACTCGAAAGCAGTTCATATTTTGTAAATAAACGCCCTATACTAAATTAAAGAAGACAAAATTTCCCGTCTAGTAAAAAAAAATAGTAAATCGGTCCAGTAGTTCTATTTTTTATGGGGATCCAAAAACAGCCCCCGGATCGCTTTTGAATACCTATCCCAAAAACTCGCACTTTTTTCCCATTTTGACCAAGAAAATAACCTTCCGATAGTAAATTAAAGAGGACAACATTTCGCGTCGATTCAAAAAAAAAAATAATAAAAAATTGGTCCAGTAGTTCGATTTTTAATAGGGTTCCAAAAAACGCCGGGATCACTTTTGAATATCCCAAAAACTCGCACTTTTTTCGATTTTTCCCATTTTGACCATGAAGGAGCAGTTTTGAAAAAATGCAATTTTTGCAAAAAATCGCAGTTTTTCCTTCATAAGATAAAAACCACTCATCCTAGAAACTTGATTCTTATCTCATTCTCTAGAAAATTTTATTTACTTGAGAGTGGATCAATTTACTATTTTTTTTTTTGAATCGACGCGAAATTTTGTCCTCTTTACTTTACTATAGGAAAGTTATTTAAAAATATGGACCGTTTTCGAAAAACTGAAAAAGTCCGAAAATTTCGAGATTTTTCGGCAACCAAAAGTTGTCCCTCACACTTTCGACGTCGCAAACTTGGATTTGGCATACCCACACCATACCAAACGATCCTAGAAAAAAAAATATTTTCCCGCAATTAATGTAAGCTGAACCACTTTTTGGATCCTCTATTTACTGGGAAATAATATGATTTATTTTTTTATAAAAATAGTTATTTTAATTTATCTTCTTTTATATAATAATTTCAGATACAAACGGATTTTAGTAATAATTTCACATTCTCAAGATTTTCTAAATGGTGTTTGCACTAATATTGTTCATTTAGATAAGAAAAGGCTGAAATACTATACAGTAAGTTTTTTCTTAATAAATAATTTATATTTTTATTTTGATCTACTTTCCATTTACTTAATATATTTATTTTATTTTAGGGTAATTATGACGCTTTTGTTCGAACAAGATTAGAACTTTTAGAAAATCAAATGAAACAATACAATTGGGAACAGGATCAAATAGCACATATGAAGGTAAAAAAAAATTATTTTTATTTGATAATTCTTTCAAATTTGTTTTTCTATTAAGAATTACATATTTTCTAATATCTAATAAATTCTCAATAAAATTTTTAATTGGCTTCATTTTCTGTATAAATGCACTAGCCTCAACAAGGTGATAGATTTAGTGCGATCTATTAACAATGTTTGTCCTTGGACCTAATTTTTCTTTAAATTTTTTTTTGGCCTATCTCTTTGTGATCTATTTAAATAAAATATTGTTGATTATCTACCACTTCCGGTTTATGCCTTTTATAAAATCATCATCATTGAGTATACAGTCCTAAGACTGGTTTGATGCAACAATCCGTCTCCACTCGACTCTGTCCCCCGCCAGCTGTTTAACCTCTCTAAATGTCTGGCATCCCATATCCCCAATTATTTGGTTGAAATATTCTAATCTGGTTCTTCCCCTTCCCCTTTTCTTTCCCACCTCCCCCTCCAAGATATCCCTAAGCAGTCCCCCATGTCTCAGTGTGTGCCCCATCATCTGACCTCTTCTCTTCTTCAGACTCTTCCACAAGGTTCTTCTTTCTCCGATTCTTCCAAGAACTTCTTCATTTGTAATTTTATCCATCCATTTGATATTCATCATTCTTCTGTAGCACCACATTTCGAAAGCCTCTAATCTCTTTCTCTCCTCTTCTCTAATTGTCCAGGTTTCACACCCGTACATGGCTATGCTCCATACATATGTCTTCAATAGCAACTTCCTGTTTGCTAAGCTGATTGAGGAGGAGCATAGTAGTTTTTGTTTTGTATTAAACCCCATTTTTGCTTGGGCAATTCTTGATTTAATTTCGTTTTTGCTCCTCCCATCCCATGTTATTTTACTTCCTAGGTAGCGGAATTCCTTAACTCCTTCTAGGTTTTCTTGGTTAATTTTGATGCATTCCTGTCTCGTTTGTTCTTTTTTTGTACATACTAGGACCTTGGTTTTATTCTTGTTTATTTTCATTTTGATTTCTTCTATTAGGATTTGGTTAATTCCATTCAAGGCGTCCTCTAATTCTTTTTTATTGCTTCCTTTTATAAAATACATATGTCTAAAACATGTAAACATTAATGCGGGCAAAACACAATGTTGTCTAATTTCTTGACGCATTTCCTTTGATTCAAGCTCATTGGAATTTTGTGACACTCTGTGGCTCTGATATTTCCTGGAATGACCATAGTGCTCCAATAGCAAAAGCTGCTGTATGTAAGCTTGACTTTCTTTTCCGGACCAGACGCTTTTTCATACCCACTCAACTTCTTATTCTATACAAGGCTCAAATACGACACTGTCTTGAATATTGCTCGCATTTGTGGATTTCATCATTCCCCCCAAAGCGTAGCACGCGTTTTGCCGACTCCAAACACTCTTTCGCTGTCAAATTAGAAAAGTGCCGGACCACTTCATTCACCAATACGTATATCCCATAACTTCAAGGAACTGGAACTCTCTCCCAGCTTCCATCTTTCCCAGCACTTATAATCTTCAAACCTTCAAAACCCGAGTGCATAAACACCTACGTCTACACCCTCTCACTTCAACTTTTTTTTTTTTTAATGCAATCGAATGCAAGAAGGGGTGGACCACTAAAGATGCAGCTCACTATGGATCTCGAAAGACCCTTGCATTACTGAAGAGAAGGGAAAGTTGATTAAGTGAGAGGGTGTAGACGTAGGTGTCTATGCACTCCGGTTTTGAAGGTTTGAAGATTATAAGTGCTGGGAAAGATGGAGGCTGGGAGAGTTCCAGTTCCTTGAAGTCATGGGGATATACGTATTGGTGAATGAAGTGGTCCGGCACTTTTCTAATTTGACCGCGAAAGAGTGTCAACTTTTCCTTCTCTCCGGTAATGCAAGGCTCTTTCGAGATCCATAGGGGCTCCTTCTTTAGTGGCGCGACCCTTCTTGCATTCGATTGCATTAAAAAAAAAGCGAGCCTCCAAGCATTCTCTTGCTACCTTGGATGCAATTCAAAGACGAACTATCAGACTAATTAGAAGTTCCAGCATTAACCGACAACACCCTTGACTCCCTGGTCCATGTTAGAACTGACTCCGCTCTTCCTCTTTTTTATAGATATCTACTAGCATGCTGTTTGTCTTGACGAGAATAAAATCAATAATCTCTCCTAAAGCTTCATTATATGATTCAATAATTTTACAAATAATATATGTATATCTATCTAAACCAATGGTTCCCAATCATTTTTTTGACCAGGGAACACTTTAATTTCGTTATTATTAGCAGGGACCACAAAGTTAAAAAATACACTGTATCAATCTAAAAAATATTTTTTTCATAAAGAAAAACAAAGAAATTGTCCTCTGCTTGATGCAAATAAACATACACACATATATATATATCTATATATACCGGGTGGGTTTTTTATCTTGAGACAGTCTTATAACTCAAAAACAGTGCATTATATGGAAAAAAGTTTCAAATAAAAGTTTATTTTTATCAGGTGGGAAACTAAACTAAACTATTATTTTAACAAAATAATTAAAACTTTCAGTTTAAAAATCAATTTGTCTATAAACTATTATTTGTTGACGCAGAACAAGCTTTCAAGGGTATTTCAATGTCAAGTTCTATTTTTTAAATGGAAACCTATATTTTTTTATACGTCTACTTAATCTACAAAAATAACTGAACAACTTTCATAAGAACTATTTTTTTATACGACATAAAATAAACAAAATACATGAATCAATTAGATTTCAAAAAAAATTCTTAATAATTATTTTTAAAAATTATTTAACTTAATTATCAAATAATAATGATTAATTATTAAATAAATAATTTAATAATTTTTTGACACTGTTCTGAGACATTCCAGAGTGTTATCGCAAGTCTTCTGGATGAATTCCAGTTTTCTTATTTTGGCCTGTTCCAATTTTCTTAGTAGCCTTTAGATTTCCTGTTTTTTTTTGTTTTTTTTTAACACAATAAAATGAAGCTTCTGAGGGTGTATTTCTATTAGGAAACCGCTCGGCATTCATTTCAATGGCAGCCCCTAACACTTCTTCCATATTCATCGCATAAATTAAGACTATTTTAATTCTTTCTTCAACAAAAAATGCTCCATTTTTAACCGACTTCAAAAAAAGGAGGAGGTTCTCTATTCGACTGAATTTTTTTTTTTTTTTTTGTGCCTATGTTACCTCATATCTCAGGCAATTGTGAACCGATTTTGAAATTTTTTTTTGCATTGGGTCCAGTCTACGTACCGATTGGTCCCATTTTTTTTTTTCGTAGGTATTAGATATTTTTTGGTAGGTTTGTTCAGGACTAACCTCTTTGTTTATGAACTGATTTCGATGATTCTTTTTTTATTGGAAAGGGGTATCTTAGGGATGGTGTCATATTAATTTGGTCAAGTTCTGATGATATGATCACTATTAATAACATCACTAAAAATAAAAAAATAAAACCGACTTCAAAAAATTAAATGCAACAAATAAAATACACTAAAAGGTATAAAATAATTATTATCTTATTTAGTTACAACTAAACGACGAAATATTAACAAGAAATTACTTTTTTAAGTCGGTGCCAAACATATACCTTTTATGAATCGCACTCGACGGATCTTACTTATAGGTACTAGACTTAGATATATAGACTATAGACTTACTTAGTACGTTTGGAGGGTACGCTCGCTTATAGGTATAGTTTGTTTGGCACCGACTTCAAAAAGTAATTTCATGTTAATATTTCTTCGTTTAGTTGTAACTAAATAAGATAATAATTATTTTATACCTTTTAGTCTATTTTATTTGTTGCATTTAATTTTTTGAAGTCGGTTTTATTTTTTTCTTAAAAATTTTTATTATTATAATAATACAAAATAACTATCTACTGGATTGACACGAGAAATAAACCTTTTTAAACTCAAGAATTTTAAATAGTTCTATTAAGTAGAAAATAATCTCTTAAATCTGTATAATACGAAGTTTTAATATCGTTATACTTATTATCACTTATTTTCAATGTTGTGACTTTTTGATTTAATGATTATTTATTTAATAATTATTATTTGATAATTAAGTTAAATAATTGTAAAAAACAAATATTAAGATTTTTTTAGATCTAATTGATTCATGTATTTTGTTTATTTGATGTATAAAAAAATAGTTTTAATGAAAGTTGTTCAGTTTTTTGTAGATTAAGTAGACGTATAGAAAAAATATAGGTTTCCATTTAAAAAACAGCACTTGACATTGAAATACCCTTGAAAGCTTGTTCTACGTCGACAAACAATAGCGGAGTTTAGTTTCCCCCTCGATATAAACAAACATTTATTTGAAACTTTTTTTCATATAATGCACTGTTTTTGAATTATAAGACTGTCTCAAGATAAAAAAACTCACCCGGTATATATTATTTATTTGTTTGAGACTATAGTTTCGAAGGCTTGGCCTTCATCATCAGTCTATTTTAATTATAAAATTGGATGTTGATGAAGGCAGTCCACGATGGTTGTAAAAAATAAGACTATAATGGTTTTATTATTTTACATTTATTTGTTAAACCGACGTTTCGGAGATTTATTCTCTCCTTCTTCAGGGTAACAAAAAGTTAATGAAAGTAGTTCAAATCATAATTACTTTCCAATATGATTTGAACTACTTTCATTAACTTTTTGTTACCCTGAAGAAGGAGAGAATAAATCTCCGAAACGTCGGTTTAACAAATAAATGTAAAATAATAAAACCATTATAGTCTTATTTTTTACAACCACCGTGGACTGCCTTCATCAACATCCAATTGCATATTTATACCAGTCCGTCTCCTAAAGAAAAACGCTATCAATTTAATTATAAATATTATTTTTCATGGGGTCAGTATCGCATGGATATTGGAAATTTTTTGATCTTTACTTAGCTGAAAGCCAGTTAGAATTAAAAAACAATTTTCAATATATTTTTTTCTCCAGGGAAATAAATAGTTGTAGTTGTTTTACGTTTTTTTTTTGTTTTTTTAAATATACTCCAAAAACCTAAGAATTAATAATAAATTATCCAAAGGGTAAAAATTAATAATACATTTTATTCGTTTATTTTCTAGAACTATATAGCACGTTTTGGTCATGGTTCCGCTAAACTTGCCCGACAAGCTCAGTCTAAGGAAAAAACTTTAGCGAAAATGGTTGCCCAAGGTTTAACAGAAAAAGTAACCAATGACAAGACCGTCCATTTCTATTTTCCTTCTTGTGGAACTATTCCTCCACCTGTGATAATGGTTCAAAATGTTAGTTTTCGATACACGGACACAACACCGTGGATTTATAAAAATCTTGAATTTGGTATCGATCTTGATACTCGACTTGCTCTGGTGGGACCCAATGGAGCAGGAAAAAGTACTTTGCTTAAATTACTTTATGGAGAGGTACAATATATTTAATTCATTTAAAATTTATAATAATTTCAATAACTATTTGAATTATTTAATTGATAACTATACAGTTTCGGTCACCACTGGTCGACCATCCTCAGTAGTTATCTCGTTCAAGAACCGGAATTTGTCATTTCACATGAAACATTCATTCCTAAATCTTCAATATAGATACATCACACAGTTCATTACAATCACACACATATATATATATATAGCAACAATTTATAAAAACGTTTATCACTTTCAATTCAATTCAAAATAGTTTCTAGTTCAGTGATAAACGTTTTTATAAATTGTTGCTATATATATATATATATATGTGTGTGATTGTAATGAACTGTGTGATGTATCTATATTGAAGATTTAAGAATGAATGTTTCATGTGAAATGACTAATTCCGGTTCTTGAACGAGATAACTACTGAGGATGGTCGACCAGTGGTGACCGAAACTGTATAGTTATCAATTAAATAATTCAAATAGTTATTGAAATTATTGTTTTATTATATTTGTGACAAAATCAACCCTTTAAAATTTATAGTCAAGAAACTTTAATTTAGTAAGTATTTCTAATTTTCTTCTCTAGCTTATTCCAACGGAAGGAATGATTCGAAAAAATTCTCATTTACGTTTCGCTCGTTATCATCAACATCTTCATGAGTTGCTTGATCTCGATTTGAGCCCTCTTGAATACATGATGACTTCTTTTCCTCAAGTTAAAGAAAAAGAGGAAATGAGAAAAATCATTGGACGTTATGGACTTACGGGAAGACAACAGGTTTGACATACATATTTCCCTATTTTATTTTGGTATTTTTTTAATTCCTTGATCAATATTAAATACTTAGTATCTTATAAGTAGAGACAGAATTTTTATGCAGTAAAAACTGCCAAAATATGCACTTAAAATTGGTGAAATATGCAACTATAATGCAGAATAATTTGAAATATGCAAATAATGCAATAAAAGATGGCAAAATAAAAAATTTTATGCCCTAAAAAATTAAAATTGAAGACAAAAAGACTATATAATTGAAGGAATGCTATGAAATTATTTCTTTCCACCATGTGTCGGCTCTAGGAAAATTCATCGACAATAATTTATCAAAAATGTCGATGAATTGTTGTCGATGAGCTGATCGTCGACCAATAGGGCGTCGGTCTATTGCCTAGTCGATGAATTATTTTTGTTGAATTATCGTCGATGAATTTTCCGGATCCCCCATGTGTCAAATATGTACTTTTATTGCGTAAAAAATTGCACAAAATTCTCATTAGGCATATATATTTTTATTTTATTTATTTTTTTTTTTTATTTATTGTCACCGGTAACACAGCTCATTTAGACAGCACATCAGTAAAGTGTTACTAGTTTTAGTGAGGGAGCTGAGATTTACCCGATCGAAATTATATATATGCTAACAAGGCTCGAACCCGGGCCTCCCGCTTGAACATCGTCTTAAATCAACATAATAAATATAACAATTAATTAATAGGAATAGCAGGGAATTGGACAAAAATTAAAAACAGAGTTTTTATTGAATGGGCCAGACTTTTCGTAGATTAATTTCGACTTTCTCAGTGGCTCATTGTCAAAAGACAATTCCACTACGCGACGAAACATCCTTTAATCTTTTTATTATTTTAACTACAATACATTGTTGGCTTAGGCCTCAATTGCTCAACAATCTTGAACTTTTTTACACTTGAACAATTAAAAACTTTAAATCAAAACTTTCTCACAAAAAATTACTGTCTGTTTAAAAGTAAAAACAATATAATTTTTTGTGAGAAAGTTTTGATTTAAAGTTTTTAATTGTTCAAGTGTAAAAGTTCAAGATTGTTGAGCAATTGAGACCTGCAACAATGTATTGTAGTTAAAATAATAAAAAGATTAAAGGATGTTTCGTCGCGTAGTGGAATTGTCTTTTGACAATGAGCCACTGAGAAGTCGAAATTGATCGACGAACATCTGCACATTCAATAAAACTGTTTTTAATTTTTGTCCAATTCCTGCTATTCTATTAATTAATGCTTATTATGGGTACGAGTGATTTACCGAAATATAACAATATTTCAAAAAATGTGAACAAAAAAATACGGGGGGGGGGGGGGGTAGGCAGTTTTATTTAACAGACACGATTGTATTGTACTGCTTTTATTTTATTATTTTTATATTAACAAGCTTTTCATATTGACGTACCTACAAATAATATGGTAAACTAATAAAATAATGCAAATATTTGACCGGCTATGATCCCTACACTAATTTACACACAATTCAACACACACACGAACACTCAATGGCCAAAATCGACTATAGTTACCGAAGGCCTTTAAAAATAAAAATAATGTCCCCCTGTTTAATTTCTTCATTTTTTTTAATTTCTCCGAAAATTTACTTTTAAATCTGTTTTTTTGCCCAAAAAATCAAATATGCAATTTTTTTGCAATATTACTCAAATATGCAGTATAAAATTTAAGTATCCTAGATGCATGATTCGGATAGATAATTGATCCCCTGGGTCGTATATGGCGGCAAACAAGATATGCAATTGCATAGGAATCCGGTCTCTACTTATAAGGTAGTAGCTTTAATAATGAATACTTTATCTTTTTCTAATTTTGTTCGATATTTTAAGAAATTTAGTTATAAAATGTAATATAATTTGTTCTTCAGGTGTGCCCTATACGCCAATTAAGCGATGGCCAGAGATGCCGTGTAGTGTTTGCGTATCTAGCTTGGCAGGCTCCTCATTTACTTCTCCTTGATGAACCTACTAACCATCTCGATATGGAAACAATTGACGCTCTTGCTGAAGCAATTAATGACTTTGAAGGTGGAATGGTTTTAGTAAGCCACGACTTCAGGCTAATTAGTCAGGTATATTTTTATTACAAGTTATTAAAATTTTATTTCAAATCAATTAAGGTAGTTCTTTCACAAATGCAAAAATTCAAGAAGGCTTCGAAACTTGGAATATAAGTCCTTAAAAGCATAATAAACACACTGTTAAAATTTGAAGAAGATTTACCACACCAAACATGAAATAATTGCAATTAAAAATGGAATTTTTTACATAGGGTAGATTGGGAAAGGGTAGGAAAATGATAATTATTTTATTTTTTTTTCATTGAAGGACTTTCACCATCTTGATGAAAAACTAATATTTGTTAGAATAATATATACGGAGTAACCTAAAAAAGAGGCGACTGTGGGTCAGTGGCTAGAGTGTTGGGTCGCTGACTCTGAGATCGCTGGTTCGAGACCGAGTCTCGGCAGATAGATATTTACAGTCGCCTCCTCTTGGAAAGTAATGGCAACCTACCAAGAGTATAATTGCTAAGTGACCTCTCCAAATTAGCCGTTCGGAACCGGCGTTAAAAAGTAGGTCCCGTATATCTGTGTAAAACAACTAAACACACTCAGCACAGGTATATGTGGAGAGGCGCCAACACCCGTTTCGGGTATGGCACTCAAAGAAGAAGAACCTAAAAAAAATATGAAATTATTTATCTCCTAGTTTTGAGAAAAAAAAATAACATATTTGGGCGATTATTTTTAGTGGAGGGGATATAAGAACAGTCGCTTGGAAACGATCCGGTAACGTTGTAACGAGTAATATGGCGGATTAAAAGAAAATATGAAAAAATTAATAATTTTAAACAAAATACTTAGAAACTTGAGTGGATAATAATTATTGGCATAAAATAACATGAACAAATAGTGTGAGAAGTACAGTTACGTTAAAAAAATATAACCTAAAATTTTAGTACCGATCATATCTATATATATAGTGTGTATGTGCGTGATCGACCCACGCCTAAACCACTGAACGTATCGAAACCATATTTACACCATATGTTTGTTTAGTGCTCCGGATGGTTTATCTAAATTTTGGGCCAAATCGGTTTGATTTGATTTCACACGATTTTAAGTAATTAAATTAATTATTCTCAGGTAGAAGAATGCCAATCTTGGGGTTTTTAAAAAGGTTTCTCATTTCTTTTGTACCCAGGCAGACAATGGGTTTGGGTTAATTCATTGTTATCAAAGGCCTTGAAGAGACTTATATATTCGAACGGAGGAATATATATGTAAGTGTTCACTCCTAAATTCAAAAAATTAATTAATAGCCCTAATGAAAACGTGTTAAGATAATTGTCTAAATTTAAATAAAAATGTAATAGATGAAATTTTTATATAATAAATTTATTTAGTACCTAAATATCAATTTTTTTTTAAATATGCTCAAAATAAATAATATCTACAATCTATAAAAAATATTTTTTATTTTGTTTTCGCAATGAGTTAAATTATTTCTTGGAGCTGATTTTTAATTAACAAAATATACCTATTTAATTAAAATACAGTTGAACAAAATTATATTGCAAACAAACTTTTGGCCGTCTCGAGACGCTGCCCGCCAGGGCCACCCGCCCGGGGGGTCAAGGTGCAGAGGCCGTACCGGAGGCACGCCTGACGTAGCTTGTGTACTATATAGAGTGGGTACGAGGCTAAAAGTTTTTTGTGTGCATTGTCGCGAAAGAACTATCTTAAGTCTTTATAACATAGTTAAATTGAAAGATTCTTTTTGCTGAAAGTTGCAGAATTTTTATAAATTAAAGGAGACAATAAAAGAGTGTGTCTTCTGCTGAAAAAATAAAATTTTTAATTTGTTTATAACGAGACTATAATTTTGAAGATTTTGCCCCCTTCATCAATCTATTACATTATTGTGACACATCAATTCCTGTGAATCAGTTGTAATAGACTGATGAATGGGGAAAAACCCTCGAAACTATGGTCTCGTTATAAATAAATTAAAAAATGTATTTTTCCAGCAGAAAACACACTCTTTTATTGTCCTTTAACACAGTTAAAATTTGAATTAATCTTATTTATTTTATTAAATTTGAAGAACAACAATTATATAGGGTGGTCCAGAAAGAAATTCATTTTTGAAAATGGAAAGAACACAAAACTATTATATTTAAAAGCGTTTAGTTTAATCTTATACTTTACAATATAAAGTTTATTAAATATAATTTTAGTTTTCGAAAATTAAATAATCAAGATGACGTCCTTGGCTGTTGGAACATTCTTCAAAACGGGCATGAAAATTTTGAAAAACTTTTTCAGAGTTTCTTTTGAAATGGCTTCCATTTCTTGCTGAATATTCAGCTTCAATTGCCTCAATGTTGTCGGATTATTAGCGTATATTTGCTTTTAAGGTGTCCCTATAAAAAAAAGTTTGCTGGACTTAAATCGGGACTCCTCGGAGGCCAGGTTATGTCAGCCCTCCGTGAAATCAGTTTCTTAGGAAACATATCCCCTATCACGTGCATGCTCTCATTCGAAGTTGCTAGAATCGCGAGGTTACAATCGAAACACATGGTTTCAGCAGGATGGAGCCACTTGTCACACTTCGAATGAGAGCATCCGCATGATAGGGGATATGTTTTCTCAGAAACTGATTTCACGGAGGGGTGACATAACCTGGCCTCCGAGGAGTCCCGATTTAAGTCCAGCAAACTTTTTTTTTTATGGTGACACCTTAAAAGCAAATATACGCTAATAATCCGACAACTTTAATTAAGTGGGAGATAAATTTAACCTAATTTATCGCACCGAGAATTTACCACTGCTCGAAGCTCTTAAAAAACTTAGTAAATTGGATTGTATCTAACTTTCTGAGTGATCCCGGCTTCTTTCCTTCTACTCTGTTCTTTTCACGATGGAGAGGCCATCCCATATAGGCCTTTAGGGGATGCACCTTCTGGTGTATCTCCTTCTCACATCATTATAATAAAAAAAAAACTGCGTCAATTGAAGCTGAATATTCGGCAAGAAATGGAAGCCATTTTAAGAGAAACTCTGAAAAAGTTTTTGAAAATTTCGTGCCCGTTTGGAAGAGTGTCGCAACAGTCAATGACGTCATCTTGATGATTTAATTTTCAAAAACTAAAATTACATTTATTAAACTTTATATTGTATTTATATTGGGAAAATAAGGACAAGTTTTTTATGTGTGACTTTTTTATTTATCCACCAACGTTTCGTCGACTTTGCCGACTTCTTCAGGGCTTCAAATAGTCATGTCACACATTCGTTTAAATTTTCTTATTACCTTCGTTACCATTGAAGGCCATCAGAATACAATTTTCAAAAGATATTTGGCACATTCACAAAAAACACAATTTTTCTCTTTTTAAATAACAACCTTATCAATACAGAACAGAACAGAAATCACTTCTTACAAAAAATAGAATAGAATACTTTTCTTTTTATCCCTATATACAAAAATCTCAACTTCGAATAAAAAAAAAAAATTTATTCTGATGGCCTTCGATGGTAACGAAGGTAATAAGAAGATTTAAACGAATGTGTGACATGACTATTTGAAGCCCTGAAGAAGTCGGCAAAGTCGACGAAACGTTGGTGGATAAATAAAAAAGTCACACATAAAAAACTTGTCCTTATTTTCCCAATATAAACTTTCAAATTATAAATTAAATTATGGACGGAAATGATAATAATTTATATTGGATAAGATTAAACGCCTTTAAGGCAGTTGTTCCGCCAAATGCGTTTTCTTAGGATTTTTATGAAATTTAGATATATTATTATTTAAATACTTCTGCATCGATTGGTGGCAAAACGAAATTTATGAACAATACAGTTCCGGAGATATTTAATTTCAAAAATCGAATTTTTCGGGTTCTTTAGCATTGCACTATACGGAATATCGGAAAATTTACATACATATTTAATTATAATTAAGAAACTCCTTACCATTTTTATAAAAGACTAAACCAACATTAAAAACAATAACCAATACATATTTTAAGACAATTTTGATTCATAGTTACAACACAGTTTCTGAGATAATAAGGAATAAATAATGAAAAATGTATAAAAAAAATTCTCACTAAAATCATTTTGGCAACACCGCATTTAATTAACCAGCGAAAGATGCATGCGCTAGATTTTTTAAAAATTATAATTTTAATAAGGTGGTAAGACAATTTTGATTCATAGTTACTACACAGTTTCTGAGATAATAATGAATAAATAATGAAAAATGTAGAAAAAAATTACCCTAAAAACAATTTGGCAACAGCGCATTTATTTAACCAGCGAAAGATGTATAAAGAGGGCATGCGCTAGATTTTTTCAAAATTATAATTTTCATAAGGTGTATCGTAGGCGTTGATTACATTTGTTAAAAATAATAAAACGATTTTTATAGAAATTTAAAATGTATTTTATCTGTCATTTTAATATAAAAATATTCACTCTCATACAATGGTGCCAAATTTGTCAAACGAGCACGGGATTGGCTAGAATTGGTACATAAACAGCAAAAAGTTTTGGGCTTATGAACTATGAATCCTTATTGTCTGTTCTATATACTCTAGCATTAACTTTTTGCTAGTATTGTCGCGAAACAACTACCTTAAATATAACAGTTTTGTTTTCTATCTATTTTCAAAAATGAATTTCTTTCTGGACCATCCTATACTATGTAATGAATGTATGATTGAAATTTTCACTAACAATGCTAGTTGTTTTTTGTTTTTCTTGTTAAATCCAAGTCTTAAATCAATTTTATAAATAAATAATTTGGCAATAAAATTGCAAAAATACTTGCTATTGAGTAACTCTTTATTATGTTTGACAGGTTGCCGAAGAGATTTGGGTTTGTGAAAATGGCGCAGTTACAAAATGGCAAGGAGGAATTAAAACTTATAAGGAACATCTTAAATCCAAGATTATTAAAGATAAGGATATTTCTTCACGGAAAAAATAATAAAAGTGTTTTCTAAATATTGAATTAAACAGATTTTAACGAATATCAAAGATTTAATCATTTTGATTCTTAAGAAATCAAAATAAATATTAAATTTCTTCAGTTTTATGAATCCTACATAAATCAATTTTCTTATTTATTTTAAAATATATTTTCCTTTTTAATGTAATTATTTATTTAGGGATCTTAATATAATGAATTTTTCATCTCATAAAATTAATAATTTTTCAAAATAAAATTTCAACATTCTCTAATAAAAACACTTTAAGTATCAACATTTTTGGTACTTATCCAAAAAAATATTTTGAAAATTTCAAGTTTGTGTAATAGAATGAATGCATTAAAATGATTATAGCTAATGAATGTTTTATAAAATCTATTTCGAATCAAAATAAATTCTATATACGATAATGAATTAAATACTTGTTTTTTTTTCTTTGAAATTGACCATTTGGACCAGAAGAAATGTCTAAGACAGGGGTGGCCATAACGTGGCTCGCGAGCCGCATGCGGCTCTTCAGTCAATCTCTTGTGGCTTTTGAACCCTCTTGAATAATACTGATTTTAAAAAGTATAATAATTAAATTAAAAAAATAATAAAGAAATTATCAAAACCACAAATTTATAAAACTGTTTCCAAACGAGCCACATTGTTTGGAGATTAATTAATTAATTTCTGGCCTTACTCACCTTAGCCTCAACATGGAGAACATAAGTCAATCTAGAGTCAAGTAAAATAATGTTATAAGTAGATCAAAAAATAAATGTTACTTCATTTATATTTTATAAAATAATAAATGTGACTCGTTGTGAAACAGTTTTTTAAATTTGTGGCTCCCAAAGTTAAGGTTAGTGGCCACCCCTGATCTAAGAGATGATGATTTATAGTTATTTTTTTATTTATGATTAGGATCCTACAAGGTGGTTTAGACTGGCTAGAAAAGAGACTAATGTGTTTCACTTAAATGAATAAATATTTATATTTGGAGCTTTTTTTGAGTAAACTGATATTTTTAATATAGCTGATAATTTTATTTAAGTCCATATATGGAGATGGAGGTGAAACTCCTCCGAGCCCATACATGATACAAGGACTTTTTGCCTTAGTTTTTATTGGTTGGCAGTAAGCTATTTTTTTTAAGATAAATATGATCTAATTCCTTCGTCCAGAGAAGATGTATGCTTTTCGAAACTAAGATCAAGTATTATGTATTTCTAAAATTAATTTTTTTTTATTATGTAATAAAATGATCCTGTTATCAAATTATTTTTTTGTAGTGCAAGTTAATTAAACCAAAGTTATAGTTATTTAAGGAGAACTAACATCTTAATGCTATTGTCCTAGACCAGGGGTCGGCAATCATTTGAGACGGAAGAGCCAAAAGTTACAATTTACAAAATTTCCCAGTTTTTAAAGAGCCACTAACATTTTTGTTTCAATATTATGGTATTTGATTAGGATTAGGTATATAAATTATGATTTTTGATTTAAAATAAATAGCTTTAAATATGAAATAATATTTATTCATATAAAAACATACAAATTTTTCACACAAAACATATTAAGGTATTTTGATTATTTATGTCCATATTTTAAATTAATAAAGTTGTTGTAGGGAAATAAGGACAATAGCTTATGCAAATAATTTTTAATGTTTTCCAACGTTTCGTCAACTTTGTTGACTTCCTCAGGACTCAAATAAATTAACTTCCTTGAATATTTGTCATTTTATCAATATTCCTTCTTAGCAAACATATCAGTCATCAAACTAATATTTTCAATCTGTTTCATGACTGGCCTGATATGTTTGCTAAGAAGAAATATTGATAAAATGACAAATATTCAAAGAAGTTAAGTTATTTGAGCCTGAAAGTCAACAAAGTTGACGAAACGTTGAATAATAAAAATTATTTGCATAAGCTGTACCATATTTCCTACAACAACTTTATTAATATTAAAGTATTTTAGATAGCTCTACTATAATAATAAAATTAGTAATCAAATAATATAACTATAATTATTGAATAATACATAGTTATATCAATGGGATGCCTTTTGAAAGTTTGCTTAAATCTGGCTCATAACTTGTTGTTTTCAGTTTCAAGCACGCCTCTAGATTTTTATTTATTAGTTGGCTTCTTACTTTACTTGCAGTATAATATTTTTTATGAGTCTTGAAAATAAAATAATATAATTATTAATATTTGCGCATGGAACTGGAGAGCCGCATCTTGACACCGAAAGAGCCGCATGTGGCTCGCGAGCCGCAGGTTTCCGACCCCTGTCGACCTAATAAAAAAGAATATATACCTATAAATATATTTATAGACAATTAGATCATCAATTATATTGTCTATGGGACCAATATTTGAAAAACAGCTTAACAACTTAATTATTTTCTTGACAGGATATACTTTTTTTAATATAATATTTTGATAATAAGTATAGTAATTTATACTGAATTTTGTTATCAGATTGCTTCACTGTGTTGCCTTTACTTAAGGTTTAAGAATGACTAATTTGTCGATCATCATAACACAAAATAATAACTTTACAGTGAAAGATGTGACCAATCAGTGGAAAAATGGAACAATTGAACACCGTGTTAAAACATGCGATCAATTGCAACGTTTCCCCAATTTATTGTGGCTTCATCAGGCCTAATACAAATACAAATGAATCATTCACAATTATCAAAATCAACCCAGATATAATATATTATAATATAATTACCTTGATCAAATTTGTTTAAATGATTTCATTTGTAATTTTTAAAAAAATTTGATCGAAGTTATTATATTATTATTTTTTTTTTTTAATGCAATCGAATGCAAGAAGGGGTGTACCAGTAAAGATGCAGCCCCTATGGATCTCGAAAGACCCTTGCATTACCGAAGAGAAAGGGAAAGTTGATTAAGTGAGAGGGTGTAGACGTAGGTGTCTATGCACTCCGGTTTTGAAGGTTTGAAGATTATAAGTGCTGGGAAAGATGGAGGCTGGGAGAGAGTTCCAGTTCCTTGAAGTCATGGGGATATATGAATTGGCGAATGAAGTGGTCCGGCACTTTTCTAATTTGACCGCGAAGAGTGTTGGGAGTCGGCAAAACGCGTGCTACGTGCAAAGCATGCTTTGGGGGGAATTATTGATTTTATCTCATCAGAGCACCTGCCGTGATAGTATCTATAGAAAAGGGAAAGGGCAGAGACGTTTCTTCGATGAGCCAGCGAGTCGAGGGAGTCGGTGAGGGTAGAATCGTCAATTAGCCTGACGGCTCGTTTCTGAATTGCATCAAGGGTAGCAAGAGAATATTTTGAGGCTCCTCTCCATAGATGAGAGCCGTATTCGAGACAGGGGCGGATTTGGGCCTTGTAGATGGTGAGAAGTTGTGGGGGTTTGTAAAATCGCTTGGACCTGAATAAGAAGCCAATCTTCCTTGCTGCAGATTTCGCCACAGAGGAGATGTGTTCATTCCAAGACAGGTCAGATGCGACAGAGACGCCCAACATGGATAGGCTGTCACACATTTTCAGGGTATTCGAATCGAAGTGAATATCAGGGAAATCTCTATTTTCGCGCCTAGAAATTAGACAACATTGAGTCTTGTTTGAATTAAAGTTAACTAATATTATATAATAATAAAACTTGAGTAAGATACGAGGTAGGTTTCACAAAAAGAAATAAAACAAAATTGAGTTTTGAATTCGATATATTTCGGGGGTTTCCCCGCACCACTACATTTAAAATTTTTTTTTAAAAATTCTTACTTGTAAAACTATTTTTCCAATATGTAATCAGTTTTCTTAGACTCCTGATGATGGTCTAACCCCCGAAATATATCGAATTCAAAACTCAATTTTGTTTTATTTCTTTTTTGTGAAACCTACCTCGTATCTTACTCAAGTTTTATTATTATATTAAAATGTTTCACCTAGAACCAAAACCGAACTCCTTAAAAGTTATATTATATTATGTCTGGGTTGATTTTGATGATTGTGAATGATTCATTTGTATTTGTTTTTTGTTTAGTTCCTGATGAAGCCCCAATAAATTGGCGAAACGTAGCAATTGGTCGCATGTTTTAACACGGTGTTTAATTGTTCCTTTTTTCCACTGATTTGTCTCATCTAATACATCAGTATGATGATAATGGAACTGAATAATAATAATGATTTACAGTGAAACTTCGATTAATTGTCACATGTCTATAAAAGTTTTGTAAAACGTACAAAATAAAATATGCAATTTTCAATGCTGCTACTGCATGAGATAATCTTCAAGTGTCAAATCTTAAAAATGGGATAAACTCTGGACTGAAGACTCAACTCTCGCAGAAATAACATTGTATATTGTTTGTTTCGGTTAAATAAAATACAGTGTATTTCCAGTTCGTTTTCTGTTATCCATCTATTCGATTAACCTGCACTGTCCCAGTCTCGATTCTGATGGTTAATCGAAGTTTCACTTTATATCAAATCTTTTATTTTAGCCAAATTCCCAAACTAGATTTTAAAAAATTTTATATGCAATAACTATAATGTGATTAGGGTTGCCATCTTTTTTTGAAGAAAAAATGGTATTTTTTTTTTTAAGTTGTAAAAATTAGTACCTTTGGGAAATTTAGGGGAAAAAAATAGTACACATTTATTTTATCTATTATTTATTTAATTATTTAATTTTCCATGTGTATTTATTATTACTTTTTGCTTTGGCCACTAAAGTTCTATTATTTTTAAAATAATCATAGAAATCCGAACAATTTAGATCCATTTTAAAATAAATTAACAATTCATTTTTAATTAAATTAATAGATGCTTTATTTATTTGTTCTCGCCATTTCAAATTTACTACAGAATTTCTGTAAAAGCAGAAGTTGCAGGAATGGAGAGAAAAAACCTAATAATTTTAAATGTGATTAACTTATGAGGAGAATTTTCTAGGTTAGGTTTCACAAAATTCTCCTCATAAGTTACTTATAATGTTTCACCTAGAACTGACACCTAAATCCTTAAAAATTATTAAATGTATTAGTTAAACATGTATCTGTGCTTTAGAAAAACATTTGCCAAAATATAGTACATTTCGTACTATATTATTTTTCTATAATATATAAGTACAATTGGCTTCAAATATAGTAAGATACTATATAATATAGTACAGGTGGCAACCCTAATTGTGATGCCGATGTCTTTTTCTTCTAGGTTATACGCACATATCTGCCCAAATTATATTTGAGTTAAAGTAATTTGTAATCAGTTTTTTTTAGCGCAAATGGCGGCCGGAACTTAATAATTCCCTAAAGTTTAGGGAAAGCGGTGTTGGTTTATAGTGAAACATATTAAACACAGGAATTATTTAACGGGTTATAGTGGTGTTTCTGAAAACACGCACTATAGCCGTTAATATGGTCTGTCGACTAATAATTCCCCTATCCTCCCATATTTGTAAAAAACAAATACTGCAGTGGGGATAAGATTCCCCCCCCCCTCCTATTAATTTTTTATCAAAAGTGTAATTACAAAAGATGTTTAGAATTAAAAAACTTGATCAAATTTAATGATATCTTCCTGTAAATATAATATAAAAAGATAGAAAAGAACTAAAATCTCAAAAATTATTCTAACAAGCTTTCAATTTAAGATATCACGATTTCTCTGGAACTATTGGATTTGGAATGAAGGTTACTTTTAAAATGCTTACTAATCAAGTTCTATAAAAAAATTGAAAAATCATTACTGCTGTGAACAGTCACCACTGGATCGTCTAGTGAGTCACTGATTTAAGTGAGAATTCAATTATAAAAATGTAATGATCTCTTCAAACTTATCACCCCCAACCAGGGTGGGGATTCCATATGGATGCCCAATGCGGACTACAGTAAAACCCCCTTTATCCGGATCAGATTTGTAGACATTTTTATTTTAATAAATGTTCAAATAGATAATAATTTTTAACTCTGATAGCAAGAATGTAATTATAATTTCACCAAAAATTCGCTTTAATTTTGAAATTTTTATATTGATGAAGTCCTTTGGGTCATCCAATTCTATGTAATTTTGATATAAACATGTTTTTTTTTATTGTAATAAATTCAAATTTGAGGATTTTTATTACCCATATATCCGGATAAACAAGGTTCTACTGTACTCAAACTAACTGATTACGCTCGAATTTACTATAGAAGTAACCATGTAACTACATAATCTATTGTTTGTGCTTTGGGTCATCCATGGTAACCGCAACTCAATGGACTCTAAAACAAAAAGTCAAGATAAAGGTCTCTACCCACTACAACGTATATATACTATGACCGTATTAGGAACGTATCAGACATGAAAAGCAACACGAGACGTCCTGCTATGCCCACTGAAACGGATCGACGGCGTTCTGTGCCCGTATACATCCCGTATGATGCCCGTATGTAATCTGTATCATCATACAGATCAAAATCCACCAAAATCGATAGGAAACCGTTTCATTCTCTCATTTAAATACAAATTTTAAATTACTTTTAAGGAGTTCGGTTGTTGGTTACAAGGTGAAACATTTTAATATAATAATAAAACTAAGATACGAGGTAGGTTTCACAAAGAAACCGAAACAAAATTGAGTTTTGTAGTTCGAGTATATTTCGGGGGTTAGCCCATCATCAGGGTCCTAAAAAAACTTTATTTCTTTTTGTGAAACCTACCTCGTATCTTAGTTTTATTGTTAAATTTTAAATTAATTTAAATAAATAATTGGATACCAATAATGCAGCTCACCGATCCAATTGCAGCTCACCGTTTCGCCGCCTGCGCGCATCGGTTTGGCAACGTCGCGTGCCATGCGCGGAGCGTATCGGCACCGGCAAAATATTCTCACCGACAATTTATTAACGCTCCGTGCATAGTAGGCGACGGTGCTGGTCGGTGACGGAACGGTCTAGTGGGCATAGTCTCATACTTTTCAATACAAAGAATATTTTTTTACCCGACATGTTCCTAGTACGGTCATAGTATTATACGTTGTAGTGGGTAGAGACCTTAAATGTTAATGAATTTTTTACTTTATCCATGCGAAGCAGATAAAGTATTGCAATCGGTCTCGCGCAAGGCGCGACTTCAAGGGGTCCTCAGGAACCCATGGTCTCAACCAAAGTCACAAATTGTAGTATTCAATCAGGTTGAACTTTAACAAGTGACGGTTTTGCCAAAGTCTTGTCCAGAGGCCGAAAAGTGCGATTTTTCATTTAGTACGTGGGAATGTATTTAAATATTTATGGATGGATGGATTCTTTTTTTTCGTTCTGCTATTTTTAAACCCACCATACTACCGATTAATATGAAATTGAAAACATATCATAACTTTAACAAATTGAAGTGCATATTAGATTTTGGTACTTAACGGCTAATAAACATTAGTACTTTATTCTAGTAATTTTTTAGTTGTTTCTAAATATTTTGAAAATGATTTAACCAATTTCAATCAATATATTCTATTACAGTACCTTGTGAACTCCAAAAAATTGGCTGATAATTATTCAAATTAAATTTAGAATTCGCGGAGCACATTCGCGAGAGCAAATCCACTCAACGGAATTTTTAACAAATTATAAGTAAATTTTGTTTTTCTAGTATATTTGTACAAATATAGAAATTATCAAATTAATTAAATTAATCTTCCAGAAATTCAAAGATGTTTTTTTATAAAGCGAAATTTTAGAGAATACTTAGCCAGACTACCGTTTTATAAGAACCTTTGAGGTCCAGCTGACTCTCTCCATCCTGAGACCAAGAGAGCGAAAAAAGATATGGTCCATCTAGGTGTTACCCGGTATCAATCTAAAATTTCGCTTTATAAAAACATCTTTGAATTTCTTAAAGATTAATTTAATTAATTTGATAATTATTCATTCAAGACCACACATGCACACTGCCAAAAAATAAACAATTTCCCTTTTTCTTCACTATTTATCTTTTAGATCAGGGCTGTCCAACCCGCGGGCCGCATACGGCCCAGCACTGCAATGAATGCGGCCCAACATTTTATAAACTTCTTTAAAACATTGAGATTTATATAGTTCCTGGAAAAGACATTACAATTTGGTCTGATAATTTTGTTTCTCTTAAAATAAGCAATCTGAAAATCTACTGAAAAGTTTTCGAAAAATAAGCAAGTGCTAATTTAAAATTTTAAATCTGGGCTAGAATTCAAGATTTCCGTAAAAATAATCACCCCGTATAGCTCAGAGACCAAAATAAAACTCAAATGCAACTTTTTGATTGGTTGAATTATAGTCTTTATATAGTTTTAATTAGATTGAATTACGGTTTCTAAACGGTAGTTATGTCTCGTTTTTTTCCGTAACTGTGTTGTATTATCGTTAAATTATAGTCGCAAAGATTATAATGCAACCGTTCCAAACAGGTTGTCGCCAACATTTTTGGCACCGAATTTTGCATAGCGCCTCTTGTAAGGATGGAATATTCGATAAATTGAATTTTGATTCATTAAAATGTAATAGAAAAAAAATTAGCTTCGCAATCCAATTACTCCCTCCCCCCAAAAGATCTGCAGTGGGGAGGATAGCGGCGAGGAAGTCATTGTCGCCGGCTCCCCTCTCTTTTCCAAGAAACCTTGGAGGGGAAGCAACTCCACCGCTGGTTGTATTCCATCGAGAGGAGAAATGACAATTCTTGGAAAAAAAAAAAGAAAATGAGAACGAAGACGGCGACAATGACTTCCCCTCCAGTCTCTATTAATAGACATATTTTGAGAGAGAGAGAGAGGGAGAATAAAACATAGAATTAAAGGTCTCACGAAAATTTTACAAAGAAATTTAAAAAGACTGTAGGTTTATATATCCATAAAAATTGAAGGATAAAGTGAAAACTTTTTGAAGACTCGGTACAGTAGAGCCGTTCTATAGAAATAACGTAGATAGGAAGTTTTCTTATGTTGAGCAGGCGACCAGCTGATTAGCCACCACAAGGTTTCAATTTTTTAGTAGAATTGACAAATTTTGGAAGTAATGAAATAATAAAATTTCAATGCTAGGCGTAACTCTAGGGTCTGACCTTTCATGGAATGACCATATCTCAACCACTGCTAAAGCTGCAGCGCGCAAGCTTGGTCTCCTATTTATCTAGACGCTGTTATACTCCCAGTCAACTTCTTATACTGTATAAGGCTCAAATTCGTCCCTGTCTCGAATATGGCTCTCATCTGTGGAGGGGTGCCTCCAAGCATTCTCTTGCTACACTGGATGCAATTCAGAAGCGAGCAATTAAACTAATAGGAGACCCGGCTCTAACCAACTCACTCGACTCCCTGGCTCACCGAAGAACCGTTTCTGCCCTTTCCCTGTACTACAGATACTATCACGGTGTCTGTTCAGTCGAGCTGAAATCACTTATCCCCCCTAAAGCCCTCTTTACGAGAAACACGCGGTTTTCTAACGCTCATCACCCTTCGCTGTCAAATTGGATAAAAATCGAACAAGCGCTTTCGCCAACTCTTTTATCCCTATGCCTCCAGAGACTGGAACTCGCTCCCTCCCACGATCTTTTCCGCGACTTATAACCTTCAGCTATTTAAGACCCGTATCCACAGATACCTTCGACCCCCGCCCAGCCCATAAAATTCTTTCTTCTTCTTTTCACGATGGAGGGGCCTACCCGGGCCTTTAGGGGTTGCACCTTTTTGGTGTAACTCCTTCTCTCATCATTTTCATAACAAAAAAATTGAATGAGAAATACATAAGTGATACAGTGAAACAGTATATTTCATCAATACGATCTATTTTTCTAGGGGGGGGGGGGGCACTGCCCCTTCCTTAACTACGCCAATGAATATGACATCATTTACTCATAATTTTTCTTATTCTTCCTAGGCACTAGTAGCGTCTTAATTCCCTATATTTGCTGACAGAAAACATTTTGGAGCTGACCAAAACCTCAATTATAAGCTGACCATTTAAATCATAGCCTTAAAAAAAGGCCTATTACTCCCAGTGCTGATTCCACAAAGAATATAACCCCTTCCTCCGTTGCACCCCACACCTATACACGTCCCCATCCCTTAATTTCTACCCCAAAACCCCGATTATCACTTTTTATATTAGTATTTAAGGAATTCCGCTACCTAGGAAGTAAAATAACATGGGATGGGAGGAGCGAAAACAAATAAAATAAATCAAGAATTGCCCAAGCAAAAATGGGGTTTAATTCAAAACAAAAACTACTATGCTCCTCCTCAATCAGCTTAGAAAACAGGAAGTTGCTATTGAAGACATATGTATGGAGCATAGCCATGTACGGGTGTGAAACCTGGACAATTAGAAAAGCGGAGAGAAAGAGATTAGAGGCTTTCGAAATGTGGTGCTACAGAAGAATGATGAATATCAAATGGATGGATAAAATTACAAATGTAGAAGTTCTTGGAAGAATCGGAGAAAGAAGAACCTTGTGGAAGAGTCTGAAGAAGAGAAGAGGTCAGATGATGGGGCACACACTGAGACATGGGGGACTGCTTAGGGATATTTTGGAGGGGGGGGGGTGGAAGAAAAGGGGAAGGGAAGATCCAGATTAGAATGTTTCAACCAAATAATTGTGGATATGGGATGGCAGACATTTAGAGAGGTCAAACAGCTGGCGGGGGACAGAGTCGAGTGGAGACGGATTGTTGCATCAAACCAGTCTTAGGACTGTATACTCATTGATGATGATGATATTAGTATTATTCTTTTATAGATAATTTTCTTTAATGAGAATTTTGCGATCCCGAAAAATGTTCTCACGACCCCTCAGTTTCGCTTGATAAAGGGAGGTCTGTAGTTCGGGGGCCCGGACTCAGTGGGAGCGTTCGGCGGGGCGTCGGGCGGTGAGCATTTGTATGCTGGCCTCAGTAGAACGCCCAGCGTCCACTGAGGACACTTTAATACAAGCGCATATGTTAGTAATGCACAACATGAGCGGCCACTGAGGCCGCAGTCTAAGGCCTAGTTCACATTATACGGTTTTGATCGTGCATCAAAAAACCGTACGAGTTTTTTCCGTGACTGTTGTTTTCACATTGCACGGATTTTTGACGTGACCAATTATAGATTTTTAAATTAATTTGTTTAATGTGCGTATCAAGATGAATCGCCAAATTAAATGCACTAGTACAGAACATATTATTATTATTTTTATTTTTTTTTTCAAGAACATTGTATTTGCAGGGGCATCTAGCCTTTTTAATGTACAATATTAGGCCAATTTAATTACAAAGAAAATAAACAATATGATTCAAACAGATCAAGTAAGAAAAAAAATTTAAAAAGGAAACAACAATTATATGGAACAAAAACAATAAATATACTGAATATAGAGAAAAGAATAAAACTAAAAAATGACATATATATATATATACATATACATATAGGATATAGACAAAAGAAGAGAGAAAAAAGAAATTTTTAATCGACTTTAATGAGTTTAATAAACATCAGAATAATACAGTCTATGTTACTATATAGTTACGTTATTCTATAAAATTTATACAATCTTACGGCGAACTTTCTTCTGTGCAAAAGAACGAATGACGTATTCATAGTCAATTGACTGCATTATTTCTGACTCTATGTACATTACAGAGAGTGAATTTTTTTTTTATAATGATATTGATACAAGAAGAAGTTGCACCAAGAAGGTACAACCTCTGAAGTCCGTGGTGGACCCTTGTAACGTGAAGATAAGTGGAGATTTAGGGATTGGGTAGCAGTCGAAGGTATCTGTGGATGCTGGTCTTGAAAGATTGAAGGTTATAAGTAGCTGGAAAGACGGTCGGGGGAAGAGAGTTCCAGTCTCTAGAATTGAGCCTGTTCTCTCCTATGTTAGATCTTAAGTAATTCTTTACTCTCTTTAGCGCTGAAAACGACCGTTCTGCTGAGCCGTTTGACGCTGGTCTACACAACAGCTTAGGGAACGCAATTCTTACGTTTGGATAAATGTGCTTATGTAAATGGAGCAGCAATCCAACGTAAAAACTCTTAGTAATTTTAATGAGAATGTTAAGCGATATTTGTTTAGCCAGAGATTGTGATTGCATACTTGTATGATATTTGTAATGCCTATTGTAGATCCCTTGTGATCTTTTTAGGTTGAAAAAAAAGACTCCGCAACTGGGGCCCCCAGGCCGGCTGGGCCCCTAGGCCCGGGCCTTGTGGGCCTAGGCGGAAATCCAACACTGCGTATAATGTAAAAGATCCTATACTTTTCTTCACTTCTACGGTGTTTTTTTGCTTCTACTTTGTCCGCCTCTTTTACATTGCGGCAATATTGCCAATGTTGCAGGAACATTGCAGCAATGTTGCTGCAATACTGTCAATATTGTGCAACGTTCGCAATATTGCTGCAATATTCCAGTCTGTCTGGGTAAAAAATAACGAAGTTTCAAATATTTAGAAATTATTCTTCATCTTATATTTCCATTTTTTTTTTTTTAATATTTATATCACTAATTAAAACTTTATGAAATGGTAAATGATTTAAAAACAAAATCCTGAAGGAAAACAACTCAAAGATTATTATGCTATGTCATTTTTGCTTCTTTGTCATGATGGATATTATTTTTTTACATTATTAACTATCTTTTTTGATTAACAAATAATTTCAATTGAATTTTTATATTTTATATGCGGCCCTGTTTTTTCTTCGGGTTTGACAACCCTGATCTAAAGCCCCGTTTAGTCACCGAGAATGGTGTAAACGCGCTTTTATAAATGGCGCTCGGCCGGAAAAACCTGCTGGTTGGCTGGCCGAGTGATGTACGCTTCTTGCCTCGTGACATTTGTCAAATTAAAGTTGGCGCTAAACAGTTAAATTCATAGATAACCATAAATCATCATTCCCTCATCTACTTAATTTTACATTGTCATTAAACAAATTATTTATTTATTGAGAACTATGAAGAATCAATCGAACCCAAATTTCATTGAGAAGTTTCCGCAACAAATTCACAAAGTTGAATTTTCTCCATTTGAATGGTCTCAAAATTTAATATGTATTGCACTCGATGAGATTATGCAAGTCTCATTAATCAAATTTCCTGTAAGTAACGTTTCTTTTTCGAAATAATAAATAGAGAAAAATTAACAACAAACAATACTTTTTAGGAGGATCATGAATCTGATGACTATGAAGAACTTCATGTAGAACCGCTCCGCCAATTTCAACATCATATCCGATCACAGGCTATTGCATGGTCCCCAGATTCTACTCTCACAGAACTACCTAAAAATGTCACATTTGCTACAGCTGGAGCTGATTTTTCTATATATATATTTTACAGTGACTTGACTTCAAATGACACTATACAGGAAATGGTATTAACTTTTTATTCATTAACTAGCTGCAAGGCTCGCCTTCGGCGGCCCCTTGCTAGCCCCTGGACCCCCAGCCCACGAACCCACCCTCCTACCCCCACTCCCACCCACCCCACCCCCGAACCCCACCCAGCACCTCCCATCGTGCCCAACCACCGCCCCCACCCCAGCCCACGCACCACCCCACTACGCCTCTGGACCCTCACTTAAACCCTCCACCCCCAAACCCAACCCCGTGACCTCCACCCCCGCACCCAGTTTTTTCATTTCTAGCCTTCTAGTGACCCACAGATTATGTATACAAAGTTTGGTTAAGTTGGCTCTAAGGGTAAGAATTTTCATTTTTTGATCCCCCCCATTTTGGGTGGTTAATTTTTGCATTTCTAGCCTTCTAGTGACCCACAGATTATGTATACAAAATTTGGTTGAGTTTGGTCAAAGAGCAAGAATTTACAGATTTTGACCCTCCCCCCTTTTTGGGTGGTTTTTTGGGGGAATTTTTTTAAACAAAAGTTGTCAGAAATCACATCCCCTATAACTTTGCTCATAATAAAATTTGCCGTAGAGTTAATAGTTTAGGAGTTATTTGATAATTTTCATTCGTGCGCCCCCCAAACCCCCTTCTGGGGTCAAAATACCAAAACGTTATATAGCTAAAAACGTAAGTTAGAAGACATCTGATGTAAAAATGAAATTTCATAATAATCCCTTCAGCCGTTTTGACGTGAATTGTGAGCAACTTTTCGGAAACCACGCAAACAGCCATACATACAGGAATTTTAAAATTATTGGATAAAAAATGTTTCACCAAGTACCAACACCAAATTCTTAAAAAATACAGGAATTTTGTTGAGGTGTTTTCGTTCATAACTTTGCTTGAAACGTGTGCAACCATCATTTGGCGAAATTTGGAGCAATGCACGGACAAAACCTTAATTTTATATTCATTAATTTATTTGGAATTTGCTCTTCCCTCTATTCGGATTTAGGCCTACCTTTGAATATATTTTCATTAAATTTATAATACACTTGATTCATTCATTCAAATTTTGAGATTTTTTTATAAGTAATAAATCAAAGAAGCTACTTTATGTATTTAAGAATCTTCTTTTTCTGGTGTCGTGTTCATATACTACCTTGATCAAAAAGTTTCAGGAATTTATTCAGAAAATCAAAAATATAAATTTATTCATCAAAATCGATATTGTCTCATTGAAAGTACTCCCCATCGACTGCAGCGCACTTATGTCAGTGCTTGATTCAATCCTCTAAACATTTTTTATACTCGGTTTTCGGTATGGACTATCAGAGCCGTTTTACGATTTTAAAAATGAAATCGTCTTTGCATCAACGAGTTTGTATTAAATTTTGAGTTAAAAACGGTGTGAAAATGTTAAAGAAGTGTTACTCTATCGAAAACAAACTTTTATGTGTGGCCCAAGTTTTCGTGAGTCTGTCGAGGATGACGAACGCAGTCGACATCGAAAACCGACGAAAACGTCGATAAAATCAAAGAAATAATGGGCGAAAACTGTAAATTGACCATTGGAGAGATGGCAGCGAACTTGAACATCGCTTATGAATTCGTTCAAGACATTTTGTTTAATGATTTGGCTTTGAGACGCAAAAAAAGACCGGATTTGTGGGAACTACGTAATGCCGGGTCGAACAATGCCATCGTTATCCGCAACTTTTTGACCAATAATTGAACGAATACCATCCAACATCCACCGAATTCGACTGATTTGGCTGATTGGCCATCACTGAATGTGCCTGTCATCTGATTGGCCATCCCAGTGTCTCCATTTACCATCTACTGTTTGTTAGTGGTAAAAAGCATTTACTTTGCGACATACAACCGGCCCTGATACTTCTTCCTGTTCAGTCGACTCAAAAAATCGCTCCAGGGAACGCGTTTTAGCAGCCAAGTGAAGATAATGAAAAAATCGAAGACAGCTCTGATGGCCAAACCGAATATAACAAATGTTTTGAGGATTGGATCAAGCGCAGGCATGAGTGCGTTGCAGTCGAAGAGGAGTACTTTGAAGGAGACAATATCGGTTTTGATGAATAAATTTGTATTTTTGATTATCTGAATAAATTCTTGAAACTTTTTGATCAAGGGAGTATTACCATCTGGATGATCTCGTTCTACCGTTTTTTAGGAAGCAATTCTAGACAGTTCTTCTGAATTAACTCCCGCTCAGGGGCTCTGATGTTATAAAACTGATTGCTTTCTCTTCAGGTCCAGGCGCTATTTTACGTCCATTCAGCTTATTATTCTATATAAAGCTCACATTAGCTCCCGTCTCAAATATGGATAGCATCTATGGAGAGGGGCCTCCAAGCATTCTCTTGTCCCCCTTAAATGCAACTCTGAAAAGAGCACTTAAATAATAGGGGACCCGGCCTTATCTCACTCACTCGATTCCCTGACCCATTGTAGAACCGTTTCTTCTTGGGACCAAAATATGAAAACACGTCTCTAAAATTCGGGACTGAGTTGGATATTGAAAGGAGAAGAGGAGAATGAAACCAATCTAAATAGAGACCCATTGAACAGGCAGTTCAGATAAATATAGACAAAAAGACAAACCATACAGATGGATTAGAATAGAGTAGATTCGTCCAAATTCTGTAATTATTACAGGACATTTAAAAAACATTGGTTTGGAAAGTTTTTGGACCGATAATAGGATTGTAGAGAAAGAGAAAATAGAATGGGTAAGATAAAGAGTGGGGAATAGCTTTAAGCTTCTGGAAGAAACAGGTGAGAAAAAGTGCCGAGGCTGCAAATTGGGGCCGTAGAAAGATGCTCATACAGAGAAGTGTGAGGAGTTTAAAAAAGTGATTTGGGGTGTATATGAAAGGTTAGTGGAGAAGTTTATTGGAAGGGAATGTTAAGAGGATTGTCAGAAATAATAAAGAATCGATGAACTGATTTAAATTAAATTGTAAATTATTATACGTGATCTCGAAACTCGATAAGACTAAGAATTTTTCTGATAAATAAATAAAGCTGAAAAAATCACTTCATGGGCTAGATAGAAAAACTCAGGCTTCAATTCTTCTTCTCATTTACAAATTCTATTATTTAGAGAGAAAGATTTTACATTTTTTAGGTCAGTGTCTAGGATTTTACTGGTAGTCCAAGAGCTGGTGACACATTTTTGACTACGGATTTGACCCAACTAGAAATAATGCGTAATAGTACCGTCTATGATAGTTGTACAAGGAATGGCCAGTCTGGCTGGTCTAAGCAGGTGGACCAGGTACTGCGCATGGTGTGAGTGCGGTAAAAAATACATATGTGTTAAAAAATATTTTTGACCCACAATGAAATTATAAAAATTATAATTTATAGTCAATTATAAACATAATATATTCACCCCAGACCATTTGAGTGGTGGGACGTGGAACCAGACCACCCAAAGTGTATTTTTACAACATGAAAAAAATAGCTTCATGCTAGTCTGGTTCCACGTCCCACCACTCAAATGGTCTGGGGTGAATATATTATGTTTATAATTGACTATAAATTATAATTTTTATAATTTCATTGTGGGTCAAAAATATTTTTTAACACATATGTATTTTTTACCGCACTCACACCATGCGCAGTACCTGGTCCACCTGCTACAGCCAGCCAGACTGGCCATTCCTTGTACCGGGTGATTCAATAAGGGTGACGAGGTACCATATCTCAGGAACTAATAATCGTAGAAGTTTGGGAAAAAATCCTTCAGAGGAAATCGACCAAGAAAAATTGCTGGAAATATTTTAAAAGTTCATAAGTCCACCGCTAGGTGGCTAAATAGCTTCGATCGTATAAAAAAATGGAATTTTCTCAAAAATTTTCCAATATAAGTTTAGAAATGAATACTCTCACGTTAATGCCACTATAATAGTCCATCTTTTTGATAAATAACTTTTTATTGTAGGACGTAAAATAAAAGCGGGAGGGGATGCTAAACTTTTATGGACTGAAGTATCTATAACTTAAATTTGACTTAACGGAATTTTGTTAACAAGGTCTGGTTAAGAAAGGAAGGTTTGGTGAATAAAATAAAAAACCATCCATGCCATTCTACTTCTTGCCGCCCTCGCAAAGGGGCGTGTTTTATAAAGTTAAGCGTTTTATTAATTTTGCTCCAAAATCCTAAATGGAACCGTATAATTATTTTATTAAATTCAGAAAGTAGATCAAATTTGCAACAAAATATGTTCAAACCGCATGTCGATATCTTTTTTCGTTTAACAGTTATTGCTTAAAGAACACTTTATTAACGAATTTATCAAAGAAACAAAATAGGTAATTGAGTTTTCAAATTTTTTTTTAAGTTTCGTAGTCAAGCATGCCATGGAGAAATAAAAAAAAACAGTTTAAAACTTTGTTCTTATTTTCATTTAATCACAACAATAATGATAATAACGCTTTTCTGTGTCGCCTGTGAGTAGGTATTAAATTTCAAAAATGTCTAATTTCTTAGAAGGCCGTGAAAGACTTGGTTGACAGTTTCTATGGAAACGGCGACTTTTCACAAATAGATGTTAATGTTTTAATTGTTATTTTATTGTTTGTTATGTTATATCATTATTGCTGTGATTAGATGAAAATAAGAACAAAGTTTTAAACTGTTTTTTTATTTGTCCATGGCATGCTTGACTTCGAAACAAAAAAAATTGAAAACTCAATTACCTATTTTGTTTCTTTGATAAATTCGTTAATAAAATATTCTTTAAGCAATAACTGTTAAACGAAAAAAGATATCGACATGTGGTTTGAACATGTTTTATTGCAAATTTGATCTACTTTCTGAATCTAATAAAATAATTATACGGTTCTATTTAAGATTTTGGCAACTAAAACGGTTAACTTTATAAAACACGCCCCTTAGCGAGAGCGGCAAGAACTAAAATGGCATGGTAGTTTTTATTTTATTCACCAAACCTTCCTTTCTTGAACCAGACCTTGTTAACAAATTTCCGTTAAGTCAAACTTAGGTTATAGACTCTAGAGTCCATAAAAGTTTAGCATCCCCTCCCGCCTTTATCTTACGTCCTACAATAAAAAGTCATTTATCAAAAAAGATGACAATAGTGGCATTAACGTGAAGTATTCACTTCTAAACTTATATTGGAAAATTTTGAAAAATTGCATTTTTTATACGATCAAAGCTATTTAGCCACCTAGCGGTGGAGGTATGAACTTAAAAAATATTTCCAGCAATTTCTCTTGGTCGATTTCCTCTGAAGGATTTTTTTCCCAAACTTCTACGATTATTAGTTCCTGAGATATGGTACCTCGTCACCCTTATTGAATCACCCTGTACAACTATCATAGACGGTACTATTACGCATTATTTCTAGTTGGGTCAAATCCGTAGTCAAAAATGTGTCACCAGCTCTTGGACTATAGAGAATGTTTTTATATTTCGTTTCACAGGGATTCATCAATATAAAAACATTCTCTACTAAATCCTAATTCTTTCTCTCTTATTATAAATTGGTTCTACACCCCAAGTTGTTTTTTTTGAAAAAAATTCTATCTATTTTCCAAAAAATATACTCACAATTTTAGATTTATTTTATTATTTATTTCACGATTCAAGCAATGGACACTTCTTTTGGCTTTAATCGTAGATCATACCGTTCTCCATTTGTCTTTCCTTATTCAATCTCTCACAAACCCACACACGACCAAAATCTTCTTTCTCCCATTCACACAATCTTCACTCTTGATTCTCCATCTATTTTTTATTCTCTCTCCCAATATTTCTCAACCTCATTCGTTCCCAATAAATTTTAAGGAGTTCGGTGTTGGTTCTAGGTGAAACATTTTAATATAATAATAAAACTTGAGTAAGATACGAGGTAGGTTTCACAAAAAACAAATAAAACAAAATTGAGTTTTGAATTCGATATATTTCGGGGGTTAGCCCATCATCAGGAGTCAAAGTAAATTGATTATATATTGCTAACCCCCGAAATATATCGAATTCAAAACTCAATTTTGTTTTATTTCTTTTTTGTGAAACCTACCTCGTATCTTACTCAAGTTTTATTATTATATTCATTCGTTCCCGTTTTGCTCTTGTGCACATTTCTTAACATGAGGTTTTTATTAAAAACTGCTAGTCTTAAATAATATAAAGCTCGTTCGTTTCGATATCATTGTCTATGTTTTTGTTTCAATTTTATTATGTTTTAAAATATCATTTTTTTTTTTTTTTTAAGGAAATAGCAGGTCATAAAGACTATATTAATTCTCTCTCATTTGATAAATCTGGCGAATGTATTGTTTCAACCGGTGATGATCAAACATGTAGAGTTTGGTTTCGGGATCGTCTTCAAGAATGGGATGACATAGAAAAACGTATAGTTTTTGATCTGTCTTCTCCAGGTATTTTTTTTATTTACTTATATATATATATACGAGTTTTTCGTGCGTGCCTTCGGCACGCCCTCAACTCGGCCCTCCGGGCTGGTGCCCTGGCGGGCAGCGTCTCGGTCCAAAAATTTTATTCCTCTTAAAAAACCACACTCCAAATGTATACTCGTAAACTACCGAAAATACATCGTCTCTTAAAAGTTTCGCCTCTTTAATTTTTGAGTGGTGGGGGGGGGGGGGAGGAATAATTATGAATATATTTAAATTTAAATTTAAATTTCATTTTTCCTTTTCAAAACAAAAATAATGAAATGATTTATGAACTGCAAAAAATTCGCAGGCTGAATCATGGAAATTATTCAAATTTACGCAGTTCAATTAATTTAATTAATTACAAAAAATATATTTAATGTTTCTTAATTTAAAATGAATTGGAGTCTTTCATTTCAAAATTCGAGTGCAAATTAAAATTATATTTCAAATTTGCCTGGTTAATGAAAATCCATTGGAGCTGTCAGTTTAAAATCCGAACTGACAATTATATTTCAAATTTGCCTCGTTAATTAATACATATTTAATGTTTTTTAATTTAAAATCAATTGGTGTTTTTTCATTTTCATTCGAGTTCAAATGAATACAATATTATCTCGACACAAAGTCTAAATCAAAAATATCTAGTTTTAGTAAGAGAAATCAAGATAGAAATATTAATGTCCCAATGGTGTAATCGCTAGAGCCAATGACCATAGTTCAAGAGTTCGTCGGTTCGATTCTAGGCAAGAGCGTAATTTTTTTAGAGAAATTTCTCTAAGCGTTGTTACAATTTAATCTAGACGAATATTATATAGTATGCCGGGTGAGTTTTTTATCTTGAGACAGTCTTATAACTCAAAAACGGTGCATTATATGAAAAAAATTTCAAATAAAAGTTTATTTATATCGAGGGGGAAACTAAACGACGCTATTGTTTGTCGACCTAGAACAAGCTTTCATGGGTATTTCAAGGTCAAGTTCTGTTTTTTAAATGGAAACCTATATATTTCTTTAAAGATCCTTAATTTTCAAAAAAAAAAACTGAACAACTTTCATAAGAACTATTTTTTATCCGACATCAAATAAACAAAATATTAAATAAATTTGATTTCAAAAAAAATTTCTAATAATTATTTTTAACAATTATTCAACTTAATTATTGAAAAATAATGATCAAATAATTAATTATTAAATTGAAAAGTCACAACAATGAAAATAAGTGTTTATAATGATCTTAAAACTTCATTATACACAGATTTAAGAGATTATTTTCTACTTAATAGAACTACTTAAGATTCTTTAGTTTAAAAAAGTTTATTCTCGTTCAATTCAGTAGATGTTATATTGTATTTCCATAATAAAAATGGAGCATTTTTTGTTGAAGACAGAATTGAAATGGTCTTAATTTATGGTGAATGTGGAAGAAGTGTTATGGGACTGCCATTGCAATAGAGGCCGAGCGTTTTCCTGATAGGAATGCACCCTCAAGAGCTTCATTGTATTGTGTTGTAAATATGTTAAAAAAACAGAAAGTGTAAAGGCTACGAAGAAACTACAACAGGCCAAAATAACAAAATTGCAACTGGAATTCATCCGAAAGACTTGCGATAACACTCTGGAATATCACAGAACAGTGTCGAAAAATTATTTATTTAATAATTAAATATTTGATCATTATTTTTTGATAATAATTGTTAAAAATGATTATTATAAATTTTTTTTGAGATATAATTGATTTAATATTTTTTTTATTTGATGTATAAAAAAATAGTTCTTATAAAAGTTGTTCAGTTTTTTTTTAAGATTAAGAATATGTACCGAAACATATAGGTTTCTATTTAAAAAACAGAACTTGACCTCGAAATACCCTTGAAAGCTTGTTCTAGGTCGACAAACAATAGCCTAGTTTAGTTTCCCCTTCGGTATAAATAAACTTTTATTTGAAACTTTTTTTTCATATAAATGCACTGTTTTTGTGTTATAAGACTATCTCAAGATAAAAAACTCACCCGGTATATAAAATTTAAATCAAAACACCTTTAAAATTTTAAATATTCCTTCTTTTAAAATTGAAAAGATTTTTCTCGACCGAGAGTATCAGGTTGTTGAATTTTGAAGGAGAAGTCAATGAGAGTTCCCTCTGCTTTATGTAAATAAACATATTCCTGATATAAATGAATAAAAATTTACTGTAATATGGGTTTGGGTAAGTCGTTAGTGGTTTAGGGCAGGGGTCCGCAACCTGCGGCTCGCGAGCCACATGCGGCTCTTTAGATCTCAGGATGGGGCTCTCTAGTTCCAACAAGTTATGAGCCAGATTTAGCCAAACTTTCAAAAGGCATGCAAGGCCAATGCTCCCATTGATGTAACTATCTATTATTCAATAATTATAGTTATATTATTTGATTACTAATTTTATTATTCTAGCAGAGCTAGCTAAAATACTTTAATATGTTTTGTCCGAAACATTTGTATGTTTTTATATGAATAAATATTATTTCATATTTAAAACTATTTATTTTAAATCAAAAATCAAGTGTATATACCTAATCCTAATCAAATACCATAATATTTAAACAAAAATGTTATTGGCTCTTTAAAAACTGAGAAATTATGTAAATTGTAACTTTTGGCTCTTCCGTCTCAAAAGGTTGCCGACCCCTGGTTTAGGGGGATAAAAAGGAGAGCTGGGAATAAGGGTAGTTGGGTGTAATCTCAGCGTTCTCTTTGTAGTTAACTATACTAATGAATTTAAATTGACTGATTTGATCATTAATTTAAAATGACTGATTTGATAATTAATTAAAAAAATAAAAAATAATTTTTTGCAAAGAAATTTTCTCTGGAGAGAGGCGGACTGGTAGAAATTTTAATTGAAGGTAATGGAAGGCAGCCCAGGGGTAGTGAGGAAAGAAAAAATTAACACATATCAAATATTTTACTTAGAGGAAGTGGTGTAGGTTTAAGTTGAAACATGATATTAATTAATAAAGGAAAGGGTGTGTAGTTTCACAGAGAATGAAATAAAACTCAAAGAGGTTTATACAAACTCAATATATTTCGGATTATTAGTCCATCATCAGGAGATTACAGGTTAAAACTCAAATATCAAATAAGGTGTAATTTATTGGAATCCTTCCTCCTTTCCTTTCAAACCGACGTTTCTGAGGATTCTTCCCTCCTTCTTCAGGGTTGCAAAGGGTCAATAAATGAAATTTGACTAGATTGTATATTTCTCGAAAAAACTAAACTATTTTCACTTTCTTTAGGGGGGGGGGGGGAGGAATTAAGATGCTTTTTATCAGAGATGAGTTTTGCAATTTGGTTCTTCATAAAGTCAATTTGTTTATTTAAGTTGATAATTTCGATTTTAAGGTCCTGTCAAGATGAACAATTTTTAATAATCAGTAGAGATTGTGGTGTTGGTGCAAGGTGAAACATCTTTAATAAAGATAAGAGTAAATAGATATTTTATTTAATATGGATTTACTATGAGTTAAGGATACTGGGTCACTTATTTCACATTAAAATTAAAAAATTAAAAGATATAAAAAATTTTCTTTTTCAATATATATATTTCGGGCTATCAACCCATCTTCAGGAAATACAGAAAGTAACTAAATAAACTTATTGAATGACAGGCTATATATATGTTTATTGAACAGAGAGACAGAATTTATCAAATTATTTTAAAAGGACACTTTCTCTTAAGCTGTTGTTCAGAAAGAAAATCGGGTTGACCTTTATTTATATAGAATTGTTTGGGTAAAAGGCAAGTTTGTGAGGTCATTGACTTATGTCTCTGGGTTGGAAATGATTTTTTCCTTTGGATATTAAAAAATCAACTATTATATTTGATTTTACATCTAGTTGATTGTTGATAACATTTAATTTTTTAATTTTAATGTGAAATAAGTGACCCAGTATCCTTAACTCATAGTAAATCCATATTAAATAAAATATCTATTTACTCTTATCTTTATGAACAATTTTTAGCTACACTTTGGGTCACTGCTGAATACGATGTTAGTTTAACTTTTTCATTTTTTTTATTTATTTTAATAGTATGAATTTATACCAATTTTCAACTTTATATTCATTTTTCTTCTTATTTTAATATAAAATAAACTATTTATTTTTATTTAAGACAAGAAACACTTTATTAACTAAATAATTCACATGATATATTTGGTTCTTCTATTAATAGGTATGAACGTTTGTTGGCATAAAGATGAACCCGGAAAACTTTTAGTAGCCGAATTATCCGGCTTAATACAGCTCTTCAATGTTCATGCTCAACATGCTATTCTCTCATTGGATTGCGGAAATAGTTCACCATTAATATCAGCTGATTGGGCACCAAATAATGGGATTATGATTGCTGCTGTTGCTGGTCCAGATTTATTAGTCTGGAATTGTACCAAACCAAGGTAAAATTTTAACAATAATAATGATATCATCATGATGATAAGTAATTTATTAGCTTTTAAGGAATTTGGTGTTGGTACTTAGTGAAACATTTTTTAAAATTATTCGATAAAAATTACTTGGTAGGTTTCTTTCTGTTGCTCCTGAAGATGGGTTAGCCACCTGAAATATAAATATCGAGATTAAAGACTCTCCAAAAATAAATTCGTTTTATTTTTATATCTTAATGTGAAACCTACCAAGTATTTTTTATCCAATAAATTAATTCAGTTACTTTCTGTTGCTCCTGAAGATGGGTTAGCCACCTGAAATATAAATATCGAGATTAAAGACTCTCCAAAAATAAATTCGTTTTATTTTTATATCTTAATGTGAAACTTACCAAGTATTTTTTATCCACTAAATTAATTCAGTTACTTTCTGTTGCTCCTGAAGATGGGTTAGCCACCTGAAATATAAATATCGAGATTAAAGACTCTCCAAAAATAAATTCGTTTTATTTTTATATCTTAATGTGAAACCTACCAAGTATTTTTTATCCAATAAATTAATTCAGTTACTTTCTGTTGCTCCTGAAGATGGGTTAGCCACCTGAAATATAAATATCGAGATTAAAGACTCTCCAAAAATAAATTCGTTTTATTTTTATATCTTAATGTGAAACTTACCAAGTATTTTTTATCCACTAAATTAATTCAGTTACTTTCTGTTGCTCCTGAAGATGGGTTAACCACCTGAAATATAAATATCGAGATTAAAGACTCTCCAAAAATAAATTCGTTTTATTTTTATATCTTAATGTGAAACCTACCAAGTATTTTTTATCCAATAAATTAATTCAGTTACTTTCTGTTGCTCCTGAAGATGGGTTAGCCACCTGAAATATAAATATCGAGATTAAAGACTCTCCAAAAATAAATTCGTTTTATTTTTATATCTTAATGTGAAACTTACCAAGTATTTTTTATCCACTAAATTAATTCAGTTACTTTCTGTTGCTCCTGAAGATGGGTTAGCCACCTGAAATATAAATATCGAGATTAAAGACTCTCCAAAAATAAATTCGTTTTATTTTTATATCTTAATGTGAAACCTACCAAGTATTTTTTATCCAATAAATTAATTCAGTTACTTTCTGTTGCTCCTGAAGATGGGTTAGCCACCTGAAATATAAATATCGAGATTAAAGACTCTCCAAAAATAAATTCGTTTTATTTTTATATCTTAATGTGAAACCTACCAAGTATTTTTTATCCAATAAATTAATTCAGTTACTTTCTGTTGCTCCTGAAGATGGGTTAGCCACCTGAAATATAAATATCGAGATTAAAGACTCTCCAAAAATAAACTCGTTTTATTTTTATATCTTAATGTGAAACCAAGTATTACCTACCAAGTATTTTTTATCCAATAATTTTAATAATAGTAATTTATTAGTAATGAAGCTGTTGAAGATTTTATTTTTTTGATTAATTTGATTAAAATTTTTGAATTTTAATGATAAGTAATTATTTGTTTATAGGTCCTTTTAGTTAGTCAAAGAAAAATCTAAATATATCATTGGAACTAATATTCTAGTAATACTCAAAGAAATACAAAAATTTGAAATCTGCTTTTAAGATAAAATTATTTTCCCATATATTCAATAGTACTGAGCGATGCTATGTATAAATGATTAAGATCTAGGCGAGTGAAATTTAAAATATTTTTTATTTAAAAAACTATTCATTTTAGGTATAGGGAATATTTAATAAACTTTTATTGGATTTTTATGTAGAATTCAAAAATACTAAAATTATACCAGGTGTATAAGTTTAAAACGGTGCTTTTTTAGTAAAAAAAAACACGTGTTTTTTCATAGAAAACAAAATCAAATTTATTCAAAGTACTGGCCCTCACTAGCTACACATTTTTGCCATCTCTCGGGCAATTTGTGGATACCACGCCAAAAAAATTCCTTCTCTTTCGAGGCAAACCACTCATCAAGCCATTTTCGGACATCTTCGTAAGAATCGAAGTGTTGCTCAGCGAGCGCGTGGCCCATCGATGAAAAAAGGTGGTAGTCAGAAGGGGCCAGGTCTGGTGAATAAGCGGCATGGGGCACCACATCCCAGTTGAGTCTCTCCAAGTAGTTTCGGACTATTGTTCACGTGTGCGATGGCGCATTGTTGTGGAGGAAAATCAGCTTGTCATGTCTTTGTTGATAATCCGGTCTTTTTTCACACAGAGCACGGTGCAATTTGATCAGTTGTTGGTGATAGCGGGTGGCATTGACATTTTCACCAGGTTTCAACAACTCATAGTAGACGATACCCTCCTGATCCCACCAAACGCACAGCATCGTCTTCCGTCCGACGCGATTTGGTCTTGGGGAAGATTTTGATGGTTGGCCGGGATCAACCCACGATTTCTTGCGTTTAGGATTCTCAAAATATATCCACTTTTCATCCCCAGTCACAATCCTATGCAGGAACGACTTTTTTGTCTGGCGAGCAAGATTTCATATGTCGTTTGCGTCGCTCCATCTGCCTATCGTTCAATTCATGCAACACCCATTTTCCGATCTTTTGAACATTTTCCATGACACATAGGCGCGTGGAAATGGTTGGTTGAGTAACAGCCAATTGCTCGGCAAGCATTTTTTGCGATTGGGCCCAAAAGGGACTGCAATTGATGGTCATCAACGTTCTTGGGTCGATTTTCAAGCTTTCATCGCTCAGCTCAAAATTGCCGTTTTTGAACCGATGAAACCAATCTCTGCACGTTGTTTCCGATAAAGTACTGTCGCCATAGGCCTCCACAAGCATTCGGCAACCGATGTTTTCAAATTAAATCAGAAAAGCAGAGCTTCCCGCATATGCTTTTTTTCTGACAAGAAACTAGACATGATTACCAAAGGAAAAATATATGTTGCTGTATGAAATTGCTGATGATTTGCACTGATTAATGTTCACAAATGTCAAACTCATAAAAAGAGGTTATAACCTGTTGGTAAAGTAGCTTAAAACGCTCGCTAACGCATGAGCTATGCACCGTTTTAAACTTATACACCAAGTACATAAGTACATAATAAATCATTAAGATCTAGACGAGTGAAATTTAAAATCTTTTTTATTTAAAAAACTATTCACTTTAGGTATAGGGAATATTTAATTAACGCCTAATGGATTTTTATGTAGAATTCAAAAATACTAAAATTTATGGCATGTTCTATTTGAAAAAATTGAATATTAAGAGCTTTTTGATTTTCAGAAATAAACGATTATTATGGTCATCCTGGATAAAAAATTTTATGATTAAGATTCTATAATGTCTAATTAAGAGTTCTGATTGATCAAATTAATTCTACAAACAATAGTTTAATTATCATTAATTTTTAAAGATGAACGATAAATTGGTAGATTTTACAAACTATCTAAAATAACTCAGAAATTATAAATTTTAGACAAGTGCATTATACAAAATCATCTTAGTTTTTAACACTTAATCTAATGATGCAAAAATATTTGGGGGGTTCCATAGAAAATAAGAAAGTTGATGGCGATTGCGGCAAAGCAGAAAGTGTCCAAAAGTTGTTAATAATTTATTTAAAAAGAGCATATTCCAAAACAAAAATGTCAAAGTTCAATATTTTCTCTCAACTCCTTCCATGAAAACTTTTAATGAACGAGTTTTGTGGAACACCCTGTATACCGGGTGAGTTTTTTTATCTTGAGACAGTCTTATAACTCAAAAACAGTGCATTATATGGAAAAAAGTTTCAAATAAAAGGTTATTTATATCAAGGGGGAAACTAAACTACGCTATTGTTTGTCGACGTAGAACAAGCTTTCAAGGGTATTTCAAGGTCAACTTCTGTTTTTTAAATGGAACCCTATATTTTTCGTTACGTTTACTTAATCTACAAAAAAAACTGAACAACTTTTATAAGAACTATTTTTTTATACGACATCAAATAAACAAAATACATGAATCAATTAGATCTCAAAGAAAATCTTAATAATTATTTTTAACAATTATTCAACTTAATTATCAAATAATAATGATTAAATAATTAATTATTAAATAAATATTTATTAAATCGAAAAGTCACAACAATGAAAATAAGTGTTTATAATGATCTTAAAACTTCATTATACGCAGATTTAAGAGATTATTTTCTACTCAATAGAACTAGGTAGTTAAAATTCTTGAGTTTAAAAACGTTTATTTCTCGTCTCAATCAAGTAGATTATTGTATTACCATTTTTTGTTGAAGAAAGAATTGAAATGGTCTTAATTTATACGGTGAATGTGGAAGAAGTTTTATGGGGTTGCCATTGAAATGAATGCCGAACGTTTTCCTGATAGGAATACACCCTCACAAGCTTCATTTTATTGTGTTGTAAAATCTCTTTAAAAATAAACAAAACAGGAAATGTAAAGGCTAGGAAGAAACTGGAACGCGCCAAAATAAGGAAATTGGAACTGGAAATCATCCAGAAGACTTGCGATACACTCTGGAATTTCACAGATCAGTGTCAAAAAATTATTAAATTATTTATTTAATCATTATTATTTGATAATTAAGTTAAATAATTGTTAAAAATAATTATTAAGAATTTTTTTGAGATCTAATTGATTCATGTATTTTGTTTATTTGATGTCGTATAAAAAATAGTTCTTATGAAAGGAGTTCGGTTTTTTTTGTAGATTAAGTAGATATATAGAAAAATATATGGTTCCATTTAAAAATTAGAACTTTACATTGAAATACCCTTGAAAGCTTGTTCTAGGTCGACAAACAATAGCGTAGTTTGGTTTTCCCCTCGATATAAATAAACTTTTATTTGAAACTTCTTGAGTTATAAGACTGTCTCAAGATAAAAAACTCACCCGGTATATAGAAGAGCTCGTTTAATATAATAAGATAAGATACATATAAATACAATTTGAATTTAAATTCTAATGTTTTAGCCGACCTAAAGATGTAAGAACTGTTCATTCTGCTGGTGGAAGTTTAGTTCGATTTTGTCCACATAATGATAATTATATTGCAACTATAGGTCAGCCTGACCATCAACTTGTAATTACCAGTATTCGCCAACAAAAACCACTACTTATAACCAGTAATCAGGTATTTGTTATAAACATATTAAATATTTTTTTTTATATACATTGATTAGATATTAATATATTTTTCGTTTAATTATTATTACTAATATATTATATATAATTTATTTTTAATTTTCAATTGATTTTTTTTCTTTTTCCATTTCGTATCGTGAATTTTTTTAAATGATCTGAAAGTATGAATAAAGGTGGAATATCAAATAATATGATTGAATCTTGAATCCAAGAAGGTAGAAAATGGTGAAATACTTACCTAGCAAAATTTGTTGTTGGAATGGAGTGGAAGATAGTTGGTAAATCGGATCTTCGAAGAATTGACTCCAGAAAGAGAATCCTCATCTCTATAAGTCATTGGAATCAGCATATGGGCTTAGGAGTTTGCGCTTTCAAATTTTTACTTTACCATACAGGGTATGGTCAAGTATTGTAATCGTGCATGAAAAAAGCGGTTTTTTTCCTTCTTTTTTCGAAATATCTCAAAAACTGCTGAAACTAATCGTGCATGAAAAAAGTGGTTTTTTTCCTTCTTTTTCTCAAAAACTGCTGAAACTATTTTGATTAAAAAAATTGAGCGAAACCATGGCATTTCGCTCTACAAAAAAGCCCTAATAAGTGAACATCGAAAAAAACTATATTTTTCGAGATAATAATTGTTTTGTCAAAATGTCTTTTAGTCTGTCTGGTTGTCTGGTTGTCCGTTAGTCTGTGCGTTACCAAATTTTTGTGGACGATCTAGCTCAAAAACTATAGTTTGAATATCGAAACCAAATTTCACACGTAGTTTTGGTCCATTGAGATTAAGAGCTGATTAGATTAAGGTGCATATCGACCCAAAATTAAGGGGGTGGAGGGGGGCTAAAAATTAAAAATCTAGGTTATTTGAGCAAACTTAACCAAATTATGTATACATAATAAGTGAACCCCCAGAAGTCTAAAAATGCAAAAACTAACGGGCTAAAATGGGGGGGGTGTGGGGGGAGGGTCAAAAAATGAAAATTTTACCAAACTCAATCAAATTTTGTATACATAATCAGTGGGACTCCAGAAGTATAAAAATACAAAAACTAACGCCCCCCCCCTCTACATGATTATAAATAATTTTAGGGGCCAGGTTGTATGGTAAAGTCAAGTGGATGGCCACATCAAAACACGTCAGCTTATTTTAATTTTATATGTGTAAAATATTGTGCCAAGAGCGACTTCAAAGGGTCATCAGGTAAAGACTACGGATCCCATGGTCTCAAATTATAGGATTCAGGTTGAATTTTAGGAACTGACGATTTTACATGACGTTTTGTCCAGAGGCTGAAAAGAGCGATTTTTTCATTTAATCCTTGGAGGTGGAAAGATGTTTCCCTTTTGTTCAACTAATAATGGTACTTCATCTTCTTCTTAATCTCCTCAATAGGCCTGCGCCTGTTTCTCCAAATAAAGGACGTTGATCCAATCTATTTTCACTCAGGGTGTACATTAAGGCCCGTTTTCCATTGGCCTTCTTCGGCTCCTTACACCATTCTTACACCCTACTGTAAAAGCTTTTGATGAGTTAAAAAACTTGTATGAGTTCTCGCGTTATCCTGGTGGAACAACAAATCTTTTCTATTGAACAATTCTGGCCTTTTCTGTTTTAGTGAATCATTCAATTTGTCCAGTTGATGGCAGTATACTTCAGAATTGATCGTGGTATTGGCTGACAAAAGTTCAATAAGTACGATTTCCTTGAAATCTCACCAGACAGACTGTTGGTTGACACCTTTTTTTGATGAATATCGGCTTTCGAAGTTGGTTGAGCCGATTGATCTTTTTAATTCCATGATCTCTTGCGTTTCACATTATTGTAGACAACCCATTTCTCGTCCCCAGTGATAATTCTCTTCTAAAACACCAAACATATTATCCGACTCAAACTCACTAGAATTCAGGCATAAAATTTCAATGCTAGGCGTAACTCTAGGGTCTGACCTTTCATGGAATGACTATATCTCAACCACCGCTAAAGCTTGGTCCCCTATTTAGGTCTAGACGCTGTTATACTCCTAGTCAACTTCTTATACTATATAAGGCTCAAATTCGTTCCTGTCTCGAATATGGCTCTCATCTGTGGAGGGGTGCCTCCAAGCATTCTCTTGCTACACTGGATGCAATTCAGAAGCGAGCAATTAAACTAATAGGAGACCCGGCTCTAACCAACTCACTCGACTCCCTGGCTCACCGAAGAACCGTTTCTGCCCTTTCCCTGTACTACAGATACTATCACGGTGTCTGTTCAGTCGAGCTGAAATCAATTATCCCCCCTAATGCCCTCTTTACGAGAAACACGCGGTTTTCAAACGCTCAGCACCCCTTCGCTGTCAAATTGGATAAAAGTCGAACAAACGCTTTCGCCAACTCTTTTATCCCTATGACCTCCAGAGACTGGAACTCGCTCCCTGCCGCCATCTTTCCCGCAACTTATAACCGTCAGCTATTTAAGACCCGTATACACAGATACCTTCGACCCCCACCCAGCCCATAAAATTCTTTCTTCTTCTTTTCACGATGGAGGGGCCAACTCAGGCCTTTAGGGGTTGCACCTTTTTGCTGTAACTCTTTCTCTCATCATTTTCATTAAAAAAAAAATTTCCATCTTTTCTTCGGTCCTCCACGGCTTCTGACCCCCTCTCTGGACGGTTTTTTGCCAATACTACGGTTCATTTAATTATTTTTTTTCATACACAAAAAGAAAAAATACAAAAATATATTAATATATTAGTTAAAAATCTAGGTGTAGTTTAAGAAAAAAACTTTTCTAATTAAAATTTTGGTCTTATTTCAGATTACTAGTGGACTTTCATGGCATTTTCGGCTTCCTTATGTTTGTTGTGGTAATGATAGAAATCTTTGCTTTTGGCGGATTGTAATGAAGTAAAAATAATAAATGATAATTCCCTAATAATTTAATGTAAAATATATTTTAATGCAATTGATTAATTGTAGTATAAACTAGAAAATTCATGATTAAAACATTTTTAATTAAAACAAATAATATATTTTATTCTAATGAGCATTATTATATATGAATCTAATATACCTACTCGTATGTAATCACTCTTTATTATTAAGTGACTGGAGCACCGAGCGATGCGAGCGAAATCGTTAGAGTCGTATTCGAGAAACCGATTCTATATATATATATATATATATACAAGAATTTCTCGTTTAATATAATAAGATTATTGTTATTCTAAAATTAAAAAATATAATTCCCTCCATCCTAAATTTATACTGATATTTTTTATTGAATTTTAAAGTATACCATTCCGACTAATTATACAGGGTCGGGCATAAAGATCTAATACATTTTGAAGAGGTATAAAATTTTAAGATTGGAGTAATTTTTGGAGACGGACTGATAAGTGAATTAAGTGGATATTGATGAGGCAGTCCAAAAAAAGAAGAAGATAATTTACACTATCTTTTTATTCATAAAGCCGACGTTTCGGAGGCTATTCCCTCCTTCTTCAGGGTTTTGAAAAGTCAGTGAAGGAAATCCAATGCGGCATTCCCCTCTGTCTCCTCTTTCAGTGGCAGTAACAATAATATCTTGTATTTCATTCTCAGCAGAATTATAATGTAATAATAATATAGTATAAAATATGACAAAATTTAACTAGAAAAAAACTGAATATATTTTTGAAAAGAACATAAAATATTTTTTTTTAATGTGTTTTAAACATTATATCAGACGAAAAAAAAGGGGGGAGGGGCGGTCAAAAATGAAAATTCTAGCCCTTTCGACCAAACTCAACCAAATTTTGTATACATGATTTGGTCAAAAGGACTAGAATTTTCATTTTTGATCCTCTCCCGCGATTTTGGGAGGTTAATTTGTGCATTTTTAGCCTTCTGGGGGCCCACAGAATATGTATACAAAATATGGTTGAGTTTGGTCGAAAGGGCTAGAATTTTCATTTTTGACCCCCCCTCACCCCCACACACTTTTTTGTCGGATATAATGTTTAAAACACATTAAAAAAAAAAAAATTATTTTATATTCTTTTCAAAAATATATTCAATTTTTTTTAGTTAAATTTTTTCATTTTTTATACCTCTTTAAAATGTAGTAGATCTTTATTCCCCACCCTGTATATAGAATCAAATATTCTTCAAAAGGCCAACACGGCTCTAGCTTAGGACTCTTGATCTTTCGATGAAGTTTTCGTTAACATTTCTACAAAGATGCGGCTCTTGATGCCTTTATTAATAAACAAAATTGTCAGATTTTGCTCGCAGATCCTCAAATGATTAATGAAAGACCGATAGACTCTCAAAATATCAATGTTAGGTGTCACCTTTGTTTCTGACCTCTCTTGGAATGACCATATTATCTCAGTAGCAAAGGCTGCAGCATGTAAGCTTGGCTTTCTTTTCCGAACCAAACGATTTTTCACCCCCACTCAACTCCTTATATTATACAAGGCTCAAATTCGCCCCTGTCTTGAATATTGCTCGCATTTGTGGAGAGGAGCCTCCAAGTATTCTCTTAATACGTTAGATGCAATTCAGAGGCGAGCTATCAGACTGATAGGCGATCCTACATTAACTGACACTCTCGACTCCCTAGCCCATCGTAGATCTGTCTCCGCCCTTTCCCTTTTTTATAGATATTACTATGGCTTTTGTTCTGACGAAATAAAATCGATAATCCCACCGAAGGCTTCATTTGCGCGAAATACACGATTTTCTAAAATGCAACACCCCTACGCGCTTAAACTGGATACTAATCGAACAAACGCATTCGCCAATTCATTTATCCCTATGACATCTAGAGACTGGAACTCTCTTCCCCGGACCGTCTTTCCAGCAACTTATGACCTTAAACCATAGCACGATCGACAGTACTGTCCTGCATTTTATGCACAGTGGATGTCCAGCATAATACCATAGGCAACATTCTTCGTTCGGTTGTGCCCTAACTGTATTAAAAAACTCGACCCTTTGGAGGCTATTCCTCTTTTGTGCTTAAGAATACATACGGTTATATAAGCAATAGGTGCAAAATGTAATATGGATAAAAGTACATGTAAATTATAAATTCTATTGTCACCAGCATCAAAAATTTCAGCTCACTCAGTTGGGTGGAACTGGTTTAAAATTCAATTGCAAAATTTGACCCCCACATACTATAAAGTGAAGTTATGTAAAAAAGTGATAAACTCGTATTAAAAAATTTCTTATTGCTCAATGAAACAAATGTAAGAAAACAAAAAAGTGTTGAAATGATAAAACATTATTCCAAATTATGAAAAAACAAAGGGTAAAAAGAATATTTTTTTTTTTAATGCAATCGAATGCAAGAAGGGGTGCACCAGTAAAGATGTAGCCCCTATGGATCTCGAAAGACCCTTGCATTACCGAAGAGAAGGGAAAGTTGTTTAAGTGAGAGGGTGTAGACGTAGGTGTCTATGCACCCTGGTTTTGAAGGTTTGAAGATCATAGGTGCTGGGAAAGATAGAGGCTGGGAGAGAGTTCCAGTTCCTTGAAGTCATGGGGATATATGAATTCGCGAATGAAGTGGTCCGGCACTTTTCTAATTTGACCGCGAAAGAGTGTTGGGAGTCGGCAAAACGTGTGCTGCGTGCAAAGCATGCTTTGGGGGGAATTATTGATTTTATCTCATCAGAGCACCTGCCGTGATAGTATCTATAGAAAAGGGAAAGGGCGGAGACATCTCTTCGATGAGCCAGCGAGTCGAGGGAGTCGGTGAGGGTAGAATCGTCAATTAGCCTGACGGCTCGTTTCTGAATTGCATCAAGGGTAGCAAGAGAATATTTTGAGGCTCCTCTCCACAGATGAGAGCCGTATTCGAGACAGGGGCGGATTTGGGCCTTGTAGATGGTGAGAAGTTGTGGGGGTTTGTAAAATCGCTTGGACCTGAATAAGAAGCCAATCTTCCTTGCTGCAGATTTCGCCACAGAGGAGATGTGTTCATTCCAAGACAGGTCAGATGCGACAGAGACGCCCAACATGGATAGGCTGTCACACATTTTCAGGGTATTCGAATCGAAGTGAATATCAGGGAAATCTCTATTTTCGCGCCTAGAAATTAGACAACATTGAGTCTTGTTTGAATTGAAGTTAACTAAATTTTGAGAGCCCCATTTATTCAGTTTGTCTAGGTCGAGAGTAATTGAGGAGGCAATATTGATTCGATTATTCGGGAGAGAGGGTTTGCCGTGTAGAGTGCTATCGTCGGCGTAACAATGAGTGGGGTTTGCCGTTTGATCAATAAGGTCGTTTATATAAATAAGGAAGAGTGTGGAGGAGATTACAGAGCCTTGGGGAACACCAGAGTTTGTGGAGAACGATTCAGAAGATGTTCCATCCACCACAACTTTTATACTTCGGTTTGTCAGAAAGCTTTCAATCCATTTGCGAAGTGTTGGTGTGAATCCAAAGGCTGGTAGTTTGGCAAGAAGATTTTTGTGCCAAACCTGGTCAAAAGCTTTGGAGATATCAAGGGCTACAGCGAGGGTTTCTTTTCCGGCCTCTAGAGTATTGTTCAAGGTGTGGGTGACATAGGTTAAGATGTCGCCTGTGGAACGATTTTGTCTGAATCCATATTGCCTATCGTGAATTAATTTATTGTTTTCTAAGTGATGAAGGACGTGTTGGTTTATGACTAATTCCATTAATTTGGAAAGAACAGAGGTGAATATTTTTAGATTGCACCTGCCCTTATACGAGGATGGTTTGATAAGTTTCCGGCCTGACCCAGAGATTTGCCTCATTCATCACCAATAATTTATTTAAAAAAACATCATAGTACCTTTATCTAGAAATAAATAGTGTTAATTACAGTGGGGGATCATAGGGTAAGTAGAATGAGAGGCTGCGGAAGGCCCCGTGCTTGTAAGGCGCCCCAAAAAAGGCCAATTGTGTTTTCTTAAACATTGTTTTATAACGAATTTTACACTTCTCTGACTTTAATAACAGCCTTGTTCGTAGCTCTTCTTAGCTAAACGCAAAGTCGTTAGAAAACAGCACTGAAACGTCGTTCTAAAAAAACTTTGAAGTTAGTTGCAGTTGCATTCGCATCCGGGACTCCCTCTGAAAGAAATCTCTCTCCTTATGAATTTAAATTATATTTGGTAATTTTTTTAAATTATATATATATATTATTATATAAAATTCTCTTATCTATTTTATTTTATAGATTTTTAGGTAAAAGTAATAGAACCATTGTCTACACGAGAACAATTTTTACTTCCACTTGTTAATGCAGATTTTAAGTCATTAAATCTAATTAAAAAGAAAAAAGTAAGTACATTCTTTAATACAATTAATTCATATTGATAGGTAATTTAATATAATTACATTGGATTTTATATATATACCGGATGAGTTTTTTTTCTTGAGACAGTCTTATAACTAATCAGTAGAGATTGTGGTGTTGGTGCAAGGTGAAACATCTTTAATAAAGATAAGAGTAAATAGATATTTTATTTAATATGGATTTACTATGAGTTAAGGATACTGGGTCACTTATTTCACATTAAAATTAAAAATTAAAAGATATAAAATTTTTTTCTTTTTTCAATATATATATTTCGGGCTATCAACCCATCTTCAGGAAATACAGAAGGTAACTAAATAAAATTTATTGAATGACAGGCTATATATGTTTATTGAACAGAGAGACAGAATTTATCAAATTATTTTATAAAGGACACTTTCTCTTAAGCTGTTATTCAGAAAGAAATTCGGGTTGACCTTTATTTACATAGGATTGTTTGGGTAAAAGGCAAGTTTGTGAGGTCATTGACTTATGTCTCTGGGTTGGAAATGATTTTTACATTTGGATATTAAAAAATCAATTATTATATTTGATTTTAGATCTAGTTGATTGTTGATAACATTTTCATCATTTGACAAGGCATATTTTATTTCCATGGATTCAAGAAGGTCCAATCTTAATCCTTTTCTTTCGAAATGAATAGGGGAGGGGTTAGAAGGTGAAGGTACATGATCTAAGGCATATAGATGATTAGCAAATGCGGAAGTAGAGTCTGGATTTATGGGCTGGTTTCTTATTAATTGTCTGTGGGAAGCTAAATGTTCTTTATGCCGTTTTATAAAAGATCGTCCCGTTTGGCCAATATAAATTGCCTCGCAATCGTCGCAATTTAATTTGTATACCAGATCTATTTATTTTATCAATTTTGTCGAGTTTATTATTTATTAATTGGGAGGATAAATTATTTATATTATAAAGGGCTGGAGTGATACCATGCTTCTGGAGAATATTTGCTATTGGATAGGTTATATGTTTGGAAATAAAGGGGATTCTTATAACTCAAAAACAGTGCATTATATGGAAAAAAGTTTCAAATAAAAGTTTGTTTATATCGAGGGGGAAACTAAACTACGCTATTGTATGTCGACGTAGAACAAGCTTTTAAGGATATTTCAATGTCAAGTTCTGTTTTTTAAATGTAACCCTATATTTTTCTATACGTCTACATAATATACGAAAAAAAAACTAAACAACTTTTATTAGAACTATATTTTTATACGACATCAAATAAACAAAATACATGAATCAATTAGATCTCAAAAAAATTCTTAATAATTATTTTTAACAATTATTTAACTTATTTATCAAATAATAATGATTAAATAATTAATTATTAAATAAATAATTTAATATTTTAGGTTAAAAATAAAATAAAATGAGAAGTCTTCTGTTTTTTAAATAAAATAATTTTTAATTATTTCTAGAGACTATAGTTTCGAAGGCATAGCCTTCATCATCAGTCTATCACAAATATTTCAAATTAGTTACAAATTAAGATTTATACATAGAAAATTTGAAAAATATATAATATTATTTTTCAAATTTTCTATGTATAAATCTTAATTTGTAACTAATTTGAAATATTTGTGATAGACTTGATGATGAAAGGCTATGCCTTCGAAACTATAGTCTCTAGAAATAATTAAAAATTATTTTATTTAAAAAACAGAAGACTCTCTCATTTTATTTTTATTTTTAACCTAAAATAAAAACAATTCTGTTACCATCGACAGTGAAATCTTTTATTCAACTAATAAAATAATTTAATAATTTTTCGACACTGTTCTGAGACATTCCAGAGTGTGTTCCAAGTCTTCTGGATGAATTCCAGTTCCAATTTTCTTTATTTTGGCCTGTTCCATTTTCTGCATAGCCTTTACATTTCGTGTTTTTTTTTAAAGAGATTTTACAACACAATAAAATGAAGCTTGTGAGGGTGTATTCCTATCAGGAAAACGCTCGGCATTCATTTCAATGGCATCCACTAACACTTCTTCCACATTCATCGCTTAAATGAAAACCATTTTAATTCTGTCTTCAACAAAAAAATGCTCTATTTTTATTATAGAAATACAATATAACTATATCTACTAGATTGACACGCGAAATAAACTTTTTTAAACTCAAGAATTTTAAGTAGAAAATAATCTCTTAAATATTTAAATCGAATGTTTTCTACATTTGATTCAATCTCGAATCAAATGTAGGGAATTTTTGTCAAATATTGAGTGAAAATAATATCTGAACTTATATATTTCTAACTTGAAATAATGATGTTAAATAAATTTATAATTTTTCTCATTAATATATCAAAAAATAATTGATATATCAACGAGAATTATTACGACCGCGCTTATTTGAAAATGGATGACGCTATTGAGTCTTAAGGGCCGGTTGTATGTCGCAAAGTAAATGCTTTTTACCACTAACAAACGGTAGATGGTAAATGGAGCCACTGGGATGGCCAATCAGATGACAGGAACTTTCAGTGCCTGTCATCTGATTGGCCATCCCAGTGGCTCCATTTACCATCTACCGTTTGTTAGTGGTAACAAGCATTTACTTTGCGACATACAACAGGCCCTAAGTCTGGACCAAGAGAGAAAAAGATGTAATCCATTTAGCTACAATCCAACGTCATTTCGCGTATAGCCCGCTAGACATTCGAGATGTTATATATTTAATTTCTCAGTCCAGAGCGTTTGATCTATTAGCATGTATGTTAGATGTCTGTTGTCCTCTGCTTGATGCATCAAGCAGAGGACAACCTCTTTGTTTCTCTTTGCTAATAAAAGTTGTTCACTTTTTTTTGTAGATTCAGAATTTGTACAGAAACATATAGGTTTCCATTTAAATAACAGAACTTGACCTCGAAATACTCTTGAAAGCTTGTTCTAGGTCGATAAACAATAGCGTATAGTTAAGTTTCCCCCTCGATATAAACAAACTTTAATTTGAAACTTTTTTATAATGTACTGTTTTTGAGTTATAAGACTGTCTCAAGATAAAAAACTCACCCGGTATACTTATAACAACAAAAAGGTTAATGTTGTTAATAAATTAATTTACTATTAGATGACACCTGTTTTAATTCGATTTAGCTTAAAAAGATATAAATTTTAGTTTTTGGATTCATCTTTTATTTAAATTTCCAGCTAATACATAATTGTAGCTATCTAAATGACTGTTTGTTTATTGAGACTTATTGAGTTTTTAAGAGAAACCAGCTTATTGAACTAATTATTCAATTTTTGAATTAATTAATGAGTTTATTTATTTATTTATTTTGCTGTGTTTTCAGATAACAGCCCTGAAGTAGCTACGCTAGTTGTGGTTTTCATAACGCCCATGAAGCTAGTTACGGAATTTTTGAGATAATAGCCGTGAAATTAGATATGGGATTTCGTGAAAGTAGTGCACTCCCGCTAGATGGCGCCAGGATAGGCAATTTTGGCTTATTTGGAACATAGATTTGGAAGACCGAACTAGCGGATTTTAATTTCCATAGCTAAAATTCTAATTCTCTTTCTCTAACAACTCTTCAAGCATACACCACTTGTAAAGTATTTCAATAACTCTTTATTTCTGCTTTATTTTATTTAACTTCATACCCGTTTTTGAAAAAAAAAATTTCAATTTATTTGCTACGGATTTTAATAATATTTTTTCTAAAGTATTTTTATTAATTCGAAAGCAATACAATTTCGAGGCAAACTACAGTTCCAAATCACATCTACAAAAATATGTTCTGAATGTATTGTTATTTTTATAATAAGAAAAGTAAAAACTAAATAATACCTAACATAGGATTAGTAATGAAACTGTTGAAGCTTTTATTTTTGTGATTAATTTGATTAAAGTTTGAATTTTTATTTAAATCACACATGATTAATTATAATTATGTGTGATTTAAATAAAAATTCAAACTACCATAGGATTGTTTGCAAAAATTTTGATTCTGAAAACTTCGAAAGTTTTAAATGGATTTAAAATTTTTAAGAATATGTATAATTGTTTTTAAGAATTTGAGTTGTTGGTACTTGGTGAAACAATTTTTTAAAATTATTGGATAATTGATATATGTATTTATCAAAAATATATAATTCGTATTCATAGTAAATTTATAACAGGAATAGTAGGGAATTCTCTAATATTCCTGCCGAACAACATTTCCAATGTTTAAGCCTCCTCTATAATGCCTCGCCATTTTGTCCTATCCCGTGCCATACAGTTCCAATTTCCTTGAGCACCCAACTCTTCAAGATCTCTGGGTATATTGTCCATCCATCTTTGCCGTGGTCTACCTGCTGGTCTTCTTCCTATCAGTTTTGCTTCGTTAATCTTGCTGATAGCTCGATCTTCATCAGCACGCGCCACATGTCCCACCCAAGCCAGCCTTCGTGATCTTCTACAGCTCGTGATTTAAGTCTGCCCTGTTAATTCTCTCACTTCCCTTGCACTTCTAAACCTCCATTCGCCGGTAACATTATCTCTAATTATTCCGCTTATTCTGTTTAAGATCTTGTTTTCGAAGGACATAAGATTTTTCTGATCAGATTGGGTTATGGTCCATGTCTCACACGCATCGAGCACCACCGGTCGAATAATGGCGTTGTAGATTCTAATTTTAAGTTTTCTTGAGAGAATTTTATTTTTGAGCAGGCTATTTAAGGAGGTTCTTTCGCGACAATCCAGACAAAAAGTTTTAGCCGCGTAACCACTCTATAAATATGAACGGTGTTAAAATTTTAGGTTATGTTTTTTTAACGTGGCTGTACATTTTACGCTATACATTCTATTTATGAATGAATCGTTTCCACTAAAAATAATCGCCTAAATATGTTGTTTTATTTTTTATCAAAACTACGTGGTAAATAATTTCAATTTTTTTTTAAGTTACTCCGAATATATTATTCTAACAAATATTAGTTTTTCCTCAAGATGGTGAAAGTCCTTCAATGAAAAAAATGAAAAAATGATCGATTTTTACCACCCTTTCCCAATCTATCATATGTAAAAAATTTCATTTTTAATTGCAATTATTTCATGTTTGGTGTGGTAAATCGTCTTCAAATTTTAACAGTGTGTTTATTATGCTTTTAATGACTTATATTCCAAGTTTCAAAGACTTCTTGAATTTTTGCATTTGTGAAAGAACTACCTTAAGGTAAAAATTCAAGAATTCTTGGAAACTTGGAATATTTTTTTTTTTTTTTAATGCAAGAAGGGGTGCACCAGTAAAGATGTAGCCCCTATGGATCTCGAAAGACCCTTGCATTACCGAAGAGAAGGAAAGTTGATTAAGTGAGAGGGTGTAGACTTAGGTGTCTATGCACCCTGGTTTTGAAGGTTTGAAGATCATAGGTGCTGGGAAAGATACAGGCTGGGAGAGAGTTCCAGTTCCTTGAAGTCATGGGGATATATGTATTCGCGAATGAAGTGGTCCGGCACTTTTCCAATTTGACCGCGAAAGAGTGTTGGGAGTCGGCAAAAAGTGTGCTGCGTGCAAAGCATGCTTTGGGGGAATTATTGATTTTATCTCATCAGAGCACCTGCCGTGATAGTATCTATAGAAAAGGGAAAGGGCAGAGACATCTCTTCGATGAGCCAGCGAGTCGAGGGAGTCGGTGAGGGTAGAATCGTCAATTAGCCTGACGGCTCGTTTCTGAATTGCATCAAGGGTAGCAAGAGAATATTTTTGAGGCTCCTCTCACAGATGAGAGCCGTATTCGAGACAGGGGCGGATTTGGGCCTTGTAGATGGTGAGAAGTTGTGGGGGTTTGTAAAATCGCTTGGACCTGAATAAGAAGCCAATCTTCCTTGCTGCAGATTTCGCCACAGAGGAGATGTGTTCATTCCAAGACAGGTCAGATGCGACAGAGACGCCCAACATGGATAGGCTGTCACACATTTTCAGGGTATTCGAATCGAAGTGAATATCAGGGAAATCTCTATTTTCGCGCCTAGAAATTAGACAACATTGAGTCTTATTTGAATTAAAGTTAACTAAATTTTGAGATCCCCATTTATTCAGTTTGTCTAGGTCGAGAGTAATTGAGGAGGCAATATTGATTCGATTATTCGGGAGAGAGGGTTTGCCGTGTAGAGTGCTATATTAGTCATTAAAAGCATAATACACACACTGTTAAAATTTGAAGACGATTTACCACACCAAACATGAAATAATTGCGATTAAATATTTTTTACATATGGTAGATTGGGAAAATGATCATTATTTTCTTTTTTTCCATTCAAGGACTTTCACCATCTTGATGAAAAACTAATATTTGTTAGAATAATATATTCGGAGTAACTTAAAAAAAAATTAAAATTATTTACCACCTAGTTTTGGTAAAATATATATATATAATGATGATTTTTATTTTCAACAAGATGGTGCCCCGCCGCACTATCACAGGGACGTACGAGGCTTACCTGGATCAAAATTTGTCGGGCCAGTGGATAGGACGCAGGGGGCCAATCGAGTTTCCAGCACGCTCTCCAGACCTTACACCACTGGATTTCTTCTTGTGGGGCACAGTAAAAGATGAGGTGTACAAACGTAAACCACGTAACCTAGACATTCTTTGGAATGAGATTCAAGCAGTGTGTAGAGAAATCTCATTGGACGTTTTGATACGATGTACAGAATCAGTGGTGACTCGTACTCAGAATTGTATTGATGCTGCAGGTCACCAATTTGAACAGTATTAACATTTGTTATTTATGTTTCATTTACATTGGACTTTCAGCTTTCTATTTTCCTGAAATTTAACTTTGTAGAACGGTAAATAAATTTTCTATGGAAGTTCAAAGTGTGTATACATTTTTTGAAGCACCCTGTATATATATATATATATTTAGGCGATTATTTTTAGTGGAGAGGATAAAATATCAATGAGCTTGGAAACGATCCATTCAAAAATAGAATGTAGAAACGTAAAATACAGTACAGTCACATTAAAAAACATAACCTAAAATTTTAACACCGTCCATAATTATAGAGTGGTTACGAGGCTAAAACTTTTTGTGTGGATTGTCGCGAAAGAACCTCTTTAATACTAACTCTTAGGCCCATTCATTTGATTTTATCCAAACATAGCATTTATGTGATTTTTAAAGTAAATATCTCAGTACAATTCGACGGTCAATGATAAAAAAAGAAACCTGCATATTTCAAAAAGCTAACTTTTAGTTGTTTTTTATTTAACTTTATCTATTCAACTAATAGTAGTATAATTCAAGAGAAAGTGTCAAGATCTTAATTTTCCATAAGGCTCTGAGAAAATGTTTACATTTTAAAAAATTTGCACGGTAATGTGTGAGTGAAACTTAACCAAAGCATAGATAGAGTTAAACTACTATTGGTTAAAAAATACTTTGCATGTTTCACATTAAGATATAAAAAAATAAAACGAATTTATTTTTGGAGAATCTTTAATCTCGATATATATAGTATATTTCGGATGACCAACCCATCTTCAGGAGTCGCCCGAATATATATATCGAGATTAAAGATTCTCAAAATAAATTCGTTTTATTTTTATATCTAATGTGAAACCTACCCAATATCTTTATCCAATAATTTTAAAAATGTTTCACCAAATTCCTTAAAAAAAAAAAAGTTAAACTATATTAAAAAATTAAGTTATAGTTATAATTCTAATATTTTTTATTTAACTCTCTCACTTCCCATGTATGAGAGAAAAATGAAAACCACCAAAAGTATCTAACTCTTTAACATTTTTCATACAAAACGAATACCGCTTGATACAATTATTTTAACGGAAAATATTTGTTATATCATTAGTTAATGATTCTCAGTTTTTAAAAATAATTTCAAGAAAATTACTATTGTTATTTAATGAAAAGTCGCTTTAACATCAATCGGGATAGGGTTCGCGTGTTAAATATGCAAATTTCAAAGGTCAATATTTACAATTTTAGTGCCGCAAGGTCTATTGAAAAAAATTTCTACGTATAAAGGACACTTATAAATATGTGTATTCAAACTTTTAAAAAGATAGCAAGAAAATCGATTTATTAGGGAACGTCCTTAACTCGATTGAAATTTGAATTATGTTTTTTTTTTAGATTATGGCAGACGCTGCTCCAGCCGGTGGTAGGGGGGGATTTCGAGGTGGATTTGGCAGTCGGGGAGGCCCAGGGGCTCGCGGTGGACCACGTGGTCGTGGTCGTGGTCGCGGAAGAGGACGTGGCCGTGGAAAGGAAGCAGACAAGTGAGTTCATATGCCGTCAAGATTGAGTGACTTGTTCGCGATGGAAAAATCAAAAGCCTTGAAGAAATCTATCTATTTTCACTCCCAATCAAGGTAATATACAATAAATAAAAAAATAAATTTAAATAATTATTAAATATTATAATTTAATGATGATACACATTTGATAGGAATAGCCGTCTGATCGATACATGAGGCATAACTTACAAATTATCTGAAAATTAATTTATTATTATTTAAATTTAATAAACATTTTTATAAACATGACTAAATTACTAATATTTATTATAAATTTACTTCACAGGAAGTCGAAATAATTGATTTCTTTATTGGACCCACCCTTAAAGATGAAGTTATTAAAATCATGTCTGTTCAGAAGCAAACTCGTGCTGGTCAAAGGACCCGATTCAAGGCTTTTGTTAGTAAGTATATCAAAATATTAACAACATTTACTGTGATGATTTAAAAAATAAATGAAATTTCTATTTACCAATGAATGTAATTTTCTTGCAGTTGTTGGAGATTCAAATGGACATGTTGGTCTTGGTGTAAAATGCTCTAAAGAAGTAGCAACTGCTATTCGTGGGGGTATTATTTTGGCCAAGTTATCTATTGTTCCAGTTAGACGCGGTTATTGGGGTAACAAAATTGGAAAACCTCACACTGTTCCCTGCAAGGTAATTTATTTACATTACTATTTCACTTAAAAGGTAGTTGTGTCACCATAAGGGTTTTCTTAGGATTTTTTTTGAAATTTAGACAGATTATTATTTAAATACTTCTGCATCGATTGGTGACAAAACGAAATTTATGAACAATATAGTTCCGGAGATATTAAGTTCCAAAGATGAGTTTTTCAGACTCATACATTGCACTATACAGGGTATTGGAAAGTTTACCGGGTGAGTATTTTATCTTGAGGCAGACTTATAATTCAAAAACAATGTATTATATGAAAAAAAGTCCCAAATAAAAGTTTATTTATATCAGGGGAAACTAAGCTACACTATGTCGACCTAGAACAAGCTTTCGCTGGGTATTTCGAGGTCGACTTGTTCGCGATGGAAAAATCAAAAGCCTTGAAGAAATCTATCTATTCTCACTCCCGATCAAGGTAATATACAATAAATAAAAAAATAAATTTAAATAATTATTAAATATTATAATTTAATGATGATGCACATTTGATAGGAATAGCCGTCTGATCGATACATGAGGCATAACTTACAAATTATCTGAAAAATTAATTTATTATTATTTAAATTTAATAAACATTTTTATCAACATGACTAAATTACTAATATTTATTATAAATTTACTTCCCAGGAAGTCGAAATAATTGATTTCTTTATTGGAACCGCCCTTAAAGAGAAACATATAGGTTTCCATTTAAAAAACAGAAGTTGATCTCGAAATACCCTTGAGAAAGCTTGTTCTAGGTCGACAAACAATAGCATAGTTTAGTTTCCCCTCTGATATAAATAAACTTTTATTTGAAACTTTTTTTTCATATAATGCACTGTTTTTGAGTTATAAGACTGTCTCAAGATAAAACTCACGGTATAATTACAATTAAAACTCTTCTTACTATTGTTATAAAAAAACTAAACCAACATTAAACAATAACTAATACATTTTTTAAGAAAATTTTAATTCATAGTTATAACACAGTTTCTGAGATAATAATTAATAAATAATGAAAAATTGCACTGGCAACAACGCATATATTTAACCTAAAAAGTGGGTTAACTTTAGTACTTTTTTTGACGTTTTTTCGCTTCAGCCATTGCCGCAACAGCTTTCAATCGCTTATTAAGAACTTTTTGTTTTATAAATCTCGCTTTATAATGTACTTTATTTGACTTTTCTATGATAAAATATACTATACAAGCTCGGACAGTGTTGCCAGATTTGTCAAACGAGCACGGGATTGGCTAGTAGTGGTACATAAACAGAAAAAAGTTTTGGGCTAATGAATTATGAATCCTTAATGTCTGTTCTATATACTCTAGCATTAACTTTTTGCTAGTATTGTCGCGAAACAACTACCTTAATTACTTGGAAATAACTTTAAATTTAAAATTGAATGTTAATAAATGTGATCAAATTATTTGCAGGTTACTGGAAAATGTGGTTCGGTTGAAGTACGATTGATTCCAGCTCCTCGTGGAACTGGTATTGTATCTGCTCCTGTTCCAAAGAAACTTCTTCAAATGGCTGGAATTGAGGATTGTTATACAAGTGCTAGTGGTTCTACAGGTACCCTAGGAAATTTTGCCAAAGCCACTTTTGCGGCTATCTCAAAGACATATGCTTATTTGACACCCGACTTGTGGAAAGAAAATGCATTAACAAACTCTCCTTATCAAGAATTCGCAGATTATCTAGCGAAAAATCATCGCGCTATTGGTAGCGGGGCTCCGAGACCAACTGAATGAAATCTTTCTCTATAAAAATTATTTGTAATTATTATTATTATTTCCGTCCATAATTTGAAAGTTTATATTAGGAAAATAAGAACAAGTTTTTTTATAATTGGATAAATAAAAAAGTCCCACAAAAAACATGTCCTTATTTTCCTAATAAAAACTCTCAAACTATTTCTAATGATATGCAGAAATAAAGAATTTTATTAAAACTAATTATTTTTTTATCCACAAAGAGAAACAAAAGAGGTTGTCCTCTGCTTGATGCAAATAAACATATACACATATATCTCAAGATGATATATCTGTATATATATTATTTATTTGTTTGAGACTATAGTTTCGAAGACTTGGTCTTCATCATCAGTCTTTCTTCAATTATAAATGTTTTTCATGGAGTCAATATCATATGGATATTGAAAACTTGGTGTTCTTTCGTCACTGCTGGAGGGCTAGGAACTAATAAAGACACTCTATCTGGGCTCACATTCAAATATAACAATATGTTTCCCTTTCTCCTTTCTCCTTAGAAAGGAGGAATTTTTTCCTTTTTTCCCTTTTATCTTTTGTTAGCAAACATCTTAAGTAGATTACTATTGGATAATTCAATTTGATTGTTTAAACAGAGTTCTGAATTTCTATTGAATGACTTCAAAATTTCTAAAGATTCGATTGCGCTAATCAATTTCGGGTTCTTTTCTCCTTTTATTAATCTAATACCTTCTGGGAAGGAGTGATTGTTTGAATTTAAATGTTCTGCAAAAGAATTTTCGTACTTTTATTTTTATAATCTCTTATGTGTTCATTTAGTCGAATTTTTCAGATTTCTCTCGGTTTTTCCCACATATATTGCTTCGCAATCTTTGCATTTCAAACTATAAACCCCTTCTTTTTCTATATTTGGTAATTTGTCTTTTTTATTTGAACCTAAATCTTTTCCTAGAGTAATTGGAGTTTTGAATACTGTTTTGAACCCTAATTTTTTCATTTTTTGTTTTATTTTTTTATGTTGCTCCATCTTATTTCTATACTCTGTTCAACAGATTTGGCCCTGGAAGAGATATCCTTATTTTTTTTTGTACATTGGTTTAATTTATTTTTCCAATTCAAATATATTTATATCAGTGGCGTAGCGAGCTTAACTTACGCCCGGGGCACAATACACTTTTAGCGCCCCCAACCCCATTCGAAAACCATATAATATTATATGTGAAATATACTCGCAAATTAATTAATAAATAAAGTCATAGGCTCAAACTAGGCTTTAAATTTGAGACAAAAAATGTAGTTGAGAAAACAAGACTAGATTTTGAAATGTATATGATAATCTAGAAACAGGCCGAGTCAGCCCCTCCAGTAGAAAAGACGTGCCATTTCTATTATCAATATATTATTACAGTTTGATTTAGACCAGCGGTTCCCAACCTTTTTTTGACCAGGGACCATTTGGATTTCGTTATTATTAGAAGGGACCACAAGGTTAAAAAATAAACTCTAACAATCTAAAAATAATCTTTAATCGAAACGTTTAACATAATCATAAAATTCAAAAGTAACATTAATTAACAGTGTTATAGTTATTGAAAACATATAATTTTTAGTAAATAATTCAGTTTGCATCAATGAGATTTTTGAGGTTGCATGTTATGTACAAGTTCTTGAATTTTTTGGGGTGATATTTTTGCTCAAAGCTACACGCATATCACCACTTACTTTCAATCGATTCCTAGAGTTGTTTTTAATTATTAGTAAAGCAGAAAATCCTTGTTCGCATAGATAAGTTGTTGAGAAAACCATTAGATAACGGAAACGCGATTTCTCGAATTTGAGTGTATGAAATTGCTTTTTCGCCAAAACTGCTCTAATGAATCAGATTCAAATGCGTCCTTACAGTTACTATCATTTTGTAATTCAATAAGTTGTTCTTGGATTTCTTCTGCAACTTTTTTTTTTTTTATATATAAATTTTATTAAACCAATTAATTTACATGAATTAATGTATACATTGTATTTTAGCTTCGATAGAATTCGATTACTTCTCCACCATCGAGTGTCCTTGATCATCTTTTTAGTCCTTGTTTTTAATTAGAGGAAAAAGCTAATTAAAGAAAAAACCTCTTTTCCGATAATTGATTGATTCTCCAATATCAATTCCCGTATCTCTGCAACTTCTTAATCGGAATTTGTTCATATATTTTCATTTGAAATGAACTATTTGTAGTTTTAAAATTATATTTCCTAACTTGTAAACGACTTCTTTATATATATTTATATTCAAAATGACTAGGTATTTGTGCGTTTTAAAATTAAATTGATGATTGATCGCCCGAATTTCCATGGAATCCCCTCTATCAAATTCTGATTTGGTGACAATCGGACCACCTCGAGAGAATATCCTACTCTCGCTATTTGTTATGCATCAGCGCGTGTTGATTCAAAGTTTGAAATCTTTCGCGGACCATATTTTAGTTCTTACGGACCACAGGTTGGGAACCACTGATTTAGACTATTAGTGTTGCTTTTTTTCCTTTTTATTTACGAATTAACATTTATTATATTATACTGGCACTAAATTTAAAATATATTTTCCAGAAATCAATTATAATAAAAATAAAAATTATCCAGCAAATTTTTTGTTTTGCGGACCATTTAGCGCCCCTTTGTGAGTAGCGCCCGAGGCACTAATAACCCCCTTGCCCCCTCTCGCTACGCCACTGATACTATAAATCAATGTATCAATTAATCGAATCCAACAAAAGTTAGAAAATAGCTAGACTACATCCATTTAAAAAAAAAGATAATTTTAATGTGAAACATGTGACCTAGAATCCTTAACTCATATAATTGGATGCTGCGCCCAGGAGTAATCAAAAACAATACTTTTATAGAATTTTGTAGGCTGAGATCGGGGTCCCTTCCTTCAGCCGTAAGAACCAGCAGGGGAAGACGGCCGGAGGGGCCCCCGATGTGCCGGGCTGGGTGCAGACGAACTGAGACAACCGCGCACATTATCCAATGTTGTGATAGGACCGCGGATGGGCGGGTTAAGAGGCATGACGCTGTGGTACGATGTCTGGCCGACGATTTGATCAAAAAGGGAATGCGTGTCGAGTTGGAGTACTTGTACTCCAGCTCGGCGGGCAATAGAAAGCCAGACATCGTGGCAAAGGATGCGGCGGGGGTGGTGTGGGTTTTGGACGTCCAGATCGTCTCCGCGCTTGCAGGACTGGGTGTTGCCCACCGAAACAAAATAGAAAAATATAGGGGCAACTCCAGTCTGGTAGATAATATTGCGGAGCGATTTGGCGTCGGGGCGGGCTCGGTCAGGGTCGAGGCCATCACACTCTCGTGGAAGGGAGTGTGGTGGCATAAAGCGGTGGAGTCCCTCATCGCCCTGGGTATATCCCAAAAAACAATAAACGATTTGACATATAGGGCGATGAGGGGATCTCTTCTTAATTTTTACACTTTCGGCAGAAGAACATGGAGATCGGGTGGCGTATGATTATTTTTTGTGAATAAAAAAAAAAAGAAATGTGAAATGTGAGCCAGGATTAATCCTGGCTCTCTCAGCCACCCGCTCTGAATCTGAATTAATTTGTTCTGAAGCCGAAAGTGTGAAGGATTTGTGGGTAAATTTGTGTAATAATCTTGGATTTTCTTGTAAGAGGCGGCCCGCTCCTCGGAGGCCCAATAAATAAAATTAAATAAATGAATATTGCATATAACATTTATTTACTTTTGTCTTTATGAACTCCAAGGATGCTAAAATTTGACAACTTTGTAGAGTTTAGGGGATTAATAAAGTTGAAAATTAATCATAAAAACTTTCCTACCGCAAATAAGAAAAAGGTGAAATTTTGTAAAGTTAATTTAAAAAATAAATTAACCCCCTCTTAAAAAAAAAATAAATAAATACAAAAAAAAAAAGTGAAATCCACCCAAAAAAACTTCTGTCAAAAAACGAGTGCCGAGTTCGAAAAAGTAGTTAAAATCTAATGTACGCGTAAGCCAATTCCGAGGGGTGAACCGCGAATGGATAGGTGGAGTGTACACGTCTTTGGAATTCATTGAGATAACGCCCCTTCGCTATTGTCTTCTACTTGTAAATGAAAGTGGAAGTAGGTGTACACGATATTAGGCTGCGGTTCACCCTTCGAGCCAAGTTATATTAAATTCGTTTAGAATGATCAAGTCAAGAAAAAGTACTTTCAATTAAAGAGACATTTTTTCCATTGTAGGTAAATAACGATCTAGATTTAGCGATTCTAAATTTTTAATTTAAATTATTTTCCTGAAATTTGACTGGCCACGAATATAATTAATATACCCTAATTGCATATGTGTTTGTTTGCTTTATTAGGAAAACGCAGAGTTGGAGTTGATAATTGGGGGGAAGGCATTTATTGCAAAAATTGGAAGAGAAGTGATATCACGCTGTTTAATTCACTATTTTTTGTGTTAAATTTAAAATTAAGAAAAGGCCTATTATTTTAAGTATTAATAATTGAGTGCGTGTGGAATGTATAATTGAAGGATTAACCAGCCGGCTGACATAATTGTAAGTAGATTACAGAAACTTATAAATATAAATAATTGTTTCCCTTTTTTGATATTAAATTCATAATTTATATTCATTTTATAATTTTACTAAATTTTCGTTTTGCCACCAATCGATGCAGAAGTATATTGATCAATCGTCTATCTAGAATTTCAAAAGAAGATCCTGAAGAAAACCCATATGGTGAAACAACGATCTTAAAAACGAAAATTGTCTGGCCACGAATATAGATTAATTTACTCTAATTATCAAAAAAATCTTTAAAAAATTGCATTCTAGACCCATTACACTGATAAACAATGAAATTTTCCTTTAAATAAAACAAAGTGACCTTTATGTATTCAGATGTGCTGATAACGAATATCGCATCCGTTTTCTCTGTATCACCTAAGTTTTTTGCGGAACACACATTTTATATGAAAAACTAGAAATTATCAATGACCCTTTTTTTAAAAACATTCCATTCATTCAGGTAAAACTCATTAGAAAATGCCTAAACAACCTTTTTACCCTTTGACCCTTTTTAAAAACATTCCATTCATTCAGGTAAAACTCATTAGAAAATGCCTAAACAAAAGAGCAACCCAGATATTGAGCCAGTTATATTCTAATCTCCCAAGAAGAAACATGAAGAAAAAGACATTATATATTTTTCAAAATTTTCTATGTATAAATCTTAATTTGTAACTAATTTGAAATATTTGTGATAGACTGATGATGAAGGCAATGCCTTCGAAACTATATCTAGAAATAATTAAAAATTATTTTATTTAAAAAACAGAAGACTCTCCATTTTATTTTATTTTTAACCTAAAAAAAAAAAAAAAAAAAAAAAAACACATTTTATAGTTTTATTGTTGTATGGTGTCAGGTCTCAGCACCCGGGTTAAATTAGACTTTCTTTTTTTATTTGCAAGTCTATTGCTGAACCCTCATTTGAATTCCTATAATCCATAAAGTATTAGTAATATGAAATATGCGGCTTTTATATTAATAATTTCTATAATATATGTATAGAATACACAACCATATTCAAATTATCTAATATATCTACAATATTGGTCCATTTGAACTAACGTATGCAACTTTGACTCGCTATCTACTTTACATTTCTCTTTTTGTTTAATAGCTACATGTTTTAACATTCAATTAAAACTAATATTAATATAGCTACTAAATAAAGATAAGAGTAAATAAATATTATATTTAATATTGATTTACTATGATTGATTTTAATGTGAAATAAGTGACCTAGTATCCTTAACTCATAGTAAATCAATATTAAATATAATATTTATTTACTCTTATCTTTATTAAAGATGTTTTACCTTGCACCAACACCACAATTTCTACTAATTATAGCTACTAAATAAATAAAAATAAATTGTCTACGGTAGCTAGCTATTAGTAGGCTAAACCATTCACTAAACTTGAAGGATTCACACCAGAAACAAGTGGAGACTAACTATGAGTTAAGGATTCTTGGTCACTTGTTTCACATTAAAATTAAAAATTAAAAGAAATTTTTTTACATCTTTTACATGACACGTAGGCTCAGGCGAATTAAAGCCGCATGAACTTGTGGAAGGTGTCCACTGATAGGAAGAAAGAAAAGAAGACAAATGATTTAAAATTAATCAAATATGTAAAATATTGATTGAAATTGTATAAATTTTAAATATAAGACTGATATTACTTATTAGCTGCTGGGGCAGCTAGATTGTAATTGTAATCATAATAAAAAAAAAAAAAAAAAAAACATCTTTTAATTTTTTTTAATGTGAAACGGGTGACCAAGAATCCTTAACTCATAGTAAATCAATATTTATTTACTCTTATCTTTATTAAAGATGTTTCACCTTGCACCAACACCATTATCATCTAAGAATAGTTTAAAAGTAGTATTGTTGCTTAATGGGAATATATACCCATCAGTATCCCTTGCATAAAAACTTAATTCCTGGACAGAAGAGTGTTAGGAATCACCATCTACTTGAGAAAGTCAGGATTTTATTACTACCGTTGCATAGAAAGTAAGGGCTAAAGTAAATTTTGTTAAGGCTTTGGATAAACACGGTGAGGGTTTTAAAAACATTTCCTAAACTCGATAGTAAGTTAAAAGAAGGCATATTTATTGGGCTGCAAACCCGTGAGAGAGAAATGCACATGGTTAGCTTTCAGACAAGTATGCTGTAATTTTTTTGGAAATGTGATAGCATGAAGTGTTATCAGTGCATGATGGGGTTCAATATGATGCCTTGAAAATTAACTTTTTTTTACATTTGCATTTGGACTTCCCCCCCTAACTTGGGCGCGGTTAGTGAAGAATGCGGCTAAAGTTTTCACCATATTACTGTCATGGAGAAACGATATCCAGAAAAATCGATACAGAACATGTTAGGGGACTATTGTTGAAACCTCAAGGGAGACATTTCTGCTGAAATTACAAACAGAAGAGTTCAAGAAAGAAATTTTGAAAATGCTAGTAAAAATGTGTTTTTTCCCTTTTTTTAACCGACTTCAAAAAAGGAGGAGGTTCTCTACTGAATATTTTTTTTTTTGTGCCTATGTTACCTCATATCTCAGCCAATTGTGAACCGATTTTGAAAAAAAATTTGCATTGGGTCCAGTCTAGCTTCCGATTGGTCCCATTTTTTCATAGGTATTAGACCTTTTTTGTTAGGTTTGTTCAGGCCTAACTTTTTTGTTTATGAACTTATTTCGATGATTCTTTTTTTATTGGAAAGGGGGTATCTTAGGGATGGTGTCATATTAATTTGGTCAAGTTCTGATGATATGATCACTATTAATAACATCACTAAAAAGAGAAAAATAAAAGTAATTTTTAAGAAAAAATAAATCCGACTTCAAAAAAATAAATGCAACAAATAAGATACACTAAAAGGTATAAAATAATTATTATCTAATTTAGTTACAACTAAACGAAGAAATATTAACAGGAAATTACTTTTTGATGTCGGTACCAAACAAACTATACCTATATAAGCGAGCATACCCTCCAAACGTACTAAGATCCGTCGAGTGCAATTCATAAAAGGTAAATGTTTGGCACCGACTTCAAAAAGTAATTTCATGTTAATATTTCGTCCTTTAGTTGTAACTAAATAAGATAATAATTATTTGTATACCTTTTAGTGTATTTTATTTGTTGCATTTAATTTTTGAAGTCGGTTTTATTTTTTTCTTAATAATTATTTTTATTTTTTTTTTTCATGAAATATTTTCATCGAACAGTCAAAATAGGCCCTAAACATATTTTTTAATTTTATTATATTTCATAGTTATATTCACTTAAATATTTAAATCCTATTTCATGAGCAAACAAACAAAGATAATTTAAAATTTCGAAGTATTTGTAATAACAAAAGGAATTAAATTTTTATTAAAAACTAAAAATTAAAATCACCTATTTTTGTTCAAAGAAGCGAAAAAAATTTGAATCAGTGTTATCAATCAATATGTATATTCTTTTTCTAATTTTGAATATCCCGCAATGTTGCCACCTCTCCCATTTGACTTTGTCCTCATTCTCGTTTGATTGACCAATCGTTTGTTTTCTTTCATTTGAAGTATCGAGGCTAGAAAGAACACACATAGACATAGAGCAAGAGAACAAGAGCATGTCCCACCCACCCGGATTGAGGCTTTAGGAAAAAAAGCTTTTCATTTTTAATCATTCCTATTTAACTGTATATGTATTATATATTATACTCTTTGATCTTTTTTTAAAATGATCTGACTTGAGATTAAATTTAAATATTAATGACTATTAAACATTTTGCCAGTTAATTTACTACGATTTAATTAATATCTATTTTAATGTATGTATGGTATGTTGACATTTTCTGATCTGTCATCGTGAAATGAATTGTGGGCCAGACGTGGCCGCCGGCATGGATCCCGATCCTGGGTTTCGGGGCCAAGATGGGTCTCCTCAAGATCATCCTCGGCCACGAAAAACCACAGATACAATGCCTAAAGCAGGCCGTGTCACCCAAGGTGAGTGAGTCACCTCATTTATTTGTTTTCAAATTTATTCATTTCATGGATAATTGGGACCACGCCTTAATATAATACTAAACTAATATTTTATACACAGGAATTATTTAAAGGATTATAGTGGTGTTTCACAAAGTGGAAATAAAATTAAAAATATTAAAAAAATTATTTTGGAGATTTTTTATTTATCTCTATACTAAGGTGACCAACTATTTTTTGTTCAAAAAGAGTACACTTTGCAAGTATTTCATAGGTGAAAAAAAAAACGATAAAAACTTTATTTTCTTTTAAAAACATATTTTTCTTCGGAGTGGATTTTTTTTTGCTAAATGAGGATGTTCGTCTAATAATTTAGCCACATCCGAACAACTTTCATTTTGCATATAAAATTTGACTGTTAAGACGGCAGATAATGTTTTTACAGAAAGTTGCGACTTCTCACTGCTCCAATAATCATTCCCTAGTGAAAATACCCTTTCAACAGCAGCATTAGTGCCTGGACAATATAAGGAAATTTCTATTAAAACTTTTAAATTTTCATGTGGGATATGTTCTACTCTAAAATGCCGAAAGATTTCTACCCATCTTTTGTCAAGTTCTATTTTCTCATCGTTCCATTTCTTCAATTTTTCTTCATTTAAATATAAATTTACTCTTCGAATTTCTTCAAAGAGAAAATTGTCATTAATAACAACATCTTTTACTTCCTTCATTACAAATTCGACTGCTGAAGAAACTTCTTTCCATTCAATTTTACTATTTAGAAGGGTCCATTTGAAACAATTTAATGCTCTAAAGTTCACAATCCATTCATCCAATCGATATATTCATAGCAAATTTTATAAAAAATTTTAACTTCTTATAAAAATTCATTTTTTATTCCTGGATTGGAATCTTCCAAAACGGTCAGTTTATTCTTTAGAATTAGTGGTTAAAAATTATACAAATGAGTACTTTCTGAGTACAGGATTTGAAAAGAGTACGGTTTGCGAAAAAAGAGTACAAAACTCAGTAAATGAGTATAGTTGGTCACCTTAGTTTTAATGAACTTAATGTTAAATTTAATAAGGAATATTTATTTTTTAAAGATGGAATTTTTATTGAGGTTTTTTGGACAGGGTTGTTTACCTGGTGGATGGTAATATAGGATTTTAGCATGAAATTTTTTTTTCAAACTTTAATGTATATATAGATATATTTGTTGTACAACAGTACCAGTTGTTTCTGGCCATGATAGGCCTTCCTCAGCAACCTGCGTACAAGAAATGAAGTTTTTTTTTTTTTTATTTAATGACCTCGGAAATGAATCCATTTGGCCAGTTCTTTTGTTTTGTTTTTTTGTTTTTTGTTTTTTTTTGTTTTTTTTTTAGGGATACATTATTTACATTTTTATATATACATATGTACAATTATAATTATATATCAACATAAAATTTTTTTTTAAATTTAAATATATAGTTTGGATGCAATTAATAGTTTTATTATTGCCTCTTGTATCTCGGACTCATGACAGTCGGGATTGAAATACGCAAGAATTAATTGCATTGATGTAGGTAATGGTATTTTTGGGAAGATCTATTATAGAATGAGTCAATCGCTCTAAAATTATTTGAGCACCCCCAGAAAATGTGGTTGACATCACCATTTGGATGCCATCACATTCACAAAAGTTAGTTTTACACCTTGACAATTTACAGTGGCTTTTTGTTATAATACAATCTTTGATATTTCCTTGTTATACTTTTTACAACAAACTATCCTCCCTCACAACAACAATTATTATACATTTTTGGTTATCTAAAGAAAACAATTTATAGAGAGAAGAGGGCTCCCATCTTACCTTATCAAAGAGCTCACATATACATTATGGCATTATGTTGTAATGCCCTGGCCTATAGCAGATGTATTTTTAAAGAATTACATAGAATAATTCTTTTGAAAGGCTCAAAATGCACTTTCATTCAATTATGTGGTGTTTTCAGTTTATGCGGTTTTGTTGTTCTACATGGAAAAGAATTTTTATTAACAAAATATTGGTGAGATATGGGAACAATGCATCATACCTCTTCTCCCTATGTGAACAATAAATAATCCATCATTCATAGCAAATTTTATAAAAAAATTTAACTTCTTTTAAAAATTCATTTTTTATTCCGGGATTGGAATCTTTCAAAACGGTCAGTTTATTCTTTAGAATTAGTGGTAAAAATCACTGTCAAAATAATTTTAAATATTTAATTAATAAAATTGAAATAAAATAATCTAAAGAAATGTTTTAGAAATACAAATGAGTATAAAATTATACAAATGACTACTTTCAGAGTACAGGATTTTAAAAGAGTACGGTTTGCGAAAAAAGAGTACAAAACTCAGTAAATGAGTCTAGTTGGTCACCTTATCTATACATATTTCGGGCTATGAACCCTTCATCAGGAGGTTTAACAAAAAACTGAACCACTATAATCCGATAAATAATTCCTGTGTTTAATATGTTTCACTATAAACCAACACCGCTTTCCTTAAACTTTATTAATATTTTAAAATCGCAGGGAAGTGGACCAAAAATCAAACAACAGAGTTAGTTATTTAATTTACCAGACTTTTCGTCACTTTATTGAGACTTCATCAGTGGCTCATTCAATATAACTCTTTGTCAAAAATCTCTCAACTATAGAACATTGAAGGAGACAATAAAGAGTGTGTCTTCTGCTGGAATTATAAATTTTATTTATTTATAACGAGACTATGGTTTCGAGGGGCTTTGCCCTCTTCATCAGTCGATTACAATTCATTCACAGGAATTAATTTATGAATTCATAAATTAATTCCTGTAAATCATTGTAATAGACTGATGAACAATAGCCTCACACTAGTCTCGTTATAAACAAATAAAATTTATTCCAATTGAAACACTCTTTCGCTTGTCTCCTTCAATATATAAAATTCTGCTACTCTAGGCAAAAACTTTCAATTTAACTATAAGACAGCCAGTAACGAACATTTTCCATTAATACACAATTAAAACATTTTAAAAACAATATTAGATTGACTGGACAATCTAATATTGTTTTTTAAAATGTTTCGTCACTTTATTGAGACTTCATCAGTGGCTCATTCAATATAATTCTTTGTCAAAAATGTCTCAACTATAAGACAGCCAGTAACGAACATTTTCAATTAAAATATTTTAAAAACAATATTAGATTGACTAGACTAGTGTTTCTCAAACTTTTTCGAATGACGTTTTTTTGACGCTTCAGCCATTGTTGCAACACCTTTCAATCGCTTATTAAGAACTTTTTGTTTTATAGATCTCCATATATAATGTACTTTATCTGTCATTTCTATGATAAAATATATACAAGCTCGGACAGTGTTGCCAGATTTATCAAACGAGCACGGAATTGGCTAGTAGTGGTACATAAACAGCAAAAACTTTTGGGCTTATGAATTATGAATCCTTATTGTCTGTTCTATATACTCTAGCATTAACTTTTTGCTAGTATTGTCGCGAAACAACTACCTTAAGTAATTAAAATAGAATAGAAAGATGTCATCTTAAAATAGTGTAATTTTCTGGTTCAGGCTTTCCTCAAATTGATGACCTGGACGATTTTTTTGGCTTAGATTTAGATCTTAAAATCATCATCCTTCATAAAATTTTAATATAAATTAAAATTATTTCAGCTTCTGAGGAAGTCGCTAATCAGTGACGAAACGTTTGGCCCATTTTATTAAAAAACTGCCTTTGGTCCAAATCCCTGCGATCCTTTTAAATATTTGATTATGGATGCGAACAATGAAATATAAATTAAATTCTTATAATATTCTCGTTTCGATCTCCAATTTTGAAGCCCTCTTCAAGGAAAAAAATCTAGCCAGTCATCGATTTCTTAGTATCCAACTGTATAATATGTTACAGAACTTTTCATATTTCAGATCGATGATTTAAATTTAATGATGAGGCAGTCAAAATTAAAAAAAAAAGAGATAATTTAAACTATATTTTTTATTCAAAAACTGACGTTTCTGGAGGCTTATTCCCTCCTTCTTCAGGGGTTTCAAAGGTCATTGAATGAAAAGAAGGAGGGAATAAGCCTCCGAAACGTCGGTTTTGAATAAATAAACTGACACGTTCTGATGTGGCCATCCACTTGACTTTACCATACACCCCCTGGCCCCATATTTAATATTTAATAAAATTATTTATAATCATGTAAGGGAGGGGTGGTTAGTTTTTGCATTTTCAGACTTCTAGGGGCCCACTGATTATGTATACAAAATTTGGTTGAGTTTGCTCAAATGGCCTAGATTTTTATTTTTTGCCCCCCCCCCCACTAATTTTGGCCCCAAAAGAAATATTTTCGTTATTAGAGGTTCATCTTATAGTATATTTCAATTTTCTTGTTTTTTTTTTTAGTATGAAAATATTATAATTTTAATTAAATTAGCGAACGAAGAAAATATTTTTATATTATAGACAAAAGGATCAGCCGGGATTCGAACCCGGGATCTTCGCATGTGCGCTGCGATGCCTTTATAAGAGCTTTAGCTCTTCATCCTCTAGCCACCATATTATAATTACCATACCATATTTTAATTTTTAACCCCCGCTCCCCCCCCTTAATTTTGGGTCGATATGCAGCAAAATCTAATCAGCTCTTAATGTCAATGGACCAAAACTACATGTCAAATTTGGTTTTGATTTTCACAGTAGTTTTTGAGCTAGCTCGTCCACAAAAATTTGGTTACGCACAGACTAACAGACATTTTGACAAAATAATTAATATTTTCGATGTTCACTTATTGGGGCTTTTTTGTAGACCGAAATGCCATGGTTTCGCCCAATTTTTTTAATCAAAATAGTTTCAGTCGTTATTGAGATATTTCGAAAAAAAAGAAGGAAAAAAAACACTTTTCATGCACGATTACAATACTTGACCATACCCTGTATGGTAAAGTAAAAGGATAGTTTAAATTATCTCTCTTTTACAAGCTATTTTATAATTTTGGACTGCCTCATCAATATCCACTCAATTCACTTATCAGTCCGTCTCCAAAAACTACGTCGATCTTATTTTAATTTAATATTTAAGAAGCTTTCTTTGTTCCATAATTTTTTTGAACAACCACTGAATAATGCTTTTATCTTGTGTGAGAATCCCCTCCCCCATGGTATAATAACATTGATGATATAATTCCCCATTATGTCACGACTTCGCATTAAAAAATAAATAAATACAATTTGAAACTCAATCATCATCAGCTCTCTAAGGCCATTTCAATATTTTTTATCAATTCAGAGATTCAGGGTTCAAAATATGACACTGGGGTTCTGAAAAATTTGAAATTATTTCTCAGGATTGGATCGAAGGCAGTCCAGAAATAAATAAAAGACTAATTCCAATAAAAAAGTTTTTATTTTTCCACTTATAATATTTTATAACAAAAAAAAAAGCAGTAGTGGGAAATGCAAAAAAAGGTGAAGATTTTCATTTTTTGGCGGTTTTCGCTTATAACTCGAAAACTATCAACTTTTCGTAAATAACCTTCTTATTCAAAATGAAAGTTCATAAAATTTGCTACAAATTTTATTATTTGGGTTTTTTCTCCGAGCAACCGTTCCGGCTCAGGCGCAAAATCCAAGTTTTCGACCTCGGCTGACCCCCCGGATCACCCAAAAACTTGCACTTTTTTCGAATTTTTTCTCATTTTGACCATCTTTTGTTAATCTACTTTAAAAATGTATAAAGTGGTCTTTGTCGAAAAACGTGCTCCTTCATGGTTAAAATGGGAAAATATCGAAAAAAGTGCGAGTTTTTGGGTGATCCGGGGGGTCAGCCGAGGTCGAAAACTTGGATTTTGCGCTTGAGCCCGAACGGTTGCTCGGAGAAAAAAAACATAAATAATAAAATTTGTAGCAAATTTTATGAACTTTCATTTTGAATATGAAAGTTATTTATGAAAAGTTGAATTTTTCGAGTTATCAAAAAACCGTCAGAAATGAGATTTTTTGCATTTTTGACAATGTTGCGTCACGAAATTGTGGGAAACCTCAGATTTAGATTCAGCGCCCCAAAAAACATGTATATGCAAAAAATAAAAACTACCCATAGGGGCCCATTTGAGCACAATTTGACTGGACTAAGAGACGGACTAGTAGAATTTTTAATTGAAAAGTAATGGAAGGCAATCGAAAGATAGTGAAGAAAAAATTATTACATTTCCAAATAAGATGTATTTATTGGACTGTCGTCATTCTTTTTTCCCCCCTTTCCTTTAAAACCAACGTTTCGTACGATTCTTTCCTCCTTCAGGGTTTCAAAGGGTCAATGAAGGAAACAAACAAGATGTTTCACTCTTCTCTCCTCAGAAGCATTAAATATAATTTTGTTTAATGCTTCTAGCTAGAAAAGATACATTTCAAACACTGCTAGAGGAGAGAAGAGTGAAACATCTTGTTTCTTTCCTTCTTTGACCCTTTGAAACCCTGAAGAAGGAGGAAAGAATCCTACGAAACGTTGGTTTTAAAGGAAAGGGGGAAAAAAAGGATGACGACAGACCAATGAACACATCTTATTTGGAAATGTAATAATTTTTTCTTCACTATCTTTCGATTGCCTTCCATTACTTTTCAACGTATTTTTACGATTACTTAATGAGCTAGAGATTTTTTGCTGAATATCGTACCATCGCCGATTTTCACAGCGTGGACTGAGTTCCAAGTTCCAAATATTTAATACGCTGATATAATCTGCCTTATCCTCTCAGTTATTCATCATAATTAGAGACCGGATTCCTATGCAATTGCATATTTTGTTTGCCGTCACATACGACCCAGAGGATCAATTATATATCCGAATTATGCATCTAGGATACTGTGGGTTAAATTTTATACTGGATATTTTTGCATATTTGAAGAATATTGCATAAAATTGCATATTTAAAGGATTTTTTGGGCAAAATACAGATTTTTTAAAAGTAAATTTTCGGAGAATTAATGAAAAAAATGAAGAAATAAAACGGGGACATTATTTTTTTTTAAGTTCTTAAGGCCTTCCCCGAGCCTCTGCAGAGTTGGCTTGAGAGCTTTCTCTCAAATCGCTCTATTAAAGTCGAGGTTGACGGAATTTCATCCGTCGTCCTTTCAATACTAATGCTGGAGTTCCTCAGGGCTCAGTCATCTCTCCCACGCCCTTTATTATCTATATTAATGACCTATTAAATCTGCCCTCCAGTCCAATACATTGTTACGCTGACGATAGCACCCTCCACAACGCTCAATCCTCACTAGACAATCGCGCAAACATAGCCTCCTCAATAAATTCGATAGCATGCTTAAAAATGAGGATCTCACAATTTGGTAAACTTTAATGCTGGCTAAAACACAATGCTGCCTAATTTCTAGGCGCGCAGATAGGAACCTTCCGGACATTTCCTTTGATTCGAGCTCATTGGAATTCCGTAATAAAATATCATTGTTAGGTGTCTCCTTAGGTTCTGACCTCTCTTGGAATGACCATATTATCTCAGTAGCAAAAGCTGCAGCATGTAAGCTTGGCTTTCTTTTCCGAACCAAACGATTTTCACCCCCACTCAACTCCTTATATTATACAAGGCTCAAATTCGCCCCTGTCTTGAATATTGCTCGCATTTGTGGAGAGGGAGCCTCCAAGTATTCTCTTAATACCTTAGATGCAATTCAGAGGCGAGCTATCAGACTGATAGGCGATCCTACATTAACTGACACTCTCGACTCCCTAGCCCATCGTAGATCTGTCTCCGCCCTTTCCCTTTTTTATAGATATTACTATGGCTTTTGTTCTGACGAAATAAAATCGATAATCCCACCAAAGGCTTCATTTGCGCGAAATACACGATTTTCTAAAATTCAACACCCCTACGCGCTTAAACTAGATACTAATCGAACAAACGCATTCGCCAATTCATTTATCCCTATGACATCTAGAGACTGGAACTCTCTTCCCCCGACCGTCTTTCCAGCTACTTATAACCTTCAATCTTTCAAGACCAGCATCCACAGATACCTTCGACTGCTACCCAATCCCTAAATCTCCCCTTATCTTCACGTTACAAGGGTCCACCACGGACTTCAGAGGTTGTACCTTCTTGGTGCAACTTCTTCTTGTATCAATATCATTATAAAAAAAAAAAAAAAGTACTTCGGCAACTATAGCCGATTTCGACCATTGATGTCCCCCCCCCCCCCCCCCGTATTTTTCGTTCTCATTTTTCGAAACATTATTATATTTATGTTGATTTATGACGATAGCCTTGCTAGCATATAAAATTTCGACCAGCTAAATCTCGGCTTCCCACTAACCCTACTAACACTTTACTGGTGTGCTGTCTAAATGGGCTGTGTACCCGCTGACAATAAATAAATAAAAAAAAAATATACCTAATGCAATTTTTTACGCAATAAAAGTACATATTTGACACATGGATTTATTTTTTTCATAGGACACTTTCAATTATATAGTCTTTTCTTCTCCAATTTTAGTTTGTTTATTTATTTTATCATCTTTTACTGCATTTATTTTCAACCTATTCTGCATATTAGTTGCATATTTCAGCAATTTTAACTGCATATTTTGGCAGTTTTTACCGCATAAAAATCTCTAATCATAATGAAAGTCTTTAAGCTGGTTTGACGCAATCTATTAGTTTATATGAAATTTTTTTCAAAAACTTCCGGTAATTGATTTGAAAAATCACTATTAGTCATTTTCTAATTTTTCCACCAATGTACCAGCATAACTAATTGTAAATGTTCTACTTTTTGAATATTCAAATTCACTTTCACACTTTTATGTGTTAATGGTTGACTTCTTTGAGAATTCAAACTCTCTCTTTTTCAATTCTTTTTTTATTCTTAGTTGCTCCAATTCAAGATGAAATTTAAAACAAAAGAAAATTGAAAATTAAACCAATTTTTCTAATTATATACCATAAGAGCATTAGTTTGAAATGTCCTTATATGTTTAAACTATATAATTTTTTTCTTGAATATATAAGGTGCTCCCTTTCCAACAAAAAAACTATCATAGAAATCGATCCACGTGGTAAAAAATTATCACTGAACATATATATAAAAAAAATACACCGACGAATTGAGAACCTCCTCCTTTTTTTTTTAAGTCGTTCAAAATTAATTTAAGGACGTTCCCTAATATAGCTCAGATGCAGTTCGCTCTATCCCCTACTCTCACATGCGCAGAAAGGCAAAAATATTTTCACTGCGTCGTTTCTTGGCAACATTGCATTCTTATCGACGCTAAATGGCAAAGAATAAAATAAAAAACACTTCATGAAACAGCTCAATGCAAAATTCCAGATGAGAACAGTATAGTTAGGTTGAGAGAATTAGCTAAAAATCTCAAATGCACGAGCTGCAGAAGTATTTTAGATATGGAAAAATTGAGTGATTTTAGTGCGACGTTGTCAAGTCGCCATCTCTCACTTGCCATGCCATGAGAGAAAAAAAATGAAAACCACCAAAAGTACCTAACTTTTAACATTTTTCATACAAAACGAATACCACTTGATACAATTATTTTAACAATCGATTTATTAGGGAACGTCCTTAAGAGAAATAAGTACTGAACATTAAAATAATATGAACAAACCACATTATAATATCGGCTAAATTAATTTGTGATCTTTTTGATGAGTATATCTTACGTTCTCTTTAAGGCTCATTGTCATAAAAAACATCGATTCTGGATTTTTTTATTTTAATAATACCAAAAAGAGCGTGCAGCATCCTATAAGTTTTTGGTTCAAATCCAGAATATCCAGCATTTATATTTTATTTTACAGAATATAATATTTAGGAAATACAATACATTAAATAATACCTACACATTCTTTTTTCTTCTAATATTAAATACTAATAATTATAACATTAAATAGGTATTTGCCTAGAAAATGAGTTTTATAAAATAGTTCCTAATAATAAACGCTGGATTTTCACTAGAGGCTAGTTCCTAGGGCTGCAAAAGAATTTTTTGGAAATATATATGGTTAGGGGGAAGAGGACAAAGCGTACTGAGAATTAATATTTTCGACAGATGGAACACGTGAGTTTTTAACCAGATGGTGGGAAATTATACCTGGGATTATAGGAAGGAATGGAATGGTAAATGGAGGGTGCTGCCACCTTAATATCAATATGCAATGTGCGAACAATAGAAGGAATGTTGAGTTAATTTATTATAGTTACATACTATTATATTTTTTTTATGACAAGAAAAAATCAACTGGTGTGTTCTCCGCACGACTTTCAGATTTTCATTTATTTGAAGTCATCGCGACACTACTAATTTACACCCCTTCCATTATTTCGTTTTTTTTTGATTTTCTCAAAAACAGCTCTAACGATTTTTTAAAAATTAGTATATTTATCAAGTGTCATGAGTTATTAGTTGAGTCAAATTTTTAATTAATTAATAAAGCGGTTTGTTCTACAGCATGCTCCGTTTTCCCATCCAACACGCCAATTCTCTCTATCCAGAATGTCTTGCTCTTGTAGTTGCCTACTGGTCATTGCCTCATCTACTCCTGCTTCCACGTTCGTCTCGGTCTTCCTCTTCTCCTCCGTCTTTCCGTGGGCATCCAGGTCCATATTTTATGAGGCCACCTATCTTCCGTCATTCTTTTGAGGTGTCCGTACCATATTAATCTCTTCCTTTCTATTCTATCTATTATGTCGTTGTCCATTTTCATTTTGTCCCTTATAGTTGTATTTGGGATATGCTCCAATCTCGACACTCTGCAACTCCTTCTCATCGCATCCGATTGAAAATTTGACACAAATAAAAACTCATTACACTTGATAGATACATCATCATCATTGAGTATACAGTCCTAAGACTGGTTTGATGCAACAATCCGTCTCCACTCGACTCTGTCCCCCGCCAGCTGTTTGACCTCTCTAAATCATCTCATCCCATATCCCCAATTATTTGGTTGAAATATTCTAATCTGGGTCTTCCCCTTTTCTTTCCCACCTCCCCCTCCCAAGATATCCCTAAGCAATCCCCCATGCCTTAGTGTGTGCCCCATCATCTGACCTCTTCTCTTCTTCAGACTCTTCCAATCCCAATTATTTGGTTGAAATATTCTAATCTGGGTCTTCCCCTTCCCCTTTTCTTTCCCACCTCCCCCTCCAAGATATCCCTATGCAATCCCCCATGCCTTAGTGTGTGCCCCATCATCTGATCTCTTCTCTTCTTCAGACTCTTCCACAAGGTTCTTCTTTCTCCGATTCTTCCAAGAACTTCTTCATTTGTAATTTTATCCATCCATTTGATATTCATCATTCTTCTGTAGCACCACATTTCGAAAGCCTCTAATCTCTTTCTCTCCGCTTTTCTAATTGATAGATACACTAATTTTTAAAAAAATCGTTAGAGCCGTTTTTGAGAAAATCAAAAAAAACGAAAAATCTTTTATGTAAATGTCCACTTCCGGTTTTTCGATTTCAACCAAAAGCTTGCTGTACTCCTTCTAGCCCGCGGGGTGAACCGCGACCTAAAATCGTGCACACCTACTTCCACTTTCATTTCCAAGTAGAAACCAATAGATGACAATAGATTATCTAATGAATTCCAAAGTAATTCCAAAGACTGTGTACACCAAATTCCAATCGCGGTTCACCCCTCGTTCTAGCCTATATCAAGCTCAAGTTTCGATTTTCGTAGCCCTGAGACTTATGGTTGCGAAACGCAAGGGGGTACATACATACGTACACATGTACATACGCACTGACCAATGAATTTTTGGCCCTTGGGGGCCCCAATTTCCGATTTGATGTCCTAAATCCTGTTTGCAACTATTAAGGCCATCGATTCCTTCCACCTAGAAGTTACAAAATGAAATTAACTTTTTTTATCTCTGAGATACAAGCTCTCAAAGAGTCAGGACCCAGACAGGCCATCGCAATACTTCCATATTATATTCTATGAATATAAATGTGAAAGTAAAAAATCCTCACAAAAGGTCCTTTGTGCTAAACACCCAATTTTCAATCATTTAATACCCTTTAGCGATCAAATTTAAAATATCCTTATGTCACCTCGTTTATTCCAATGTCTTCCAAAGACTTTCCTGCCTCCGTCTTTCCTCTAGACATGAATCTACAGACACCTTCGACTCGGACCCGAACCATGAAATTTCTTCTTAAATATTTAATTTTATATAATATGACTTATGGAACAACTTCTTGCTCATTTGTTTTTTTAGAGGATTATAATTTACCCACTACCTTTTACGAAGCCACTAAATTATTTTTATTTGGGAGGAAATTTTATAAGTAACCATAGCAACTGCGTTGTTTTCTTATCGGTTACCTTTGCTGAAGACATAGAGAAATCAATTTAAAATCAAAAATAGTGATCGATTCTCATTTAATACTCGAGGAATAACCATTCTAGATTGGTTTTTAAACGTTTCGGTTATTATTGGTAACCATTGCTGAAGACATGGAGGAATCGACTTAAAATCAAAAATAACTATCGATTCTTATCTAATACTAGAGGAATAACCGAGGGGTGAACCGCTATTGGAATTAGGTGTACACCATCTTTGGAATTACTTTGGAATTCATTAGATAATCTATTGTCATTTATTGTCTTCTACTTGGAAATGAAAGTGGAAATGGAAGTAGGTGTACAAGATTTTAGGTCGCAGTTCACCCCTCAGGAATAACCTTATTGCATTCCATTTTTGATGTTTTGACTATTAATGGCAACCTCAATTGAAAATGTGGAAGAATCGACTTAAAATCAAAAAGACTAAATTCTTTTATGGTAAACAACTCAAACTTGTGTTTTAGCATAAAAAATGTTTAAAAAACCCATCTAGAATGGTTATTCCTCGAGTATTAGATGAGAATCGATCACTATTTTTGAATTTAAATTAACATGGACTGCAAATAGCAAGTGATATCTGATTAATAATAAAGGAATAAACATAGTAATATGTCAAATGACTTTGGATAAAGTTTAGCAACCATCCGTTGCAGTTTATTTATTTTATTGATTGATAATAATCGTATGATTTGGACTATTTGGAAGTTAATTCACCAGGTTGAATGACTGATGTTTTGGTCGAATGGACATTTAGTTCCAGAGACCAAGAATAAATAAAAAAATGGACTGTTAGCAATTTCGCCTGAGAGGAATTATTTATTCTATTTAATGAAAATTCTCGAATACCATTCAAACTTTTAGTGAAACACTAATAATTCTTTGTAGGGAGTATATTACAATTATTTTTTTTTTTTTCTTTCACCCTTGGCATTACAATTATTTATTTAAGTATAATTTTATATTTCTCTGTACTTTCTTTTTTTAATTTTTTAATAATAAAATAACAAAAATTTCGCCCTTTTAATTTAATATTAATTTACGAATTTTTTCAGTTTGTCGAGAATGGATTATTAAAGAGGACGGCGCACTTGCTTATCAACTTCAATCTCAAGAAAGTATGTAACAAAAACTTTAATTGTAACAATTTTATTATCAATAATTTAATTTTTTACTTTACCATACAGGGTATAGTCAAGTGCATTAAAAAGTGTTTTTTTCCTTCTTTTTTTCAAAATATCTCAAAAACGGCTGAAACTATTTTGATTAAAAAAATTGAGCGAAACCATGGCATTTCGCTCCACATAAAAGCCCTAATAAGTGAACATCGAAAAAATTATATTTTTCGAGATAATAATTGTTTTATCAAAATGTCTGTTATTCTGTTAGTCTGCGTTACCAAATTTTTGTGGACGAGCTAGCTCCAAAACTAGTGAGAATATCGAAACCAAATTTCACAAGTAGTTTTGGTCCATTGAGATTAAGAGCTGATTAGATTTTGGTGCATATCGAACCAAAATTAAGGGGGTGGAGGGAGGGTTAAAAATCAAAAATCTAGGCCATTTGAGCAAACTCAACCAAATTTTGTATACATAATCAGTGGGACCCCAGAAGTCTAAAAATGCAAAAACTAACCGCCCAGAATGGGTGTGGGGTGAGGCTTAGGGTCAAAAAATGAAAATCTTTGCCATTTACCAAACTCAACCAAATTTTGTATACAAAATCATTGGGCCCCCAGGAGTCTAAAAATGCAAAAACTAACCCCCCCCCCTATATGATTATAAATAATTTTATTAAATATTAAATATATAAGTGAGGGGCCAGATTGTATGGTAAAGTCAAGTGGATGGCCACATCAGAACACGTCAGCTTATTTTTTAATTTATTTATAGAAAAGTGGTGATTTTTTTAAGAAACTCAAGTTTTCGCTAATTTATTATTACTTTCTACTTAATTTATTAAAATACATAGTTAAAATATAAATAGTTGGGAAATTTATTAAGATCAAATTTGCATTTCATTTATAAAATTTCGTCCATCACTGGCTTAAAGAGATAATGATGATTAATTTATTTAAGACTAATTTACAATTATACACTTTTTCTAAGAAAAAAACAAAATTTTAAAACAACATACATTTAATTTATTATTGGATTATGAACAAATATTTTAATTAAATTATAATGATAAATTTGAACAAAGAGATTGCAATTTTATAATTCCAGCAGAAGACACACTCTTTTATTGTCTCCTTCAATATATAAAAATTCTGCTACTCTCGGCAAAAAACTTTCAATTTAAAAGATTGCATTTGTGCTGGCTATTTCACGCACTCTCTCAGCGGAAGAGGCGGAGTTGGCCTTGAATAATTACGTTTTTTAGCATTATATTAAATTTTATTATAAGAGCCCAACAAATTAATATTTTTAAAAATATATTTTACTTTTAATTGAGAAACGTTTTGGTTAAAAAATATCTATACTACAACTTGTCAAAACAGATGGCTAATAAAACACAAATATGAAATATGAGATATAATTATAACTAGAGTAAGGTGACCAGATTTTAACATTGGTGAAGCGGGACACCATTAACGGGGAATGGGGGGGGGGTCTTGTTTAAAAATATGTCTGAGCATGGGTCGCCAAACTTTTGATCATCGACCCCTATATAATTTTTCGAAATCTCCATCGACCCCCATAAAAGTAATTTTCTGTTAATTAAAATAAAACTCTATTATATACTGTAATGTACATTTATTTTGTGATTTTAAACATTTATTAAATTAATAGTACATTGTGTGTAAAACAATAGTTTTATGAAAAATATATTAATGATGAAATTTAATGATTTTCCCAGAAATAAGTTATACATATTTATTAAATAATAAGTAATTATAAATAAGTAGAAATAATAAGTAAATTAACTACAGATGTATTGCTTCTTAATCAATGAGATGGATGTGTGCCTGGTGTTTTTTTGCAAGGTTCGCTATATTGGGTTCAAAATTGGTCAATTTTAATCTTAAATCCCCTCGAAACTCCACATTTAATTTATTTCTGTACTTAGTTAAGATTGAATTTACGTGACTGAAACCGACTTCAACCATATAGAACTTGGAAATGATAGCACAAATGGCTGAGCTATTTCGTAAAGTTTTACATATTTTTGCATTATATTTATATTTGTCCAAAATTTGCTTATTGTTAAATTTTAAGAAGCGTCCTTGATATTAATGATATTAAGTCAATTATAAAAAAATTCACAAATTTTACATACTCAATTAGGTATATGTGATTTGCGTATTAAGAACTGTTTTTTCTTCGACCCCCAATAGACCCTTTCGATCGGATCGACCCGCGCTTTTGTTAAATAGACCCCTGGGGGTCTATATAGACCACTTTGGCGACCTCTGGTCTAGAGTAACAAAAATTTATTATCATAGAACGCGAAAATTGTATTGTAATTTATTTTTTTAAATTTCAACATATTTATATAAAATTTATAAATATAATAAATATGTATGTATAATAAGCACTATATAGTATTATAAATTTTAAAAACCTTTTATTCTTTCGCATTTTTTCTCATTTGAGTGAATTTTTTTTAGTAGATTGCTGTCGTTGTTTAAAACGTCATGAAATTTATAGTAAGAACTTGTTAAATTATACTTCACCCATAATATGGCTTCCAAAGTCTCAACACTTAATTGTGATTTATCAGATGTTCAGACTTTATTTAGGGTAGAAAAAACGCGTTCTGTAGCAGCATTAGTTCCTGGTAAGGACAGCGCGTATTCCACAATTTTTAATTAATTATTGTATGGAACATGTTTTTTTTTTCAAAATGATGTAATATTTCTAACGATTTGTTCTCTGTTGTGATTGTTGCTGAGGCCCAAGATTTAACCTTTTCCTTATTAATTCTCATTCTTCCAAAAATCGGGACTTTCTTAAAACGCCGCGGGACACGGGACAAATTGTTAAATATCGGGACTCTTCCGCCAAAAGCGGGACCTCTGGCTGGTCACCTTAAACTAGAGTCATAGAATTTTTTCAATCTGACCCTCCATTGGATGGTCCTTATTTTGGATATTTTCGAATTTTTATGCTGCCCGAGGTTCATAAATAAAAAAAAAAAATATACCCCCTAAGTTTTAAGTGTCTATCTCAATTTTAACCTGTGCCCCACAGCGATGTAAGTTTCCCATCTAAATTACATGGTTTTTGGCATTGAACGATCGATTTTTTTTTCAGCCAAAGTAATGGTTCAAAAAATTTGAAACTATATAGACTTTATCCTTATAATTGTAGCTATCACACAAAATTTTTACAGATTTTTAGCTATTACAATTTTGGAGTTAGATAAAATACCGCTATATCTTAGCTTTAGTAAGTTATAGATTCCGAAATTCTAATAGCTAAAAATCTGAAGGATAACTACTATTATAAGCATAAAGCTACAGAGTTTCAAATTTTTTGAACCATTCCTTTGGCCGGAATAAAGAATTGATCGTTCAATGCCAAAAACTCCATGTTATTTAGATGGGAAACTTGCAGGGCAGGATTTAGACTTGATAAGGTCCTAAGCTTTTTGAGATATGGGGCCCTTTATAAGTCCAGATATTATATGTCAGATGCCAAATATGATTTTCGGATACCTAGAGGGTTAAACTGAAATACAATTGAGAAGTATATATAGATAGTGATATAATAAATCTTTAACTTAAAATCATTTTTAATAACAAACTTAAAAATTCAAACTCTGGTAAAAAGGAACAAAAGTTCTTTTAACAGGTACAATTTACAAAGGCTTATTATTTAATCTCTTGAAACATGATATAAGGATTATTGAATTTTAAACTAAAATGGGACAAATAATGCTGCAGTATATTTAAGTATATATGACAATTGCTCAATTGGACAATTTTTTTTTGCGGCCCTCAAGAAAGTGGGGCTGAACGGCACAGGTTAAAATTGAGATAGAGACTTGAAACTTAGGGATTTTTTTTTTAAATTATTTCGAACCGAGGGTGAACCGCGATTGGAATTAGGTGTTCACCGTCTTTGGAATTACTTTGGAATTCATTATATAATCTATTGTCATCTACTTGGAAATGAAAGTGGAAGTAGGTGTACACGATTTTAGGTCGCGGTTCACCCCTCGTTTCGAACCATATGAGTCTCGCGCAGCATAAAAATTCGGAAATACGCAAAATAAGGACCACCTACTATTCCATCCGCATATTGCACAAAGCGTTCCAATATGTAATAAAACGTCATCCCTTCTTTATTAATGTTATAAGTCCATTCAGAGTCCATCTCTTTAATTTATATGAATGACCTAATGAGTTTATCATTTCAGACTTTTAGATCGAATATCCTGGATAATAATAATAATAAAATCACTGCTAGCTTAATCTCCACAGATCTGTATAAAAATTTTATCACTATTGTATCCCACCTTTCTTGAAATACCGAAATTTTAGATTTATTCATAGAAAATACTATTCAGCTGTTGACCTCATTTTGCGAATATTTAACTTATTACACCAAAAAAAAGGCCGAATTCTATCTTGACTCTAATACGATCCCTTTCTGATAGGACTTTTATTAATTTTCTTATTATCATAGATGCATTCCAGAAATAAGTAAAAACATGAATAATAGATTCTGCTTCCATTATACTTTTATAAACCATGATCAATCTTCTAATGAAATCTCCATTGCAAAAATTTAGCACCCCTTTGCAGTCAAAGTGGAAAACATATCGAACTAATTAGACTAAACTTATTTTGTCAGTATATATGATTATCAAAAAAAAAAAAAATAATATTTAAATAGAACCGTGTTTGGTGGCCCAATTTCATTTTAATAAACTAGCTTCGGCGGCCCTCTTGTTAGCCAGGCGGCACGCCCCCTGGACCCCAACCCACGATCCCCCCCCCATACCCCACTCCCACCCACCACACACCCCGAACCCCACCCCCACCACCCCGCACCTGCACCACGCCTCTGGACCCTCACCTGAACCCCCCACTCCACCTGACCCACCCCACCCCCACCATCCTCCGGACCCCATCCCCGCGTCCTCCACCCAGCACCACCACCCCACCAACACTCTGGATCCTCACCTGAACCCTCACTGCACCACCCCCCCTCGTGCCCCCGCACCCCGCCCCACATCACCACCCCGCACCCACCCACCTCACCACGCCTCTGGGCCTATTTCATAATAATCCCTTCAACCGTTTTTACGTGAATCGTGAGCAACTTTTCGGAAACGACGGAAACATACAGACATAAATTTTGTTGAGGGTGTTTTCGTTGATAACTTTGCTTGAAACGTGTGCAACCAAAATTTGGCCTGATTTGGAGCAATGTACAGACAAAACCTTAACTTTATATATATATAGATTGGCTAAGAGGCCAGTGATGGGAAAAAGTTGAATAAAAGTTATCTTTTATTTAATCCTTTATTTTAAGCAGACTTAATCGATATATTACTGCTCTTCTTCAGTGCACGTCAGCATATTTTAAACTTTTTATAATAAATTTTTTAAATGGTAAATAACCATCGTAAACCTCAATAGTTTAAAACAAAAATTTAAAACATGCACTGATGTTTTCCAGCTGACGTGCGCACTGAAGAAGAGCAGCGGTGTAGCGCTCGAAACGTGTAATATATTGATTATGTCTGCATAAAATAAAGGATTAAATAAAAGATAACTTTTATTGAACTTTTCCCATCACTGGCCCCTTAGTCAATTCATTAAAATAAAATTGGGCCACCAAACACGGTTCTATTTAAATATTATTTATTTTTATTAATTTTCTTTTTACTTTACCATACAGGGGTATGGTCAAGTATTGTAATCGTGCATGAAAAAAAATCTAGGCCCTTGTACCAAACTCAACCAAATTTTGTATACATAATCAGTGGGCCCCCAGGAGTCTAAAAATGCAAAAACTAACCCCCCTCCCTTACATGATTATAAATAATTTTATTAAATAGAGTCATTCCGTGCCAAAACAACACACTTTAAATAAAAATTTTACCTCACCATTTTAGATTTTCTTGAAATTTGGTACACTGATATATTGTGCTAATATGAATGAAAATACAAAATTTCAAATTTTTATCTTGAATAGTTTTTTTATACGGCCTTGTGAAGTTTTCAAAAATCGCAAAAAACCACGAACAAACAATTTTGAAACTGCTCTAAAAGCTGTCTTAATTGAGTTGGAGAGGTGGGACAGGTGTCATTTTGCAGCTTTTTTAATGCTCTTTTCAGAGACATACAACATGACATAGGTTGTAATAAATTTTTTTTTTCAAAATGTAAATCAAATTTTTGATTTTGATTTTTTCTAAAAAGTACCACTTTTAAAATTTTCAAAAAATTCTGTAAATAGATAGTACGTTTATAAACTACTATGCAAAGTATAATGATGGGATGGTAATGGGGTCTATGTTTAAAAAAATTATTACTGACTCTTGTTTTTCATAAATACCCAGTTTTGACCAAATAATAATCATTTTAATGTAGTGAAACGACATTTTATGAAAAATCACTTGTGTATATTAAACTATGGTTATGAAATAAACACTCTGTGCTAATTAAATAACTCTTTAATAGTAGAGATTAATAATAGTCCTATAAATGCTTTCATGAAAAATATGAATGGATTGTACTTTAAATTAGTCTTATAAAAATATTAGTAAAAACTAAGACAAATAAAACATCAACATTTTAAATAAAATTAAATCAATTTATGCTATGTTTTTTTTTTTTATAATGATATTGATACAAGAAGAAGTTGCACCAAGAAGGTACAACCTCTGAAGTCCGTGGTGGACCCTTGTAACGTGAAGATAAGGGGAGATTTAGGGATTGGGTAGCAGTCGAAGGTATCTGTGGATGCTGGTCTTGAAAGATTGAAGGTTATAAGTAGCTGGAAAGACGGTCGGGGAAGAGAGTTCCAGTCTCTAGATGTCATAGGGATAAATGAATTGGCGAATGCGTTTGTTCGATTAGTATCTAGTTTAAGCGCGTAGGGGTGTTGAATTTTAGAAAATCGTGTATTTCGCGCAAATGAAGCCTTAGGTGGGATTATCGATTTTATTTCGTCAGAACAAAAGCCATGGTAATATCTATAAAAAAGGAAAGGGCGGAGACAGATCTACGATGGGCTAGAGGAGTCGAGAGTGTCAGTTAATGTAGGATCGCCTATCAGTCTGATAGTCGCCTCTGGATTGCATCTAAGGTATTAAGAGATACTTGGAGGCCCCTCTCCACAAATGCGAGCAATATTCAAGACAGGAGCGAATTTGCAGCCTGTATAATATAAGGAGTTGAGTGGGGGTGGAAAAATCGTTTGGTTCGGAAAAAGCCAAGCACATGCTGCAGCTTTTGCTACTGAGATAATGTGGTCATTCCAAGAGAGGTCAGAACCTAAGGTGACACCTAACATTGATATTTTATTACGGAATTCCAATGAGCTCGAATCAAAGGAAATGTCTGGAAGGTTCAAATCTGCGCGCCTAGAAATTAGGCAGCATTGTGTTTTGCTAGCATTAAAGTTTACCAAATTGTGAGATCTCCATTTTTTTAAGCATGCTTAAATCTGAATTTATTGAGGAGGCTATGTTTGCGCGATTGTCTAGTAAGGATTGAGCGTTGTGGAGGGTGCTATCGTCAGCGTAACAATGTATTGGATTGGAGGGCAGATTTAATAGGTCATTAATATAGATAATAAAGAGCGTGGGAGAGATGACTGAGCCCTGAGGAACTCCAGCGATTAGTATTAAAGGACAGGGATGATATTCTGTCAACCTCGACTTTAATAGAGCGGTTTGAGAGAAAGCTCTCAAGCAACTTGCAGAGGCTGGGGTGGGGGGGGGGGGGGGCAAATGCAGGTAATTTGGCAAGAAGATTTTTGTGCCAGACTTGATCGACGGCCTTGTGAAATGAGATGAAAAGTTAGTTAATTTACAATAAATATTGTTGTAGGCTAAATAGTTTGATAAGCACATGTTATCTGAAATAGAAATTTCCCTTGCATTCACTTGATCCAGTCTCTGCAGGTCTAGCAAGTTGGAACCTGTCTGTGGTTGTGAGCAAGTTAAAACAAATACCAGTCTGGCAAAAGCCAGGCTGTCTCCACAAGCATTCATTCAGTGACTAGAGTCCTTGCTGACAAGTAGTGTTTTAAATGTTGGTAATGTCTTAAGTTATCAATTCCATAATGTAAAATAGTTGTTATACCTTACATAAAACAATTGATACTTTAGAAACTTCTGTGTTTTTTTAGTGTGTTTTAATAGCTAATTTATTTCTTATTGGTTTACAATTATCTTTTAGTTCTGTGTAAATTTTTAATGAAGTTAAAATAAATCTACCCTTTCAATATCTACGTCATAAGCCTATAGTCTTGTTATAAAATGTCTAACTCATTGTAAAGCTGACCTCAATTAAATAATTATTCCTGTATTCACCAAACAACAAAACAATATGTTCAAATTGAATTGATGAAGTACATTTTTATAAGGTCCTAGGTTATGCAGCCTAGCAATTTTATACGAACACACGCCATTCTAAATGAGGTAGTCTAAGAACATAGGCTACATGAATTTATGAGCAAATTCAGTTATTTAATTCAGCACGAATAAGTGATATCATCAACATAGTTTACTTCTGTACACAAGTGATTTTTCATTAAGAAAATGTCGTTTTCACTACATTAAAATCATTTTTATTTGGTCAACAACTGGGTATTTATGAAAAACAAGAGCTAATAGCAATTTTTTTAATCATAGACTCCCATTACTATCCCACTATTATACTTTGCATAGTAAGGTAAAGCAAAGTACTATCTATTTAGAATTTTTGAAAATTTTACAGTGGTACTGGTAGAAAAAATCTAAAATTCAAAAATTTGATTTACATTTTTGAAAAAAAAAAAATTATTTACAACCTGTGTACATCGTGCATTAAAAAGGCTGCAAAACGAGCACCTGTCTCAACCTCTCTCATCTCAATTAAGGCCAGCATATTTTTGGAGCTAGTTACAATATTGCTTGTTCGTGGTTTGTTTGCTATTTTTGAAAACTTCCCAAGGCCGTAATAAAAACTATTTAAGATAAAAATTTGAAATTTTGTATTTTTATTCATATTAGCACAGCATATCAGTGTACCAAATTTCAAGAAAATCTAAAGTGGTGAGGTAAAATGGGTGTGTTGAGTTGACATGTGAGGGGCCAGGCTGTATGGTAAAGTGGATGGCCAAATCAGAACACGTCAGCTTATTTTGATAATCATATACTGACAAATTAGGTTTAGTCTAATTAGTTCGATATGTTTTCCACTTTGACTATAAAGGGTGTTAAATGTTTGCAAATGAGACTTTATGGAGATTTCATTAGAAGATTGATCATGGTTTATAAACGTATAAGTAAGCAGAATCTATTATTCATGTTTTTGCTTATTTCTGGAATGCATCTTTGAACACAAAGAAAAATAAGGTGATTTTATTATTATTAATATCCAGGATATTTCAATCTATATTAAAAAAATCAATTAGAAATTTACACTTTCATCTTGCTGATTTTTAAAGTTTTTTTGGTACTTACGTATTAACGTCACCGCACCTACAGATTTGTGTGGTTTTAAAATTTGTAATCTACTCCTAAAATTGTTGAGATAAATCATAAAATAGAATAAATCAGTTCCCCTCTGTCAAAAAAACTTAAATACTTAACTTTTGGTTTATGATCTTCGGTTTGATTAGATAAAAATGCGTTCCCAAACAAACCTTGCAGTGGCGTTAATGTACCCGCATTTTTATCTAATCAAACCGAGACTTAAACCGACTATTCAAGTTGGTTTTTATGACATAGGGGAACTGATTTATTCCATTTTATGATTTATCTCAAAAAATTTAGGTGTAGATTGGCAAATTTTAAAACCGACAAATCTCTAGCTGCAGGTAGCGTTAATACTATGTACCGTTTTTTTTTTTTTTTTTTTTTTTGTATTAGACTAAATAAGTACCTATGATTTTCAAATTAGTCAAATCTAGAATCGTTCATATTAGTTCTTTGATCTAATAACTAATTTTAATTCATATTTCAGTTGAAAATCATTATTCAATTAATAAGCAACGCAATGCTCAAGTAAGAGAGGACACTCCTAAAGCGCGGGATGAACAACTGAGGGAACTACGTCAAGCGATGGATGAACAAACGAGACAAGAAGCTTTAGATGAGGCTCTGGCCAGAGAAATTGCAGCACGAATTGAATGTGAAGAAGAACAACAAAGAAAAATGTTTGAACTTCGGGATCAGGCCATAGCTCAACAAATACAGGTAAACCCTTTTAATTTTTCTATGTTATAAAAATTTTGGAATCTAAAATAAAAATATTGTAAATTTTTATTTAACAATATTGGCGAAAATCAAGAGGCGCTAGTTAACACGAAGTAAATGTATTATTCTTATGGGAGAATATAGTTTGTTCCCCCAGTAACTTTCTACCACTAGATGTCACGAGAGATGAATTCACTGCATTACATGTAATTATTAAATCTAAATAACTCAAAGAGATGTCACGCCTAATGCCAACCTTAGACCATGAAATGCTATAGACACGCCCTCTGCTACTCTCCACACAGAGTGAAGTGAGGCCAAAATCACCTACAGATGACGTCACGCTCTCGCATAACTTCTTTGTTTATTGTCCGATTTCAATGATTCTTTTTTTATTGGAAAGGGGGAACCTTAGGGGGGTATATATGGACATGGGAAGGGATTGTTGCTCGATGCCCGAACTATTGTAAAAATAATAAATGTGTAATTTAAATATGGAAAATAAAACATTTTGTTAAAAAAAAAAATATTTTGGTATATTAATTTAATATTAATTTGCGATTATTGAAATCCAAAATAAATAATCTAAACTACGATAAATTTGTCTCAATGTATAATAATTCCTATAGTGGTCATGCTATTTCTCGGTGTTCCTACCTACAGATTACGTGACGTCATCTGTAGGTGATGTTGGCCTCACCAAATCACCACCAGGGCGTGTCTATAGGCTTTTATGGTCTAAGGAATAAACTTGTGAAGTGTTTTCATTTCATTTGTTGATAAATAAACTGCTCACACATTGAAGTGAACTACTTACAAAAATTCAGATTTTTTTTTGGTAATTAATTCTTCGATTTGTCAGTGGCGTAGCGAACATAACTGGCGCCCAGGGCTGTACTTTATTGGTTCCTTCCCCCTCCAAAAACACATATAGTAATATATTATATACCTTGTTTGTCTTGGACATAGAGTAATATAATTTAATTTTAACAATGTTTCACTATAAACCAACACCGCGTTCCCTAAATTTGATAGAGTAATATAGATTGGAAGGCTACCGAATATAGAAAAGCGCTCTCTAGCGGCTCGGAGAACATTATTCTTAGTCCTTAAGAGCTATTCAAAGATCATAGTCAGGACATTCAAAGCCTTTGTCATATATAAAAGATTCATACAGGCTTTGTGATAAACGTTCATTTAGAAAATTTTCCAACGTATAAATTTATAGATTAAAATATTATTAAATATGCCTAGTTGCTTTCGCGACACAAAATCAGATAAAGATCAAACTTTTTTTTAAACGACCTAAAAGTCCTGAAATATAAGTACCCTATATAAAATTAACTAGTAATAATAGTAGAATTATCCGCTACCTGTCTGTGACGTCCCCAAAATTTGCTCCGAAGAGAGCAGTTCCCGCCATTTTATTGCCCATTCCGAACCGCCAGAGAGCTCTGTAACTCGTATAGGCTAAAATACATTGGCCTCTTATGGAGCCTTCCACTCTATATTACTCTATGGCCTTGGAGACCATTTGGCTCGCCCCTCTTCGAGTGGGGTGTGTTGGACCCCCCCCCCCCCTCGCTACGCCAATGCGACTTGTTGCTTTTAACACTCGTTTAGGTGTTTTTATTTTTAACACAAATCTCATTACTATTGAATAATTAAGGTTTTAAAGTCGATCAATTAATTACCATTAATAAATCTGAATTTTTGTAAGTGGTCCACTTCAGATTGTGAGCAGTTTATTTGAATAATTTTCGAACCAATAAACGATTTTCTTATGAAGAGAAACTCACTAACTATTAGTTTTAATTTATACAATTTTAATTGAAATAAATAAAAAATAAATATGCATTTAATTATTATTCAGTTATTTATATAAAATATATACATGAGTCCACAATCTTTCTTTTCCTTAACATTACAAAAAAAATCGGGCATTTTAATAAATTACATCTATATATGAATTTTTTTTTTAATTTGTTTAAATTAATAAGAAAAGTAAATAATTATCCCTCAAACGAAAGATTTCTTCTAAACCTCGTAGATTAGATATTTTTGATGAAATTGATTAAATTTCTCATCAAAAATGTTTAATCTAGATCAGTGGTTCCCAACCTTTTGTGGCCCATCGCCCCTTTTTGGAGGTTGACTAACACCTATCTGCCCCCTTTTCATTTTCATTGTATGCCTAATTTTAATTTGAAGTAAAGTGAAAATAATCAAGCGCAAAGTCGAAATTTAGAAAAACCCCAATCAATTAATTTATTATTGACATCTGTTGTTTTCTTCAGTTAAAAAACCTTCCGACAGGACTTAATCTCTTAACCCAAAATATGACAAACATAAATTATTGAGGTTCAAAAAGTGGGAATTGTAAAAAGTAAAAAAATAAGGCATGTTCCAGCATCAAAGGACATGCGGCCTGCTACTCCAAAATATTACCATTAAAAACAATTATATTATTATCAAGAAAAAAAAATACTTTAAATGGCGCGTTCACAACAGTATGATTCTTTGTAATTTATTAGAAATTTAAATATTTTTTCTAAAAAATATTAAAATAACATTATTTATATTTGAGAATGAAAATAACATTTAACAACTCGCAAGGGAAGTGATTTCATTTCTTTACTTGAGTGTATTTTAATTCCCCCCTTTGAATACTCATCACTTATCCCACCCTTATCCCCCCCCCCCCGATAACCCAAATCGCCCCCAGGTTGGGAACTACTGATCTAGATGGTTGTCGAATCTCTTAATTAAAAAAAAAATCTTTAAATATTTATTTCCTATGTTAAATTTAAAATTGATATACAACAAATGTTCTCGATCTCTATTTTATTAACAATAAAAATTCTTCGAACATCTATTTGATTATAATCACGATCATTTCATTTCAATAGCCTGCTGATTGTGATTTCCAAAATCATGTATGTACTGTTGATATATATTATTGATATTTAATTGAAATTTAAAAATTTTAATAATATTTTTAATTAAATAGATCTATCGAGGAGATGAGGAAGTCTCAAAAGGCAAGTTTGAAGGTAATTTTCACAAAATATAGATATAGAAGAGTATGTCTACAGAAATTTATTTTTTCTTATCAGTCTTTCAAAGAGGAACAAAACGGAATGGTAATTACAATATAGCATATACAATCTCTCTTCTATTCTTTATTAATTAAATATTATCATAATTTTTAGCATGCTTTTGGATATTGTCCAAAGGTAATTTTACAAGAAACTATTTTGTAGAAAGTCATTATACTCACAGGTGGTGTAAACAAAACCCACTCCAAACACAAAATACAGTTTTGTAATAAAGTACTCTACATAAAAGCTAGATATAAACTATTTTGGTGGTAGCTCTCAATAATAATCTACATAACGCCCCTGCATCGCATAAAAACCGTGCAGACATTGCCTCCTCAATTAATTTAGACTTATACAAACTTAAAAATCTGGGGATCCCAAAACTTAGTTAACTTCAATGCAGTGAAAACTCAGTGTTGCCTTATTTCTAGACGTGTCGATAGAAACCTCCCAGACATATCATTCGATTCAAACTCACTGGAATTCAGGGATAAAATTTCAATGCTAGGGTCCGACCTTTCTTGGAATGACCATATCTCAACCACTACTAAAACTGCAGCGCTCAAGCTTGGTCTCCTATTTAGGTCTAGACGTTGTTATACTCCCGGTCAACTTCTTACACTGTATAAGGCTCAAATTCGCCCCTGTCTCGAATATGGCTCTCATCTGTGGACAGGGGCCTCCAAGCATTCTCTTGCCACACTGGATGCAATTCAGAAGCGAGCAATTAAACTAATAGGAGACCCGACCCTAGCTAACTCAATCGACTCCCTGGCTCATCGAAGAAACGTTTCTGCTCTTTCCCTGTACTACAGATATTATCATGGTGTCTGTTCAGTCGAGCTGAAATCAATTATCCCCCCTTAAAGCCCTCTTTAAGAGAAACTCGCGGTTTTCGAAAGCTCAGCACCCCTTCTCTGTCAAAGTGGATAAAAATCGAACAACCGCTTTCGCCTCTCTTTTATTCCTATGCCCTCCAGAGACTGGAACTCGCTCCCTGCCACCATCTTTCCTGACTTATAACCTTCAGCTGTTTAAGACCCGTATCTACAGATTCCTTCGAGCCCATAAAATTCTTTCTTCATCTTTTCACGAAGGAGGGGCCAACCCAGGCCTTTAGGGGTTGCACCTTTTTGGTGTAACTCCTTCTCTCTTCATTTTCATAAAAAAAAAACAATTAACAGAAGCTAGGCAGAAAGACTCAGCAGCAAGAGTGTAGTCATGATTAAATCTTGACATTTGATTATCAGTAAGTGATGCTAACTTTCTTAGAACTTTGTGCTGAACTCTCTCTGTCCTAACAATGTCACCTCTCACATCCGGTCTCCAAATGCATACATAAGAATTGATTTGGTTAGTTACATATAAGTATTTAATAACATCAGGATTTTTGAATGACTTAGTGCTATGATATAATTTTATTTTTTTAACTTAATAAGAATCAAAATTTAACATTTTATAATTCTCTCAGCATTGTAATTTATTAACAGAATTCCATTGCTCTTACAATTTCCCATTATTCAACTTGGTGTTCTGCCAATACTGTTCATCTTGGGAGGTGGTAATCTTTTTCTCTCCATTTCCTCACATCAACTACCTAAGGGTGTTTTAAAATTGTAAAACTGTATTTTTCGTTTGGAAGTGTTTATATACGCCCTAGTAGTATAATATTTATTTAAATTATAAATTAATATTTTATGATATTTGTTTTAGGAAAAAGAACGTCAACGATTAGAAAAATTAGAACAAGATCGATATTTTAGAGATGTAAATTCTGTAGGCCTACCTTTACCTGAAGAAGAACTAACAAGACAAATGAGGTATTCTAAAAATTAAATAATTTATATTTTTTACAAAATAATGAAATTCTTTATTATCAAAAATCTATCTCTATAATTTAATTGACTTTTTTAAATCATTTTAAGAAAGGTAAAATTTTTCTTTGATAAAATTACATTAATTCATTTTTGCTAAATCAAAATTAATGTGATAAAATTGAGATTTTTCTTGCCGAGAATAGCAGATTTGTTGATTTTTCAAAATAAACCAATGAAGATGTTCTCTGCTTGATGTAAATAAATATATTTAAGAGGTAATCAATGCATCTCAATGATTTCCTCTTTAAAAATAATTTAGTAAACATAAAACTAAGTTCAATCACATGTGCGTATTGTAATATGTGTATAATTGTAAGATAAACAAACTGCAACGGATCGTTGCTAAACTTTATCCAAATTCATTTGAAATATTAATATGTTTATTTCTTTATTATTAATCAGATATCACTTGCAATTTGCAGTTCATGTTGACTTTAAGTCAAAAATAATGATCGATTTTCATTTAACAGTCGAGGAATAACCATTCTACATTAGATTTTTGACATTTCAGGTTATTATTGGTAACCATTGCTGAAGACATGGAGGAATCGACTTAAAATCAAAAATAACGATCTATTCTTATCTAATACTAGAGGAATAATGGCCTTATTGCATTCCATTTTTGGTGTTTTGACTATTAATGGCAACCTCTACTGAAAACTTGGAAGAATTGACTTAAAATCAAAAAGACTAAATTCTTTTATGTTAAACAACTCAAGCTTTAGTTTTTATTAAATTAATATATTTTCTTTGATATTAAAAATTAACACTTTCCTTTTTTGTTTTAGTGACATTTCTATATCGGGTTCTTCTAAACAGACTCTTTCAAATACATCATATAATGATGAAGAACTACGACGAAAACAAGAAGAACAGGATGCCGTAAGTATTTGAAAAAAATTAGAAATTAAAATTCAATTTTTCAACTTTTTATTTTTCCTATTCTTTAGTTTTAAAATTGACAATGATTATTTTTTTTATAGTGTATGTTTTTGAATTAAGTTTGATCACTTGAAGAAAACGTTAAATCAAATAAAAAATATTCATTTTTTTATGTAAGCCTGTCGTGTTCGCTGAGTGTAGCTTTAGTTATATGTCTATTTACTATTTATGACTAGAGTCACACTCATCGAATAAGGCATTGGGCAATTTCTTCAACAAAGATATATAACTATTTATTCAAACTTATTATACCTATTGTTTTATACCATATTCAAATTAAGATTTTAGATTTTAATTATATTATTAAGGTAAAAGCCCCAGTAGTGGACCATTTAAGAACAATTTTCCTTTGTTTTCACTGTAAAATTTTCATTTTTACCTGAAACTGCTGTTTTAAGGTTTATATTATTTGCTAATATTTCTTAATTTAAAACTTTTATAAAGTTATCCATTAAATATAAAACCATCTTAATGTTTTGGAGCTAGTAGTGGACCATCTAAAACCTAGTAATAGACCATGCTTAGCACTAGTAGTGGACCATCATTAATTAATCTTTATCCAGACATTTAACTTGCCTAGATTAATTAGGGAGGGGGTAAATGAAATGAAATAGGATATTAAATAATTTAAAAACAATATAATTAATTAATTATCATTTTATTGTGTAATAAATACAAATTAATTAAATGAGTTTTTCTCTAGGGACGTCAATTAAATTTCTTGATTTGCTCGTTGACATTTATATTAAACGTGTCGTAAGGTTTACTCTGGTGTGCTCTTTTCTAATCAGTTTGGTTAAGGATTACTGACTGTTAAAATTGAAATATTAACCACTCACTATTTATTTAAGATTTAAATTGCTAGATCCACATAATTTTATGACTAATGGAACATTGTAATTAACACATAATTAGAAAAATTAATAAATTCCAATTAATCTAAAAATGACCATCCCGGTCCATTTCTAGATAAGTCTTTAATATTAAGAACCAAGTACCTGGAGGCACCGAGCTAAGCTCGGTAACTTCTTCCTTCAGTTAAAATCTTTATTTTAATATTATTTTTAATTTAAAAGGTCGATTTTTATTTGAGAGCCGTTTTCAAATTAAAAAAATACAAATATATCTATATAGTATTCGACCACTGTACCTCCCACCTCCACCCTGCTCGACCCCCACCCCCGAAACCTCGCCTTACCCCCGGATCCCCCACCACTGCCCCCACCTTCTGCACCCCCCACATCCACCCCCGCTCCGCATCAAGATCGCTTTCTCATCCTCAAAACTTGTTAATAGAGTTTGTTTCATCAAAATCGTTAGAGCCGTTTTTAAAATAAAAAAAAAAAATACAAATACTTATATATATATATATATATACCTGGAAGACCGAGCTTTGTTCGGGTTTAGTTAATGCTTGACAACAACACACCACAATCACAATAGTTCTTCAAGGCCTTTGAGAACAATTAGCCCAACCCATTGTCTGTCTGGGTACAATAGTAAAAGGAAAACCTTTTTTAAACTCCAAGATTTGGATCTGTCTACCTGAGAATAATTAATTTGATTACGAAAAAACCCATCAAAAACAATTTTGTCGAAGATGAGACCGTGACAGATCGAATTGTTATCCCAAAAACCCCTAAGCCGTGAATTTCATCAGAATCGGTAGAGCCGTTTTCAAAATAGAACTAAGATACAAATATACAATTTTTGCTCGTTTATAAGAGTAGATAGATAGTGGACCACCCCTTCACTACCTTTTCAGATAAGGTTTTATAGCCAAAATTTTTTTTTTTTTTAGTGATATTGATGAGAGAAGGAGATACACCAGAAGGTGGATCCCCTAAAGGCTTGTATGGGCTGGCCCCTCAATCGTGAAAAGAACAGAGTAGAAGGAAAAGAAGCCGGGATTCACGAGTCAATCTCAGAAACTTAGATACAATTCAATATCCAATTTACTAAGGTTTTAGGGGCTTCGAGCAGTGGTAAATTCTCCGCGCGATAAATTCGGTTAAATTTATCTCCCACTTAATTTTTATTACCAGACCCTATACTTACAGAAAAAATGTCTGGGTATAGCCGGGAATCGAACCCGAGACCTCCGGGTTGCCAGTCAGTTATTCTGACCATTACACCACGGGGGCGGACAAAATTATACTATTTTGCTAGATTATTATTCTAAGAATATCAATATATAAAAACTTACATTTAAATAAATAGTGAGTGGTTAATATTTCAATTGAGACAGTCAGTAATCCTTAACTAAATTGTTTAGAAAAAGCACACCAGAGTAAACCTTACGAAACGCTTCACATAAATGTCAATAATTTAATAAATTGATGAACAGCACGTGTTCGAGCAGCACAGCTTGGTTGCTAGATATCACAACTTGAATATACATTTAAAATTGACGCTGCTAAAAGTAACAAGTTCTTATTTTATCAACTTTTCTGCCCAAAGGTCCATTACTAGCTCAAGATTTACTACTAGGGTGTTTACCTTATTTGTATTTTCTTTAGAATTGGCAAGAATGCTTCAAGAACAAGAAGCTTCAACACCTGATGGGATTTCAATGTTAGACCAAGATCGTCTTTTAGCTATAGAGGCTCAAGATAAAGAACTTGCCAAGCTTCTCCAAGAGAAGGTTCAATTATTTATTAATTTCTTTTATTATTATAATTTAATTTTAAAGTTTTATTTTCTTAATATTTAGGAAAAATCAAAAGCAAAGCGAGCAAGAGAAAGAGCAAAGCAAAAAGCCCTTCTTAAAAAACAAGAAGGTGCTAATATTGAATCTCCTGATACATTAAGAGGAGGGGCTATAAGACCCACTGACCTCGACCTCACGAATATTTCCGGCAGGCAAAATAGGTAAGATTATTTTCTAAATATTTGTTTATTTGTTCAGTAGACGGACAAAAGTGTCCATATACACTACAATGGTTTCACAAATAATAAAACATAATATAAATGAAGATTAATATAAATATATAAAGTCATATATCGTCGCCTTCGAGTGTAAACCTGCTAACTCCCAACAAGGAAATTTTACAGGGCAGAGAAAAAAACAAACAAAATTTAATATCTATCTATCTACTCTTATTAGACGAGCAAAAATTGTATATAATATATATATATTTATTTATATATATATTTGTTTGTATATTTGTATCTTAGTTCTATTTTGAAAACGGCTCTACCGATTTTGATGAAACCAACTCTATTAACAAGTTTTGAGGATGAGAAAATGATCTGGCTAGGACCTCGACAAATTTAATCTTAATTGATCTTTTCTTAATTAAAGTAATTATTGATAGATGAAAATCTCAATAAAAAAGTTTGTTTACATTTTTTTCAATTATCTTTTATTTATTAATTGGTTTTTCAATTTTAAAACCCACGAATACTTTATACCAAATATTGTTATATATTAGAATTTGCCAATTTAATTGATTAAAATCCCTCTTAAAAAAACACTTACTAAAAATATTATCGCAAGCTAGAAGATCAAGTACAGTCGGGGAAGTCATGCATCCAGGGGAGGGGGGGATGGGGGCGACCCCCACCCCAAAGCATTGGAGATCAACATTTTTTACATGTTTATTTAATTTTTTTTTTTATAACATTATATTTTAAAATTGAAGAAAATAAAGTTTTATGTGGAGGAGGGGGGCGTCTCTGACCCCCCCCCCGCTTGGACAATTCGATCGCGACACACTTTCGAGATCAAAAGTAGATCTTATATACCGAGCGACATCCCCCTCCCCAAATCAGAGGTCTGGATTCGCGCCTGGGAAGTAATCTCCGAAATCGAAGCCTCAAATACAATGTATACATTATTTCATGTAAAAAATTGCTTCAATAAAATTATTATTTATTATTTATTTAATTGATTAAAAAACTCGATAAATTGTTATTTAATTAAAAAAAAAATTATACGGAATTTATTTATATACCTATATACACATAATCTGTGGACCACTAGAAAGCTAGAAATGCAAAAACTGGGTGCGGGGTGGGGATGGATGTGGGGAGTGCAGGAGGTGGGATACAATGGTGTAGGTGCGGGGTTGAGGTGTGTGTATTGGGGGGGGGGGCTTACCGTGCATCGCTCGGTGGCTCCAGGTACTTATTGTTATGGAAAGAAACTATTTTTCACATTTTTTTTCTACAACTTACGATTGTAATTTTAAGTAGCAGTTTTAATTGGACGATGCTGCATCTCTTTTTCTTTCTAAATGAATTAATATGTCATATATGATAAAAAATAGAGTTAGCAGGTTTACACTCTAACCCGACGATATTCTAATACAGTCGATAAGATTGTGACCACCCTAAAGTTGCATTTTTTTATTTGAAAAAAGCAACTTTAGGGTTGTCTGCAATGCTAGTTAATTTTTAATTTAAAATCAACTTAACTGTCGAATAGTATTTGTTGGATTTTGAATCAAAACACTTTTTTTGGCGAACATTTTTTTACAACTTTTCCTATGCGCAGTAGCAGCAGTACCCAGGTAGATCAAAAATACAGCCGATTCCCTACTCATCTATGCTATTAATACCTCTAGGTGAAATATCTACTTGAATCAAACACTTCAAACAATCATCTACAAAAAAAGTGACCAGATCACCAAAATTTGTCAAGACTTGAAACAATTTTCACTTTTTCCTCTAATTTTATAACTGTTGATTCCAAATTTCACACTATTTTATTTATACAATAACAGGTTTATTTTATTATAATATCACTTCGGATATTTTTTTCAGATATAGAATGGATCCAGATTGTATAGAAGTGATGTTACCAAATGATAATCCTGGTCCGTCTGGTCATATTCCAAATATTGCAATGGCTATTGATCCTACATATCCAAGAGCACAACATTTTAAAAGTTATTCCCATGAGAATCCATCTAATACAACGAGTCCTGTAAAATCGCTTCCACCACCAGGTATAATATTTTTAAAACAGGCACGTAGCCTTTCCAATCGCTCCTTCTCCCCAACCACATTGAAGTCACAAGAAAATAAAACATCTTTTTAACCGACTTCATAAAAGGAGGTATTCTATTCGACTGATTTTTTTTAACCGACTTCAAAAAAGGAGGAGGTTCTCTATTCGACTGAATTTTTTTTTTTTGTGCCTATGTTACCTCATATCTCCGCCAATTGTCAACTGATTTTGAAAAAATTTTTTGCATTGGGTCCAGTCTAGCTTCCGATTGGTCCCATTTTTTTTTCGTTTTTTTTCATAGGTATTAGACCTTTTTTATTAGGTTTGTTTAGACCTAACCTCTTTGTTTATGAACCGATTTCGATGGTTCTTTTTTTATCCGATAGGGGGTGTCTTAGGGATGGTGTCATATTAATTTGGTCAAGTTCTGATGATATGATCACTATTAATAACATCACTAAAAAGAGAAAAATAAAAATAATTTTTAAGAAAAAATAAAAACCGACTTCAAAAAATTAAATGCAACAAATAAAATACACTAAAAGGTATAAAATAATTATTATCTTATTTAGTTACAACTAAACGACGAAATATTAACAGGAAATTACTTTTTGAAGTTGGTGCCAAACATATACCTTTTATGAATCGCACTCGACGGATCTTACTTAGTACGTTTGGCGGATACGTTCGCTTATAGGCATAGTTTGTTTGGCACTGACTTCAAAAAGTAATTTCGATTTTAATATTTCGTCGTTTAGTTGTAACTAAATAAGATAATAATTATTTTATAACTTTTAGTGTATTTTATTTGTTGCATTTGATTTTTTGAAGTCGGTTTTTATTTTTTTCTTAAAAATTATTTTTGTCTATGTTACCTCATATTTCCGCAAATTGTGAACTGATTTTGATGATTTTTTTTGCATTGGGTTCAGTCTAGCTTCCGATTGGTCCCGTTTTTTTTTCATTGGTATTGGACCTTTTTTGATATGTTTGTTCAGGCATAACTTCTTTATTTATCAACCGATTTCGATTATTCTTTTTATATTGGAAAGAGGGTACCTTAGGGGTGGTCCCATATTAATTTAGTCAAGTTCTGATGATATGATCAATGGCGAAATAACGTAAATCTCCAATTCTTATGACCAAATAATCGAAATTATAATAAATAAAATCTCAAAACATTCATTTAAAACCCGCAAACGTTTCGAGAGTATTTCTATATTTATGAATTGAATTTTATTATCATTTTCTGAATCATTCCCTCGACGCTTTCTCTTACGAGATGCATACAAAGTATTATATTAAGTCACTATTAATAACATCACTAAAAAGAGAAAATTAAAAATAATTTTTATAAAAAAAATAAAACCGACTTCTAAAAAATTAAATGCAACAAATAAAATAATAATAACTTAAAAATAAAATAAAATACACTAAAAGGTATAAAATAATTATCTTATTTAGTTACAAATAAACGACAAAATATTAACATGAAATTACTTTTTGAAGTCGGTGCCAAACATATACATTTTATGGAATCGCACCCGACTTAGTACGTTTAGCGGGCTCGCTTATAGGAATAGTAATTTCATGTTAATATTTCGTCGTTTAGTTGTAACTAAATAAGATAATTATTTTATAACTTTTTGTGTATTTTATTTTATTTTTAAGTTCTTATTATTTTATTTGTTGCATTTAATTTTTTTGAAGTCGGTTTTATTTTTTTTTTTATAAAAATTATTTTTAAATTTTAAAAGATTACATCGATATTTTGCAGCTGGCGGTTCACGCTTGCCCAGTACCATTTGCCTATTCCGAGATCAAATTCCTTCCTATGTGTCTGTATTGAAGTATAAATATTAATGATTATAACATCTTACATATTATCTTGTTTTAAAAATAAGACTTTTCGGAAGAGGAAGATAATCCAGCTCCTCCATACATGCCAATTCAAGGACAACGACGCACTAGCACGTTGGAAAGCAAACGAAGTGGATCTTCTGGATCAACTGTTGAAGGATCTAGTAGTAAAAATCATCTTGGTAAATTAAAAGATAAAGAAAGTTGTAAACAACAATAAAATATTGAATATCATTAAAAGATCTTAAAAATGGTTAAAAATCTATTATAAGCAAAAGGGAATTATAATATCATTCCATTTTATTTATTTATTTATTTTTTTTTTACTTTCACTCAAGCATTTATGTATATATAATAAAATATTTTTAAAGTATCTTATTTTTCTAAATTTTCTCAATATCATAATTTGAAATTCAAAAAAAAATTAATTTTTCAATTATTAAGATTTTTTCCGGGTGAGTTTTTTATCTTGAGACAGTCTTATAACTCAAAAACAGTGCATTATATGGAAAAAAGTTTCAAATAAAAGTTTATTTATATCGAGGTTTAAACTAAACTATGCTATTGTTTGTCGACCTAGAACAGGCTTTCAAGGGTATTTCAAGGTCAACTTCTGTTTTTAAATGGAACCCTATATTTTTCTATACGTCACCTTATTCTACAACAAAAACTGAACAACTTTTATAAGAACTATTTTTTTATACGACATCAAATAAACAAAATACATGAATCAATTAGATCTCAAAAATATCTTAATAATTATTTTTATAAATTATTCAACTTAATTATTAAATAATTATTAAATTGAAAAGTCACAACAATGAAAATAAGGGTTTATAATGATCTTAAAACTTCACTATAGGTACATATATTTAAGAGATTATTTTCTACATAATTGAAGTACTTAAAATTATTGAGTTTAAAAAAGGTAATTTCCCGTGTCAATCCAGTAGATAGTTATAATGCATTACTATAATAAAAATGGAGTATTTCTTTTGAAGACAGAATTGAAATGGCCTTAATTTATTGTGAATGTGGAAGAAGTGATATGGGGCTGCCATTGAAATGGCTGCCTAGCGTCTGTCTTCCTTATAGGAAAACACCCCCACAAGCTTCATTTTATCGTGATGTAAATCTGTTAAAAAAAATAAGGAAATTGGAACTGGAATTCATCCAGAAGACTTGCGAAACACTCTGGAATGTCACAGAACATAGTCGGAAAATTATTAAATTATTTATTTAATAATTAAATATTTCATCATTATTATTTGATAATTAAGTTGAATAATTGTTAAGAATAATTATTATTTGGATTTTTTGAGATCTAATTGATTTAATATTTTGTTTATTTGTTGTCGTATAAAAAAATAGTTCTAATGAAAGTTGTCCAGTTTTTTTTTGTAAATTTAGGCAATGTAAAGAAAAATATAGGTTTCCATTTAAAAAATACAAGTTGACATCGAAATACCCTTGAAAGCTTGTTCTAGGTCGACAAACAATAGCGTAGTTTGGTTTCCCCTTGATATAAATAAACTTTTATTTGAAACTTTTTTTCATATAATGCACTGTTTTTTGAAATATAAGACTGTCTCAAGATAAAAAACTCACCCGGTATACATAACCATTGTATAATATTATTTTTTATTTATTTCACTTTTAAATAATTCTTAGAATTTTTAAAAAGCTCTTTAGTACACTTATTATATAATTAACTAATATTATTAAAAATTACCAACATAGGTCTAACAAAGTTAAAGCAAATTATAAAGGTGTTGAGCTAGGAGAATAATTATAATTATTTTAATGATTGATATGTTTGAATTAGTAAAGTATTGTGAGCTCGAACATAATAAGGATTATTATGAAAGTGGAGTATTTAACGAGATTAATTATGAAAATATATAATTCATTTATAAATATTTTGACCTAATTTTTTCTAACTTTTAAATCTCGTTTTTGAACAAAAGTATTTAGAAAACATTTAATTTTTTTTTACATAAAAATTAATTAAATTTATTTTATGGAATCTAATGTTCTGAATCTGAATCTCTAAGAGATTAATTGAATAGGTCATTTTGAATAGACCATATTTGCACTTGATAATTTTTATTATAAACTAATAGGTAAACTATTTTTTTTCTTCTTATATTTATTAAGTTTTGAATTATCTATTCAGGGCCGGATTTAGGATCTATGGGCCTCTAAAATGGATCTGTAGCGCGGCCCCTACTGGGGAAAATATTTTTTTTTTTAATTAACCTACAAAAATCGCAGCAATTGTCCAATTAAAAACTTAAAAATAAACGTGCATGACTCTTTATTGAAACCTTGTTAAATATATGTGGGATTTGTATTCTTCACTTATCCCGATCGTGTGGGTTCACTCTGGCTTGTTGCGTTATGTCTAGGGCAGTGATTCTCAACCACTCTGCCTCGGCACTTTTATGTGCCGCGAAATTCTTGAAGTTTGCCGCCAAATTTTAGAAATGCAAACAATAAAAATTATTTTGTACTTTTATCTAATGAGTTATTATTTTTTCCAGTTCAGCCATTCAATTCACGATTCGTCTTTTTAATAACAATTTTTTTTTTTGACAAAATTATTTTTGTTTTAAAATTTTATTGTTAGTGCGCCGCCAAATTTTGAAATTATTAAAAGTTTGCCGCAACAAAAAATAGGTTGAGAATCACTGGTCTAGGGGTTTATCAAATAAAAGGTGTTCGTTTAAGATAAAATATTTATTAACAAGTATAATATTCTATATACAGGTCCAAATGAGAACTTTCATTCGAAGGGCGTTAATTATAAAAGGCGTAATATTAATCGTAATCGTTAATAGAGACTTCGTTATTCGTTTAAGCTGAAGGGGTGAATCTATCGTGTCGTTATACGTTTGAATCTCGTCTGACTGCTGTCTGTTTGCCAGTCAGTTTGCAAGTCCTAAGGCTTTGACATTATTTCGTTAAGGGTGGGAGAAATATCACGTGACATGGATGGAAAATTCCATGTTTGGTAAAAACATTCATAATGGAGAATTCACACAGTTGTCATCATACTCTTAAATTTATGACATTTCCTCTCGTCATATAATCTCAGAGAAGGGTCCATGGCGTACTGGAAAGGGCGGAAGACGTTATTTGGAAGGGCGGAAGTCACTTGACCATTACATCTGGTTTCAGATGAGCGTAATTAAAAAAATTCTTATTAAGATTTCAATCCTACATATATTTAAAAAAGTAGAGCCTTTCTGCTGCAGCCTGTGGTTAAATCCGGCCCTATTAGTAATAAAACATAATATTATAATAATATTTTATTTCTCCAAAACAGTTTTTTCTTACTCTATGAATATTAACTTAGACATGGTATTTTTAAAATTGATCGATTCAATTAAAATTATTCGCTGGACTATATGCTATAATTTTAATTGAGACTTAACAAAAATTCAAAAAGCATTAAAAAAGGCATCGAAAGAGTCGATAAATAATTTTCTTGGCTGCTAAGTCATATTATATGTTGTAAACATTTACAAGTAATAAAGAATATAAAAAATAACTCTTATATCTGAGATTAATATAGTTTCAATTTCAATATTTTTATATAAATATTCTATTTATTTATAAAAAAAATATATATATATGGTCTTTAAATATGAATTAAATCAAAATCTCTAAGAATTTCAACAATATGAATTAATTTTTAGTATTGTCAAAAATAAGGGTATTTATTTATTTTAAATAGTTTTTTATTATTTCTTTTTGTATTTATTCTACACTAAATATATTTTTGTTTAAAAAATATTTTTATTTATTTATCCATTTTCTCATAAGTTTATAAAATATTTTTGTGCTCTTATTATTTCTCTTTGAATATTCAACAAGACTCAATCATTGACAATTCGATTATAGCTTACTCTCAGACTTAAATTCGCTACTTCAACAGAAAAATGTCATATAAGTTAACTCAAAATATCAAATAATTCCTCTTAAAAAAATTAGTAACTTTATAAATACCTATGACACTACATTTTTACTTATCAACTTAATTTTTTTATTAAGGTCAATTTCAATATTTGAACTGATTTTCTGATTCTAGTATCTATCTGTTTAACCATTGGCTCTCGCCCACGATAATACTAAGCAGCCCTCTCAGACCCATAAATAATTTTCTTCCAAATTTCTAAAGATGGAGGAATATTTACTATATTAGTAATGAAGCAGTTAAAACTTTTATTTTTGTGATTAATTTGATTAAAAAAATTTTTTATTTAAATCACACATAATTAAATATAATTATTTATTGAACACGGAACAAATAATACAATATACGAGGATAAGTCACAAATTACTTACACTTTTCGTTCTACAACTTTATTAAACTAAATAGGTGTATCTTAACAGATACATTATTTTTCGATATAGTCTCCACCTTTAGCAATGCACTTGGTCCAGCGAGCCACAAGCTTCCGGATGCCTTCCTGGTAGAAGGTTTTCGGTTGGTCATGAAGCCACTTTTGCACCGCATCCCGGACCTCTCAAAGCTTCCTTGAGCGGTACAAAGAGATGAAAGTCTGAGGGAGTGAGATCTGGGCTGCAGGGAGCGTGTTCCAGGGTCTCAAAGCCTCTCAAAGTTGACGGTCGCCCAGCTCCCTTTTTTTGTGTTATGCTCGTTCGGCCCCTTTTAAACATTTTGATCCATAAAAAACGCTTTTACCAGATAAAGCACTTTCCCCGTATTGTGACAAAAGTCTCCCGTGAATTTCAGCACCTTTCACACCCTCTGACCAGTCCTCGTTGCTCCTCTTTGGTGCAATCTGATAGCGGAGCTGACATGCTTATGCTGTTGTAGCTAGACGACAACTGACGCGATCGTGATTAAATTCCGCAAACGTGACCACAGACGGCGCGCCGCCTCAACAAATACAAGTGTTTTTCTTCAATAAATTTGTTTTTGATAATTTTGACATACCTACGACATTGTGAATATTTTGATATCTAACAGTGACGATATGTTTAGTCCAGGAGATCCGAAGCATTCTACGTAGCGTCCACTCATAGTTGAAGATCAACCGGGAATAATTAATCGATTTTAGACAAGAAAAATCATAAATTTAAATTAAAAAAAAGTCTGATGTGACCATCCAGATAACTTTATCATACCTCTGGCTCCTCTTATATTTAATAAAATAATTTATAATTATTTACGAAAGAACCCTTCCTTAATTTTGTGTCCATTAGCAATTAATAATATCTCCTTTTAACTAGGAGACTATTCTATTAGAAATATCATCTTTATTCTATTTTCGTTTGAAAATTTTAAATTATTTTAATTAAATTAGCGAACGAAGAAAAGATTTCTGGTATTATAGACAAAAGGATCAGCCAGGATTCGAACCTGGGATCTTGAGAATAGATTTTAAATTATTTTTGCTTTCAATTCTTGCGTTAGCTACATTATGGCGTTAAGTCAAGAGAGCATTTAACTCCTTTTGCGCAGCAGGTTCTCCAGGTCAATATTTTGGATTATACCATTAGGACTTACACCACCATCTTTAAGTTGCTAAATGGTGATAATTTTGCTATCCCTGAATATCTTCGTGGGATGATGTAATTGGGCCATTCTGACAGGCAGAAGATGCTTCGCAGTATTCCAACGCGTTTCTCTGAAATGGACTGCCTACAGACCTGCGTTTTTCGTAGTCACCTGGATTTGGGATTGATCGGGGATCTTGGCAGTCTTCATAATGGTCAGTTTCGTTTTAATTAACTACTGTAGCATTCTTTGTTTTAATCTTAGGAAAAGATCCTTGACTCAGGTATCAGTTTTTTAAGATAAGATAAAATAAATAAATAAAACGAAATCTAATCAATTCTCTGCTCTGGAAATATAAACATTTTGGCACAAGAACGACATTTCTAGAAAAAATATAGTTGAAAATTATTTTTCTGCACGTTTCGTATATTTTTAAACACAATGAGCAAAAAGTGTGTTAATTCAATACAAGGGTGTACTAAGTAATTTTAAACTGACCATATTTAACAGAAATTTGGATTTACTTATGGGCCTCGAAAGAAGCAAAATGGCTTGAATCAAGTTCACTGAAATGCTCCAATCCCCGAACAGTACTCCCTAAGCTGCAAAGTGGGTCTCCTCGGATTTATAGGCACTTTTAAAATAGACAGGCAACTAAGCACTAAAAATAACTAAACTAGGCACTTATAAAGGCATTTTAAGTAAAAATAGGCACTTAAAAAGGCATTTTAAGAACAAAGAGGCACTTGAAAATAAAAGTAAAATATTTAGTATTAAGCGGTCTATCAGTAACAGCAAAATTTTTTATCATTATTTTCTGCAGGCCACAGGATACCTGTAGGTACAGTGTACATGTACAGGGTGGAGCGTAAAGATCTCCCACATTTTGAAGAGGTATAAAAAAATGAAAATATTTACCTAGAAAAAAACCGAATATATTTTTGAAAAGAACATAAAACAATTTTTTTTTTTAAATGTGTTTTAAACATTGTATCAGACAAAAAAAAGGGGGGGGGGGGAAGGTCAAAAATGAAAATTCTAGCTCTTTCGACCAAACTCAACCAAGTTTTTGTATTATACATATTCTGTGGACCCCCAGAAGGCTAGAAATACAAAAACTAACCACCCGAAATGGGTGAGGGGAGGGTCAAAAATGAAGCCCTTTCGACCAAATATGTAGGTATACAAAATTTGATTGAGTTTGGTCGAAAGAACTAGAATTTTCATTTTTGACCCCCCCCTTTTTTTATGTCTGATATAATTTTTAAAACACATTAAAAAAAATATATTTATGTTCTTTTCAAAAATATATTCCGTTTTTTCTAGTTAAATTTTTTCTTTATTTTATACCCCTTCCCTGTTTTTGCCCCACCCTGTATAATGCAAATTCTCATTAAAAAAAAGGACAATACATAATATTTTTAAGAGACTAGGAAATTGAAACTCAAGTAATACTTTGAGTATTGCTCTAGCAATTGTTGAACTATTTGTTGCTTCATGTTCGGAAAAAGCTAACAAATATGGTCCACTTTTCGATTTTTGGATGTCCTAGTCGACCCTGCTGGCACCTAGCGGGCTCGATAAATAATTTTTTTCGGAATATTTTCTCAATAAATAAAAAAACATTTAAATTTAGAAAATGTATAGAGCGTAAAAAATGGAAATTCTGTCAATTTAAGTTAAAATAGGCACTAAAAAGGGCATTTATAGATGAAATAGGCAATAACACTCAGAATGGGGCAAAATAGGCACTAACAAATGCCTCATATTTTATTCGGGATTTCATGAAAAGCATGGATATCATATTGATCGCATTTTTAAACAAGATATATATATATCGCGAGACTACTGCTGGTTGAGGCTATTGGAGTCTGCTGAATCTTAAGTCTGGACCAAGAGAGAATGAAAAAGATGTGATCCATCTAGCTATGATCCAGCATCATTTCGCGATTAATAGCAAACACCTAAAACACGTGTTAACAGATCGAGCGTGCTGGACTGGTGGATTGAATATATATAACAAACAAGACTCAGTGTTGTCTAATTTCTAGGCGCGAAAATAAAGATTTCCCTGCTATTCACTTCGATTCGAATACCCTGAAAATGTGTGACAGCCTATCCATGTTGGGCGTCTCTGTCGCATCTGACCTGTCTTGGAATGAACACATCTCCTCTGTGGCGAAATCTGCAGCAAGGAAGATTGGCTTCTTATTCAGGTCCAAGCGATTTTACAAACCCCACAACTTCTCACTATCTACAAGGCCCAAATCGCCCCTGTCTCGAATACGGCTCTCATCTATGGAGAGGAGCCTCAAAATATTCTCTTGCTACCCTTGATGCAATTCAGAAACGAGCCGTCAGGCTAATTGACGATTCTACCCTCACCGACTCCCTCGACTCGCTGGCTCATCGAAGAAACGTCTCTGCCCTTTCCCTTTTCTATAGATACTATCACGGCAGGTGCTCTGATGAGATAAAATCAATAATTCCCCCCAAAGCATGCTTTGCACGCAGCACGCGTTTTGCCGACTCCCAACACTCTTTCGCGGTCAAATTGGAAAAGTGCCGGACTACTTCATTCGCGAATACATATATCCCCATGACTTCAAGGAACTGGAACTCTCTCCCAGCCTCCATCTTTCCCAGCACTTATAATCTTCAAACCTTCAAAACCGGAGTGCATAGACACCTACGTCTACACCCTCTTACTTAATCAACTTTCCCTTCTCTTCGGTAATGCAAGGGTCTTTCGAGATCCATAGGGGCTGCATCTTTACTGGTACACCTCTTCTTGCATTCGATTGCATTAAAAAAAAATATAAACATCTCAGATTACAAATCCATTTGGTGAATCATATCAGTGTTTGATATAAAAATCGTCATGTGGGCTAATCGCGAAATGATGCTGGATCATAGCTAGATCGATCACATCTTTTTCATTCTCTCTTGCTCCAGACTTAAGATTCAGCAGACTCCAATAGCCTCAACCAGCAGTAGTCTCGCGATATATATATATATCTTGTTTAAAAACGTGATCAAAAACAATTCTCGTTAATATTTTAATTATTCTTTAATATATTAATAAGAAAATTATTTGATATCTAATTGGCCTAAATTTTAAGCCATAGGGTGATCCAGCCAGTAGTTGATCAAATAACGCCGATGCTGCGCTATTTTTATCACCCAGCTTTCATTTTAAATCTTAATAGAAAACTCACACCATAATAACAATCCCTTATATGTGTCCAATCATAGGAGAATATAAAATTCAGGCCTTATTAAAGAGCATAAACAATAGAATTAAAAAAAAAAAAAATTTGTTCCAGTAGTTGATCGGGCGAATCCAATTTTTGATCAAAGTCAAATCCAATGATTTCAATGGAGGTAAAATAACACAGTTTGATAATTTTATTTATATTTTATTTTATTATTATTTATTTTTTATTATTTTTTAAGAGACACAATGGAAATTAAAAAATTACATTTTTTAAAAGTATTCCAACTCATGAACCGAAAAAAGATTTCTTGTTTTGCTGGTTTTAGTTGATTCTTCGATATGTGAAACATGCTGAGTTGACAACATTTAAATCATAAATAACTAAATATATTTTTCAATGGGCCCAGAGAAAATAGTTGTTTCCGACTGAAAATGACACGAAAATTTGAACATTCGATCAACTACTTACTGGCTGGGTCACCCTAAATAAAAAAAAGCAAATAGAACGAAATCCGAGCCCTAATAATTAGTGTATGAACTTATTTGAAATTGCCGGCTTTATAAAATAAAACCATTTGAATTATAATTTTGTAATTTATGCATAATTAAATTGTACCTACTACCTGTATAGTACTATCTTATATAATTTACTATTTATTGAGAAAAATAAAAAATGGCATTTGGATCTTTCTATTTACATATCTAAAATTTATGCATAGTACTGATCCCGTACTCTAGGATAGTATTAATTAATTATATAAGTATTGCTAACTTATAATTATGTTATACACATTCGCTAGATTGCCATATTTCCAATACTTTCTGGTAGGTGTTTTTACACTACCCATGTTCCTTTTGTTTTCACTTTTGAATTTCAGAGCCTAAATAGGTTGCCAGGTGATCGATCCAATGTCAGTTGACCCACAAAATTAGATAAGATATATACAATAGGTATTAATGAATTATTCAACTCACACTTAAATAAATATAATTTCTTGATACTTAGTTAATTATTTAAATTTATAAAATTATCATATCAATGAAATCAATTTTTAATACTTGGTATTATAAATTAAATTAATACATGAAATTTTTCACTTTCAGAATAAATAAGATGACGTGACATCAGCATAATTTTAATACCCTACTCCTGCCCTCCCCCCTACATTTATATAATAGGTACAATATGTAGATATTAAGTTGTAATTGTAAAGCTCTTTTCTTTCTTCCAATCTTATTATTTTTAATTAGAGGTACCTATAATCAGTAGAGATTGTGGTGTTGGTGCAAGGTGAAACATCTTTAATAAAGATAAGAGTGATTAAATATTTTATTTAATATGGATTTGCTATGAGTTGGGGATACTGGGTCACTTATTTCACATTAAAATTAAAAAATTAAAAGATATAAAATTTTTTTCTTTTACAATATATATATTTCAGGCTATCAACCCATCTTCAGGAAATACAGAAAGTAACTATAGTTACTTTCTGTATTTCCTGAAGATGGGTTGATAGCCAGAAAGAAAGAAAGTAACTAGTTACTTTCTGTATTTCCTGAAGATGGGTTGATGGCCCGAAATATATATATTGAAAAAGAAAAAAATTTTATATCTTTTAATTTTTTAATTTTAATGTGAAATAAGTGACCCAGTATCCTTAACTCATAGTAAATCAATATTAAATATAATATTTATTTACTCTTATCTTTATTAAAGAGGTACCTATATTTAAGGTATTTAAATAACGGTTATCTATATATATAAAATTAAGGTTTTGTCTGTACATTGGTCCAAATCACGCCAAATTTTGGTTGCACACGTTTCAAGCAAAGTTATGAATGAAAACACCCTCAACAAAATTCCTGTATGTCTGTTTCAGTGGTTTCCGTGAAAAGTTGCTCACGATTCACGTCAAAACGGCTGAAGGGATTATTATGAAATTTCATATTTACATCAGATGTCTTCTAACTTACGTTTATAGCTATATAACGTTTTGATATTTTGACCCCAAAAGGGGGTTTGGGGAGGGGCGCATGAATGAAAATTATCAAATAACTCCTAAACTATTAACCCTAGGGAAAATTTTATTATAAACAAAGTTGTAGGGGATGTGATTTCTGACAACTTTTGTTTAGAAAAATTTCCCCAGAAAAAATTCTAGCTTTCAAAAAAGAGGTGAAGTTTTGGATTAGTTGTGTGAATCGCAGAGATTTCGACTGTTTTCCAGCTATGAAGGACATTTTGAAAGAAGATCTAAATACCAGTCAATATACCAAAATTGTTCATCACTTGGAATATCGAAATAAATCAATCGAACAATGATAATGATAATTTCAAAAAACCGGATTCTTGAATGAAAAATCCTTTTGTTTATAGTGAAAAGCCATCCTCCTGTTCACACCAAGATTATGAACATTTTATTCAAATTCTTCACTGCAGACAGCCTATAAAACGATCCCTTTGTCAAAGTTCTGGTGTAGTTTAACAGCGAATATCCAAAGTTGACCCAGAAAGCTGTTTTAATTCTCTTTTACCATTTGCCACAACTTATTTGTGCGAGTCTGAATTCTCAACTTACTTATTAACAAAAAATACTTAAGTACCGCAATAAGTTGGATGCAGAGTCGGATATGAGATTACAACTTTCATCAATAAGACCTGATATAAAGTATTTGTGTATACACAAAAAACCGTATCTTTCGTCGCAATGATGGGAATACCTATGAAAAGTTGATATGTTCGAAAATGTTTTATTTTTTTTACTTACGGAAGTTTTGATTTACTTACTGTTCAATATAGATATAGTGGGTGATTGTATAAATAAAAAAAAAATATAAGACAATAAAAGTAGTGTTTCTTAATTAATTCACTCCATATAACTATATTTCAAAGTCAAAAAAAATGTTCCCATTACAACGGTTTAATCACACTTTTATCGGGTTCCTCGCTTACCTTCCAAACATAAAAGGGTTCCACATTCGAAAAAGTTTGAGAAACACTGGTATAAATTATCTTCTTTTTTTGGACTGCCCCATCAATATCCACTCAATTATTATATAATTATAATCTTTATTTAAACATCTTAAATATTAATATAGATGCACACAGATGGGTATATTATGTAGAAATTTCTCTTTTTTGGGAATTCGTGAGGTTTATTTAATCCCAGAGGTGGTTGAAGTTTCTCAAAAAATTTTAAAGAAAAATAGATAGGGTAAGGTGGGGCAAAGCAGTTTTTGGTTTTTATTTTTTTTCTCCCCTCTTTTGATAGATACAGTAAAACTTAATTGTCATCTGAAAACTTGTTATCTTGGCTACCTAACTTAGCTTAATTAGTTCTTAAATCAATTTGGTAAAAGCACTAGAGCACTAGAGGGCTCTAAGTTGATTCCTGCAACTGCGGACGTTTGCCCCATTGTGTGGGGTAAATATCCGCACACGTGGGGCAAATGTCTGCGCCCTTGGATCTTTTCCCCATAAGCAAATTACACGTTAAAATACGGTTTGTGGATTTATTTGTCAAGAAAACCAAATTACAAATAAAAATACAGTTTGTTTATTTTACTACGAAACTCCCATTAAATTGAGACACTTTTAAAGAATGAACGTTGGTATCTACCTAGCTAAGTAGGACCTAAAAGAATTGATCCAATTCTGGAATGGAATATATTTTGCGGGTTTTGCTGGATTTGTTCGGATTGTTCATGTGGCCAATCACATCTTCCCATTGATATTTTAAAATATCGGGTTGTTCAGGCCATTTCCAAAGTCGGCCTGCTCGCTTCATAGCACTTATAATGGGACCATCGCATCGTCTTCAAAGATCCGTTTGTGTACGTTTGCCCCGAAAACGCTGCGGATTTTTGCCCCATTTAATACTTTTTAACATTAGCAAACATACACATCTAAACTTTATATTGGGTCAGAAAATGTTCCTGATACGTTTATTTAAGGGCATTAGCAAGTAATCCAACCAATGTAGGCGTTGCGAAGAAGCACGTACCTACTAATTTCATACCTGAACATTCCTGAAAATATTACATCAACAATAGTAAAAAACATTTTCCCTCATAGTTGACAGACCGCTCTCTTTGTGCCATAAACAATTCAAGTGTCCTGTCACCTTCTCTTTTTATATACAGGGTGGTCCCGAATTCATGGTACAAACGTTAATGGTAGGTTAATTAGGTTAATTAATTAATTAGGTTAATTAATTGCTAGGTTAATTTTTTTTACATCTCCTGCCCTCTACCGGCAATGATACCCACCGATCACTCCATGTCTCTTTCCTTTTATTTCCCCTGTTTACGCCTCACCGCGTCACTTGCGACTATACATTCCTATACAATAACTCATTGTTACAATGTCCTGTACCTACCATTAAAGTTTGTACCATGAATTCGGGACCACCCTGTATATTAAGAAGATTAAGATTTATAGGCATTAATATCGTGTGATTTTGCTTAATTGTCATGAAAATAATTTTAATAATTTTAAGATATTAAAAAACTACAACCACATTACTTTAATGATTACAATACTTGACTATAAGGTACTGCTTATGGTACCTATAATAAAAAATTTATATTAAAAGTTTAAACAGAATCATTAATAATCTATTTAAATTTTTTTTGTCTATTTTAGGCACGAATTTTCCATATATTCTATAGAAAATGACTTCAACGGACGACGATTCATTTTATAAAGAATTAAGTGATGGTAGTACATCGGAGTATATATTATTAAATAACCTTGGCACTCGTGTTCGTTGCTGGGGTGGACACATAACAAAGCAATTTCCGGAAGAGCTAAAAGATCCTTTATTACTATGTTTTACTGGTAATCCAGGGGTAACCAGTTTTTACATCACCTTCTTAAGAACGATACATAAAGAGACCGGTATTCGCATTTGTATTATTTCTCAAGCTGGTCATGATCTTCCAACGGAATCTTATAAAATATCTGAAGAACGTCTTTATAATTTAAAAGAACAAGTAACAACACTTTTTTGCTCTGATTATAATTTTATTAAATTAAAATGGTATTGAGTGGATATTGATGAGGCAGTCAAAAAAAAGAAGATAATTTAGACTATCTTTTTATTAATAAACTGACCTTTTGGCTAATTATACCGGGTGAGTTTTTTATCTTGAGACAGTCTTATAATTCAAAAACAGTGCATTATATGAAAAAAAGTTTCAAATAAAGTTTATTTATATCAAGGGGGAAACTAAACTATGCTATTGTTTGTCGACCTAGAACAGGCTTTCAAGGGTATTTTAAGATCAAGTTCTGTTTTTTAAATGGAAACCTATATATTTCTTTTCATATTCCTAATCTACAAGAAAAACTGAGCAACTTTCATAAGAACTTTTTTTTATACTACATCAAATAAACAAAATACATGAATCAATTATTAGATCTCAAAAAAATCCTAATAATTATTTTTAACAATTATTCAACTTAATTATCAAATAATAATGATTAAATAATTGATTATTAAATAAATAATTATTAAATCTAAAAGTCACAACAATGAAATAAGTGTTTATAATGATTTTAATACTTCATTATACACAGATTTAAGAGATTATTTTCTACTTATTGAACTACTATTGAAGTTGCTATTGAAGACATATGGAGCATAGCCATGTACGGGTGTGAAACCTGGACAATTAGAGAAGCGGAGAGAAAGAGATTAGAGGCTTTCGAAATGTGGTGCTACAGAAGAATGATGAATATCAAATGGATGGATAAAATTACAAATGAAGAAGTTCTTGGAAGAATCGGAGAAAGAAGAACCTTGTGGAAGAGTCTGAAGAAGAGAAAAGAGGTCAGATGATGGGGCACACACTGAGACATGGGGGACTGCTTAGGGGATGATATCTTGGAAGGGGAGGTGGGAAAGAAAAGGGGAAGGGGAAGACCCAGATTAGAATATTTCAACTAAATAATTGGGGATATGGGATGCCAGACATTTAGAGAGGTCAAACAGCTGGCGGGGGACAGAGTCGAGTGGAGACGGATTGTTGCATCAAACCAGTCTTAGGACTGTATACTCAATGATGATGATGATGAACTACTTAAACTTTTTGAGTTTAAAAAAGTTTATTTCTCGTGTCAATCCAGAAGATAGTTATATTGTATTACCATAAGAAAAATGAAGCATTTTTGTTTGAAGACAGAATTGAAATGGTCTTAATTTACGCGGTGAATGTGGAAGAAGTATAATTATGGGCCTGCCATTGAAATGAATGCCGAGTGTTTTCCTGATAGGAATACACCCTCACAAGCTTCATTTTATTGAGTTGTAAATCTGTTAAAAAAAAAGAGGAAATGTAAAAGCTACGAATAAACTGAAACAGGCCAAAAAACGAAATTGGAACTGGAATTCATCCAGAAGACTTGCGATAACACTTTTGAATGTCACAGAATGGTGTCGAAAAATTAGTAAACTATTAATTATTATTAAATTATTCATTTAATAATTAAATATTTGATCCTTATTATTTGATAGTTAAGTTGAATGATTGTTAAAAATAATTATTAGGATTTTTTTTTGAGATCTAATAATTGATTTAATATTTTGTTTATTTGATGTCGGATAAAAAAATAGTTCTAATGAAAGTTGCTCAGTTTTTTTTTTGTATATTATGATTATGAAAAGAAATATATAGGTTTCTATTTAAAAAAGAGAACATGACCTTAAAATACCCACGAAAGCTTGTTCTAGATCGACAAACAATAGCATAGTTGAGTTTCCCCTAATATAAATAAACTTTTATTTGAAACTTTTTTTCATATAATGCACTGTTTTTGAGTTATAAGACTGTCTCAAGATAAAAAAACTCACCCGGTATATAAAATAAGTCGTGTGGCTCGGGTTAAAGGTTTTTAAAAACGATTTTTATTCAAAATAATCCCCTTTTTGGGAATCGTACAAGACTTATTGAGTTACACTTTGTGGTTTACACTTTAAAGGTGATTTATAATTATGATATGAAGATTTATGTCAGGATTCTTACATGAATTCTGAAGGTAAGTGAATTATAACGTATTGGTAAACGTATTTGTCAGTGATTTGAATGAATCCCGAATTTAAGAGAGGGGCTTTGGACATAGCCTCCGGCTGAACCTCAATGGAGCAAAATGTTCGACGAGGCTGAGGGCGCGCGTCTTATATAGACAATATTCTGCAGAGTCAGCGATATGAGTGACCTCATAGAAAATGCTTAGGTGTGCAGAATATATGCCTATAACTTATATTTATATAAAAATTGCAAATCATTATTGCATTTTTAGATTACTGTGGGCCTACTGATTATGTATACAAAATTTAGTTGAGTTTGCTACAAGGACCTATATTTTCATTTTTTGACCCTACACCCTCCCCCCATTTTGGGCGGTTAGTTTTTGCATTTTTAGACTTCTGGGGTCCCACTGATTATGTATACAAAATTTAGTTGAGTTTGCTACAAGGGCATATATTTTCATTTTTTGACCCTACACCCTCCCCCCCCCCCGTTTTGGGCGGTTAGTTTTTGCATTTTTAGACTTCTGGGGTCCCACTGATTATGTATACAAAATTTGGTTGAGTTTTCTCAAATGGCCTAGATTTTTAATTTTTAACCCCCCCCCCCCTCCTCATACCTCTTAATTTTGGGTCGATATTCACCAAAATCTAATCAGCTCTTAATCTCGGGGGGGGGGGGAAAGACACTTTTTTCATGCACGATTATAATACTTGACCATACCCTGTATGGTAAAGTAAAAATTGTATATATGTATTAATTATATTAAAAAAAAATTGTGATGATCTTGATTGTAATGATGGTTAAATCCAATTTTAATTGATTACAGACCCCTGAAGAAGGAGGGAATAAGCCTCCGAAACGTCGGTTTATGAATAAAAAGATTTTCTTCTTTTTTTGGACTGCCTCATCAATATCCACACAATTTACTTATCAGCCCGCCTCTCAAAATTACTTCAATCTTATTAAAATAGTATTTTGCCGATAGTAGTAGAATTCTATTATTCATAAAGAATAATACAATAAATTAAAGGAGATAATAAAAGAGCGTGTCTTCTTCTGAAAAAATAAATTTTTAAATTTATTTCTAACGAGACTATAGTTTCGAGGCCTTCACCCCTTTCATCAGTCTATTACAAAATTGATTCACAGGAATTGAAATTGTGAAAGAATTTCACACATCAATTCCTGTGAATCAATTTTAATAGACTGATAAAGGGGATAAAGCCCTCGAAACTATAGTCTCGTTATCTATTTATTTAATATTTTACCCAGTAGCCTTTATTCCCAGTCAAATATTTATTTTTCTTGACCATGGCGGTTTCCTGCCTATTTATCTATTTATTTTTTATTCCTTGACTATGGCAACTTCCTGTCTACTTATTTATTTTTAAATAATTTAACAACTATTTTATTGAATTACTTTAATATTAGATTAAGGAATGGGATTCGAATTTGAATCAAGCACGAATGTCAACAAAGGAAATGATTGAGTTAATAAATTCTTTTTAACAATTTGTATTTATTAACAGCTTGGAGATTATTTCTATATATATCACAAATATTTTTCAAATACAAACAATAACTTGACTAAACTCTATAACAATGATTTAACAAGTTTCATCTATCAACTTAAAAAACTAACTTCTTTCAAAAGCATGCCATGTCAACTCCTCGATATTCAGAGGTGCCAACACACAGAGTGGCTCATCCAAAAACCCTAACTCGAGGCGCGAATTTGGATGGAGCCACTCTCTCTTGACACACTCCCACCTTAAAAGGTAAACATTACTTTTTAACACTTCACTTCACTACACTTCCCGACACTTCACTTATAAATATCTTGCCGGAACCGTAATTATTCTGCCACACCTTGTCTTCAGTTCTAAATCTTCTGTCTTCTCCCCTTCCGTCTTCTTTTCTTCGGTCTTCTTTTCTTCCATCTTCTTCTGTTTCGTTTTTTCCCTTTCGTTTGGACAGTCTTCTACACCAGAGCAATGAGAAGGAATTTCCAAAAGGTAGAGCCGTTGTACGGGCCGATGTAAAACTCCTTCCGCAGTCCTGACGCGTACTGATCGCACTTGCTGGTCTCGTCCAGGTATAACTTCCTTCACTACAGCAAGAGGCCAGTTGATTCGTTTCTGATCATCACAACCGATTAGCACGAGATCACCAACTTTAAGCTCTTTTACTTCCTTCTCGTTCTGATTTGACATAAGAAGTTGGCCAAGATATTCAGCTCGAAATCTTCTCTTCAGTTCTTCTTTCAATTTGTGCATATAACGCACACGTTTTTTGATGCTAAGAGCATCAATCATGTCTAAATCTGCGACTCCATCTTCTTCTATTTCTTGTAGGAACATTTTCGGTGTGATTGGAATAGGATCGGCGTTATCTTCGGACATATAAGTTATGGGCCTAGCATTGATATAAGCCTCTACATCGCAGAGTATAGTACAAAGCTCCTCTTGATTCAGAGAAGCCTTTCCAAGAATTCTACGTAGTAACTTCTTGAGTACTCCAATCAATCTCTCCCAAAAACCCCCCAGGGCTCTTCTCGCTTTATCCAGGCCAAGACGGTAGAAGAATCACTCCAATAAAAAACAGGAATCTCTCCTAGTTCTTTCCAGATACCAGAAGTCAGTCGAGCACCAATTGACGCTGCAAGGAGTTCCAATCTGGGGATCGTTATCTTCTTTAAAGGTGCGATTCTTGATTTTGCTTCGATCAGGTATATATTTACTATCTCTTTGTATTCAACGCGAAGGAAACAACCAGCAGCATAAGCGGACTTACTAGCGTCACAAAACGTATGAAGAGAACGTTTTGCATCAACTAAATCCATTTCAATGTATCGTGGAATTTTAATTTCTTCTAGAAGATGGATCTCGCTTTCCCAATTTTCGAAGCGACTTCGTACATCTTCTTCCACAGCCGTATCCCATTCTTGTCCACTAATCCAAGTTTCTTGGATGAGCAATTTGGGAATAATTGTCGTCGGAGAGCAAAAGCCCACAATATCGAAAATTTGTTGTGTTATGGAGAGTATGGTTCTTCTGGTGATTCGATTGAAATCCAATCTCTCTATCACAGGAGTCTTGATCTTCAGGGTGTCATTTTTCCTGTTCCAAAACAAACCTAACACATTGGTTTCTGTAGACGTCTCTAAGGAAATATCGGAGTACTCCCACCCTCGGAGTTCGAACTTCGCCTGCCCAAACAGAAGCGTGGCTTCTCTGATAAACCTATTAAGTTCTCTTTCGGTTGTCACACTGGTCACGCAATTATCCACATAAAAACTTTCTTCTAGTTTTTTAATATTATCAAGAGAATAAAAATTTTCAACCTGGCATCGATTCAAAAGGTGTTGTATGACAGCTCCCAAAAGAAACGGACTTGAAGAAACTCCAAATACAACTCTCCTGTGTCTAAAAATTCTAAGAAAATCATTGTTATCTCGCCATAAGAATCTTAAATAGTCACGGTCTTCCTCAGCCAATGAAATCTGTAGAAAAGCCTTCTTGATGTCAGCTATCACTCCGATCTTACCTCTCCTCATTCTTAGAAGAATATCTGGCATAAGTTCGATAAGATTTACACCCTTTTCGAGACAATGATTGAGTGAAGGATGTCCCTGTAGTCTGGCTGAAGCTTCAAATACCGGTCGAATCTTAGTTGTATCTTCTAACTTGATAACAGGTCGATGCGGCAGATAATGCCCCGCATCCCATATAGAATAAGGTACCTCCTCTATTATTCCTTTTTTTAGCCATTCGTTAAAAACATTTCCATAATCTTGTATTAAATGGCAAGACACTAATTTCTTCACGCACACTTGAAGTCAAGATTTAGCTAAATCGAGATTTCTTGTCAACGGCAAATGTTCTTGAGTCCATGGGAGCCGAACTTCACAACGACCCTCCTCTTGGATTTTCGCCGTTTCAAGAAAATACCTTTCTGCTTCAGATTGTTTTTCTCTTCTAGTCATGACATCCACAGGGTCCTCTATACCCAAAACTTCCAGCTTCCACAGTTCGCTAGGTTGAATATCTGCAGTCATTAGTGAAATATCCAAGCAGCCGATATTTTGATTGTTCAATTTTCCGGTTAAAGTCCAGCCCAGCGAAGTCTCCAATAAGATCAGGCCACAACTTAGAACTTCTCTTCGGCCAGTGAACAACTGAGCAGCAACATCAGCTCCAAGAAGTAGATCAACAGGTCCATGTTCCGTATCTGACAAAAATATTTGTTTCTCTTGAAGCTCAGGCATCCATGGGCCATTTACTGTCTTTGGAATTACCGAGCACAATCGTTCTGTCTCTAGTACTTCAACCTGACAAGAAAATGTATCATTCATATTCTCGAGGTCTATCAAATATCGAGAATGGGTCTGTTTCTTCGTCTGAGTACCCCCAAATAAGGCATGTATCAGTTCTTCTTGCCCCAGAGGTTGGAAATTCATAATTGAGGCGAGCCTCTTTGATATATAAGATCTCTGCGATCCAGTGTCAATTAACAAACGTGCCGAGCATGTCTTGTCTTTATTCTTTAACAAAACTCGAAGCGATTGCAAGTAGACCGGGCTACCATCATGATGAAATCCTTCAACAGAAACCGCGTCATCAGATTCTTTCACTTCTTTTTTCTGTCTTAGAGGACATAGAATTGGCTGATGTCTGGCCTCGCAAATTATACATTTTATGAATGCGTTACAATTCCTGAACAGATGGCCTTTCCTCAAACAACAAAAACAAGCTCCTCCCATTTTCACTTTCTGTTTCAAAGATTCCATGTCCATATTTCGGGCCTTGTAACAATTTTCAGAAAGATGAGATTCATTACAAAATATACAATTGTCTGATTTCCGGGAATCCTTCATATTAATTAAAGAGGAAGCGGTTGGGATAGTTTCTTTAGTAGCGGGTTTTTCGGATATACTTTTTATTTCCTTAGAAAATGTTGATTTTGAGAGTCTTAAACGTTCTTGACACTCCACCTCTCTTCTTAGGAAAGGTAATAGATCTTTCAATGCCTTTGATTCATTCGCCTCTTCATCTGTCAAGGGTTTTTGTCTCTCCCATTGTGTTAATATGTCGTCTGGTAGAGATGATTCTACCAAAGGATAGATGATTAAAGAAAATCGGTCAGAAGTTAAACCTAAACTCTCTAGAGCTCTAAGTTGTGTCTCCAATTTATCGTAAAGACTTCTCAAAGGCATTCTTGTTGTGTTCATCGCCTGGTCCAACACCAATTTCAGTAATTCGCGGATGTAAAATTGAATCAGCAATGAATCTCGGCCAAATCTCGCTTTTAATTGTTTCACTGCCTTTTCATAATTTTTCGCGGATGGGGGAAACTATCTATAAGTTCGCGGGCGGGTGTGTTTTCTTTGGTTGACAAAATCAAATATTGGAATTTGTCCTCTTCGTCAAGATTCGGATCTTCATGTATTTTCCTAAATCTTGCCCAGAATTTGATCCAATGCTTGATTTCGCCGTCGAATTTGAAAAGTTCTATTTTTGGGAGTTTTAATTGTGAATTTGTTGAATTATTGGTTTGTACACTGGCCACATCTCCTTGCCTAATATTTGTCTTGCTTTTATAAAGATGGACTAATTCTGTCCATTTGTCTCTATAGTCTTCGGTGAGGTCAAATTCGGCAGCCAGTTCTGCCTCGTCTTCGGTTAATTTATACAACACCTCACTTACTTGGTTTTCCACCGCTGTCAGTCTTTGAGACTTTTCTTCAGCTAGTCCGAATTCCACAACGAGTTGATCTCGAGGCGTGTTCTGATTTCCCAAGGATGTCTTCAATTTGTTATATATATTAGTGAACGCTCTTCGCAAATTCACTCTCTCTCTCTTCAGGCTTCTCAACTCGGTTTCCATCCGTTGCCTTTCGACAGGATCCATTTTCAATAAAAATAATCTTAATATTTAAAATATCGAAATAAGATTATTTTCCCCACAAGGGATGCCACTAATATTGAATTACTTTAATATTAGATTAAGGAATGGGATTCGAATTTGGATGGAGCCACTCTCTCTTGACAAATTTCTTCAAACCCAGTGACATATATCTAACTACATATTTATTTTTTGTTTTATTTTATTTGTTTATTTATTTATTCTTCTCATTGCATTTATTTATTTTATTTGGACTAGGGTCGCAGCATACTAAAAGTTTCCCACCGTTCTGCTGTGGCCACACCCTGATCCTAAGTGGGAGGATCGGAGGGCTATAAGGGGATGTGGAGGCCCTTTAAAAAAAATAAATAAACTGCAACGGATCGTTGCTAAACTTTATCCAAATTCATTTGAAATATTAATATGTTTGTTCCTTTATTATTAATCAGATATCACTTGCAATTTGTAGTTCATATTGAAATTAATTCAAAAATAATTCTCATTTAAGAGTCGAGGAATAACCATTCTACATTGGATTTTTGACGTTTCGGTTTTTATGTGTGCAACCATTGCTGAAGACATAGAGGAATCGACTTAAAAATCAAGCTTGAGTTGTTTACCAAAAAAGAATTTAGTCTTTTGATTTTAAGTCGATTCTTCTACATTTTCAGTAGAGGTTTCCATTAATAGTCAAAACATCAAAAATGGAATGCAATAAGGTTATTCCTCTAGTATTAGATAAGAATTGATCGTTATTTTTGATTTTAAGTCGATTCCTCCATGTCTTCAGCAATGGTTACCAATAATAATCGAAACGTCAAAAACCTAATGTAGAATTGTTATTCCTCAAGTATTAGATGAGAATCAATCGCTATTTTTGATTTTAAGTCGATTCCTCTATGTCTTCAGCAATGGTTACCAATAAAAACCGAAACGTCAAAAATCCAATATAGAATGGATTATTTCTCAAGTATTAGATGAGAATCAATCGCTATTTTTGATTTTAAGTCGATTCCTCCATGTCTTCAGCAATGGTTACTAATAAAACCGAAACGTCAAAAATCCAATATAGAATGATTATTCCTCAAGTACTAGATGAGAATCAATCGCTATTTTTGGTTTAAAGTCGATTCCTCCATGTCTTCAGCAATGGTTACTAATAAAAACCGAAACGTCAAAAATCCAATATAGAATGATTATTCCTCAAGTACTAGATGAGAATCAATCGCTATTTTTGGTTTAAAGTCGATTTCTCTATGTCTTCAGCAATGGTTACTAATAAAAACCGAAACGTCAAAAATCCAATATAGAATGATTATTCCTCAAGTACTAGATGAGAATCAATCGCTATTTTTGGTTTAAAGTCGATTTCTCTATGTCTTCAGCAATGGTTACTAATAAAAACCGAAACGTCAAAAATCCAATATAGAATGATTATTCCTCAAGAACTAGATGAGAATCAATCGCTATTTTTGGTTTAAAATCGATTTCTCTGTCTTCAGCAAAGGTAACGGATAAGAAAACAACGCAGTTGCTATGGTTACTCATAAAAATTCCTCCCAAATTTTTAGCATTTCACAGAGAGAAGCCTATCCATTCTTACTTAAGCAAGGCTAAATGAGCTATATTAAAACTTTCAAATGAATAAATTTTAAAGAATTTAAAAAATTAAAAAGTACCATCTTACTCTAGAGTAAAGTACTTTAAAATATAATTTTACTAAAAACTTTATTTAACCTTTTTTGTGGTCCCCAAGGTACTTAATTAGGATATTAAATTTCATCAAAATTGGTTAAGTCATTTTCAAGATATTTAGAAAAAACTAAAAAAGTACCGAAATAAAGTACTAATGTTTGTGGGCCGATATGTACCAAAAACTAATCAGCGCTTCATTTTGCTAAACTAATGGTAGGTTTTCAATTTCATTTCAATCGGTGCAACGGTGTGGAAAAATCGTGGGCCAAAAAAGCGATAACATACATACATACATCCATACGCACGCACTAAATGAAAAAATCGCACTTTTTGGCCTCTCGACGAGACCCCATGTAATTTTTGGCAAAACCGTCACGTGCTAATATTCAACCTAATTGAATACTACAATTTGTGACTTTAATTGAGTCCATGGGTTCCGTAGTCTTTACCTGAGGACCCTTTGAAGCCACGCTTGCCCCGAGAGCGATTACAATACTTTACCCATGCTTTGCATTGGATAAAGTAATAAAAAAAAATTTCATCAGAAGACACTCTTTTATTGTCTCCTTTAATTTATAAGCTACTCTCGGCAATAAAAAACTTTCAATTTAATAATACAATACAATTATTTAATAGAATTTTAGTTAAGAAATCAACTTCTATAGAAAATGAATGCACGATTCATTTAATTCCATGAGTTAGTATATTTTTTATCATATCCAAACTACACTCATGGACAAAAGAAAAAGCTATAATTCGATTTAAAGCGATGACTCTTATTTTTTAGTTTCTTAATTAATCTGTTAAAATATTATTTTTAACCGACTTCAAAAAAGAAGGAGGTTCTAAATTCGACTGATTTTTTTTTTTTTTTTTTTTTTTTTTTTTTGTGTCTATGTTACCTGATATCTTCGTCAATTGAGAGCCGATTTTGAAGATTTTTTTGCATTGGGCTCAGTCTAGTTTCCGATTGGTAAAAATATAAATTTCATTGGTATTAGACCTTTTTTTGTTATGTTTGTTCTTAACTTCTTTGTTTATCAACCGATTTTAATGATTCTTTCTGCATTTGGATCAGTACTAGTAACTATTTATTTATTTTATGTATGTTCAGCGAGAACTTTTTGCCATGTAGACCGATTTCGATTATTCCTTTTTTATTGGAAAGGGGGTACCTTAGGGGTGGTTCCATATTAATTTGGTCAAGTTCTGATGATATAATCAATGACAAAATAACGTAAATCTCCAATTCTTATGATCAAATAATCAAAATTATAAAAAATAAAATCTTTTATAAAAAAAAATCTTAAAACATTCATTTAAAATCCGCAAACGTTTCGAGATAATTTCTCTATTTATGAATTGCATTTTATTATAATTTTCTGATTCATTCGCCATTATTTTATACCTTTTAGTGCATTTTATTTGATTTTTGAATTTTATTATTTTATTTGTTGCATTTAATTTTTTTGAAGTCGGTTTTATTTTTTTATAAAAATTATATTTTAGTGATGTTATTAATAGTGACTTAATATAATACCTTGCATGCATCTCGTAAGAGAAAGCCTCGGGTGAAAATAAATAATTCAATTCATAAATATAGTAATTCTCTCGAAACGTTTGCGGGTTTTAAATGAATGTTTACAGATTTTTATTTATTATAATTCCGATTATTTGGTCATAAGAATTGGAGATTTACATTATTTCGTCATTGATCATATAATCAGAACTTGGCCAAATTAATATGGGAACACCTCTAAGGTATCCTCTTTCCAATAAAACAAGTATTATTAAAATCGGTTCATAAACAAAGAAGTTATGCCTGAACAAACACATCAAAAAAGGTTCAATAACAATGAAAAAAAAACGGGACTAATCAGAAACTAGACTGAACCCAATGCAAAATAAATCATCAAAATCGGTTCACAATTGGCGAAGATATGAGGTAACATAGTACAAAAAATCAGTCGAATTTAGAACCTCCTTCTTTTTTGAAGTCGGTTAAAAAGATTAAGAGTATATTTTAGGTTAAAAATAAAATAAAATGAGAGAGTCTTCTGTTTTGTAAATAAAATGATTTTAATTATTTCCTAGAGACTATAGTTTCGAAGGCATTGCCTTCATCATCAGTCTATCACAAATATTTCAAATTAGTTACAAATTAAGATTTATACATAGAAAATTTTGAAAAATATATATAATGTCTTTTTTTCATGTTTCCTCTTGGGAGTTTAGAATATTCTAAACTCCCAAGAGGAAACATGAAAAAAGACATTATATATTTTTTTCAAAATTTTCTATGTATAAATCTTAATTTGTAACTATTTGATATGTATGTGATGATGATGATGCCTTCGAATATAGTCTCTAGAAATAATTAAAAATTATTTTATTTACAAAACAGACTCTCTCATTTTATTTTATTTTTAACCTAAAATAAAAACAATTCTGTTACCATCGACAGTGAAATCTTTTATTCAACTAATAAAGTATACATACAAACTATAATAAAACTAAATTCCGGACCTCACGGGCCTAGGCCTAATTACACCACTGTTTGTTTCACTAAAATTATACATGATATAAGCATTAAAATATACATTATTTAAAAAATATTACTTTTAGGTTGAACATAAACAAGCTTTTATAAGAAAATACATTCCAAAAAGAGTTCCGCTTGTGCTTCTCGGCCACAGTATTGGAGCATACATAATTCTTGAACTTCTTAGAAAAGATGATCAAATAGCACATATGGTAGGTTAATTCCATTAGATTTATTACATTTTATAACAATTTAGAAAATATAAATATTATGTTAGATTCAGGTTCAGAAAGCATATTGTCTTTTTCCAACAATAGAAAATATGCGCGTTAGCCCAAGTGGCTATAAGTTTGAGACATATTTCAAACGATTGAATCATGCTGTTATATTTTTATCCTGGTTGTTTTCCAATTTTATACCTGTATATTGGCGCAAAAAATTGATAAAATTATATTTCTATATTAATAGTTATAATGAAGATTTAATTGATTCAATTGTAGAATTAATACAACCTCCTGTATTAAAACAGGTAAGAGTACATTTTTATTTTATTTTATATTTTATTCTTATTTAGATTAGAAAATTAAATAATTTCATATCATTACCATCCATATTAAAATTCATATAAGCAATCGTAGGGACCTGGTTAAATTAAAACTCACGAGCTTTTTTTTAACCGACTTCAAAAAAGGAGGAGGTTCTCTATTCGATTGAATTTTTTTTTTTTTTTTTTTTTTTTGTGCCTATGTTACCTCATATCTCCGCCAATTGTCAACCGATTTTGAAAATTTTTTTTGCATTGGGTCCAGTCTAGCTTCCGATTGGTCCCATTTTTTTTTCGATTTTTTTCATAGGTATTAGACCTTTTTTATTAGGTTTGTTTAGACCTAACCTCTTTGTTTATGAACCGATTTCGATGGTTCTTTTTTTATCCGAAAGGGGGTGTCTTAGGGATGGTGTCATATTAATTTGGTCAAGTTCTGACGATATAATCACTATTAATAACATCACTAAAAAGAGAAAATAAAAATTTTTAAGAAAAAATAAAAACCGACTTCAAAAAATTAAATGCAACAAATATAAAAATACACTAAAAGGTATAAAATAATTATTATCTTATTTAGTTACAACTAAACGACGAAATATTAACACGAAATTACTTTTGAAGTTGGTGCCAAACATATACCTTTTATGAATCGCACTCGACGCATCTCGCTTATAGGTATAGTTTGTTTGGCACCGACTTTAAAAAGTAATTTCGTGTTAATATTTCGTCGTTTAGTTGTAACTAAATAAGATAATAATTGTTTTATACCTTTTAGTGTATTTTTATATTTGTTGCATTTAATTTTTTGAAGTCGGTTTTTATTTTTTTCTTAAAAATTTTTTTAAATAAGCCAGACGTTTCGTCAATTTATTTTGAGTTCCTCAGTTGCTCGTTTTCAGGCGCGGATCCAGGGGGGGGGCATTCTCCCTCCTGACTCCTGACGAAGCACTTCATTTTGACTAATTTCATAATCGTCATATGGACATTACTACCTGATTACAAAAATAGTTATTAACTCAGTAGCTAAGTAATTTACATTGATCGATCAAGTGTGTGTTTCACTCAAAATTACTGATAAAAATAATATCGCGAAGTTTGTTTGAACGATTAATAGATTGAGCTCCAGGCCTCCTGAACTTTGTGCAACATTCAAAGTTTTATTATTAATATTACCTATTCTTATTTTTAATTATGTTTTAAACGAAAAGTACAATATCAATAATAATAATTTCTTAGTTGTAATTAAACAGGGAAGTATTTATTATTTTGAATTGCAATATTTCTCTTTTTTTTATATGAAAATGATGAGAGAAGGAGTTACACCAAAAAGGCGCAACCCCTAAAGGCCTGGGTTGGCCCCTCCATCGTGAAAAGAAGAAGAAAGAATTTTATGAGCTGGCCGGGGGTCGAAGGTATCTGTGGATACGGGTCTTAAATAGCTGAAGGTTATAAGTCTTATAAGTCGCGGAAATGATGGTGGCAGGGAGCGAGTTCCAGTCTCTGGAGGTCTTATGGATAAAAGAGTTGGTGAAAGCGCTTGTTCGACTTTTATCCAGTTCTCTTAATATAATCTAATTTTTCTATTTTTCTCATGATGCTGTTTTAAAATTTTTTACTATTTTCTGATTCATCTCGTCGATTACGTTTCAAAAATACCATTAGTTGAAAAGTTTATATAGACCATATATACGATATAACGCGGCTTGTGTCTACGATAACGCCTACAATTCTAAACAGATCCTAATGAAAGCACACACATGCTTTTAGCAATTATCTAGATTAAGTTCGAAAATGAGCTAAATCGGTTTGTTAGTTTTTAAATGACAGTTATTCAAACTTTTCAAAAAAAGAAACCTGTTGGGTTTATGGATTTATCTTTAAATAACGTCAAAAGCCATCGTAGATCCGGGGCTGTGTACATGTATGGTAATAAAATAATGAATTCATATATACTATTATATATTTTTTTAATCTGTAAAGGAGTGAGTTTTTGTATTTTTTGTGCACAATTTTAAATTTAAATTTTTTATTAAAAAATAGATTTCTATTAGCGTAGCTAATGAAGTGAGGTCTTTTTCACGTCTTAAAATAATAAAAAAATATTTATACGTTCTACTGTCTCAGAATAGATTAACAAATTTGGCAATGATAGCGATAGAAAAGGATTTTGCGAAACATTAAATATTTCTAAAATTATAGCTAAAGTTAACACTGAGAATGCAAAAAAAATAAATAAAATATAACGATTTGTTAGTGTAATTAATGTGTGTATGTGGTTCAATAAAAATAAAAAATAAAAAACACATTTTGATATGAGTAAAATCATACAAAAAGTGCCCCCCCCCCCCCCCGGCCCCTGAACGAAATCCTAGATTCGCGCCTGCTCATTTCATCACTTCTTGTCAAAAACAGTTTTTACTATAAGATAAAACGTTATAATATATTCATTAATCTTTCTTTCACACATTTTTATGGCTTACAATGTGTGTGAAACGGCGACAGATTTTAGTTGTTCAAAGCAAAAGTCGTTTCCAAGATAATTGTAAGACATAAATGTGCTGAAAAAAAGATTAATGAATACCTATATGATGTTTTGTCTTTTAGTAAAAAATGTTTTGGCAAGGAGTGATGAAACGAGTCAACATAAATTGACAAAACGTCTGGCTTATTTTAAAAAAAGCTCTGAGTTTTAATTTATCCAGTTACTTATATTAAATAATTTCTATTGAAGAATAGATACTTAGGGCCAGTTGTATGTCGGTTGGTGAACTCTTTTTAAACGTTGACAAAGGGTAAACCTTAGAATTCACCTTGTGCCGGTGGGATGGCCAATCAGATGAAAGTGCCTGTCATCTGATTGGCCATCCCGCCGGCCACAAGGTGAATTCTAAGGTTTTACCCTTTGTCAACGTTTAAAAAGAGTTTACCAACTGACATACAACTGGCCCTAAGTATATACCTAGTACCCCTTATTTACTGATAAAACAATACAGGGCTGTAAATTTTAGATCTAAACTTTTAGAAAAATATTCTTGGAAATAGAGATGAACATAAATAAAAATTAAAAAGTTGTTGTAGGGAAATAAGGACAATAGCTTATGCAAATATTTGTTATTTTATGAAGTTGACTTCCTCAGGGCTCAAACAAATTAACTTCTTTGCATATATGTGTTTGCTAAGAATGAATATTTATAAAATGACAAATATGCAAAGAAGTTAATTTGTTTGAGCTCTGAGGAAGTCAACAAAGTTGACGAAACGTTGGCATAAAATAAAAAAGATTTCCATAAGCTATTGTCCTTATTTCCTACAACAACTTATTATTATAATTTAATCGATGGACATAAATAATGAAAATAATAAATAAAAATTTTAACATTTACTAATATAATATAATAAGTTTAAGCTTAATTAAATAATAAAATTTGTTTTTTAATAATAGGTAATATATATGGCGTCAGATGAAATGGATAAAGTAACTGATTTAGATTTTAAAACTCTAGAAAAATATGCCGAAAAATTGCGTTTTTTTTATGGATCTTCAGATGGATGGGTTCCAATAACGTGGCCGCATAATATGATTGAACAGATTCCTTCATTAACTAAAAATACTGTCATTGACTTGACAGGTTTTCAACATGCTTTTGTCTTAAAAGATAGTGAAAGAATGGCCAATATAATTACCTCGTGGCTAAAAGAAGATTTAAATATTTAAGTTTTTTTTAGGTTTTCTGTTCTTAACTTCTACTATGGTAAAATTTATTTTGTTAAATTTTTGAAATCTTATTTTCATTCTTGAATTTTATATTACAAATTTCCAAAAATAAAAGATGTTTTTTTTTGGGTACACCTACTATTATCAGCCAATTTTCTTCTTTGTTACCAGAACCTCCCTATTCATGCGCAATAGTCTCAAAGTACCTGGAGCCACCGAGCGATTCACGATAACTTTTTACTTCAGTTAAAAGCTAAATATTAATATTATTTTTAATTTAAAATTCTGATAAAAATACAAATATATATATATAGTACACTATATATAGTATATATGGAACCACCGATACCCCCACCCCGAACCCCCTCCCTCTAAAACCCCAAACTCCCCCCCCGGACACCCACTGCAACCCCCCCTCACATCCACCTCCACCCCGCCCAATCCCGTACCTGGCCCCCCACACTGCACCACACTTCCTGCACCCCCAGCCCAACCCCCGCATACAGTTTGTGCATAGGTACAGTGGTTTTTATCAGAATTTTAAATTAAAAATAATATTTCATCGAATACGGCATCATTTTCGTTATTTTTCAAATTTAACATTAGATTTTTTATGGCACGGTATGAAAATACTTTTAAATGTTTGAAATTTTAGGGATCCTCCGCATCCACAGTATCCATGGACCGCACGCCACTGATATAAACGATTTTTTTTTCAATTTCTTGTTACTGCAGCAATTTGTCTATTCCATTTTTCCGTATTACAATATTCAATCATTTAAAGTCCCCAGCTTCTCCATGGCTCCACTACTTTCGACTTCCTCATACCATATTCTTTGAAATTTCTCCCTCTTGATTGATCGTACGTCTTTTTATCATATATATTTTTATATATATATAATAGCCCAGATTAATTTGTAACAACGCTCTGAGAATGCTGCCGAAAGGGAGCGCTGATGCCGTCGGTATATTTGCGGCAAATTTGTAATAAAATTGTAATTTTAACTCGAATTTTGAAATGAAAGACTCCAATTGATTTTAAATTAAGAAACATTAAATATATTGATAATTATTCCTCCTCACCACTCAAAAATTAAATATTCAATTCGCTTTTTCTTTGTCCACAGAAGAATAAATTAATCACATCTTATTTGATTTATATTTTATATATTATTTGTTTATTTTTTAATAATTTGCCACTTTTTTGTAATTTTTTAAAAATCTAAATTTTGTTATTCTTATTTTTTGATTTTTACAAAATTGAACGACTTAAGACAGGCATGCTCATATGAGTTTCTCATTGCAATACTGGAGAGCAGCCTGTCATACAAACAACACCTGATCTCTTTTAAATATTTGGAGCCTTATATCGATTATCGATCCCAAATTTTAAAAAAATGATATAATATAATTCTCCTCCTCACAAGATCCCACTTATTTAAATAAATCTATTTCTACACAAAAAATATCACAATGCTGTAGATTATAGAAAAAAAAATACTTCCAGATTCATATCTAGAGCCTCATTTCTGTAGCTGTGTCAGGACGAAAATGAGGCGAAACTTTTAAGAGACCATGCATTTTCGGGAGTTTACAGGTATACATTTGGAGTGTGGTTTTTTAAGAGGAATAAAATTTTTGGACCGAGACGCCGCCCGCCAGGACACCAGCCCGGAGGGCCGAGCTTTGAGGGCGTGCCGAAGGCACGCACGAAAAGCTCGTTAAACAATATTTGACCATACCCTGTATGGTAAAGTAAAAATAAGATATTGTGATGTTTCGTATTTTTTATTTTATTTTTGTTTCTTTATTAATAAATATAATATAATAATAGTACAAAATTTATTTTTTATCAAAAACATTATAGAGATTTCTATTCTTTGAATAGAATTTTAAAATAAATAATTTTGGTGACAGATACATATCGGTTTGTTCAAAATATCGAATAATTCCATCTAAATATTTCACAAAAAATAAAATTGTAAAACACTCAATAAAGTTATATTATTATATTTAGAAATTTAATATGTTAATTAAAAATTGAATTGAACAATATATAGACATAGGTATATTAATATTTATAATAATATAATTTAAGTTGAATTTAAAGGGGGTTCGGGACTGTTTATTATTTTTATAAGAAAATTCTCAAATTTTTATCATCGAATTATTGATGTATTAAATATTTATTCCCGAAATTTGAAGTTGATCGTCTGTCCCATTACCGAGAAATAAATTACTGAAAATTGTCCTTTTAACATGGAAGTAAATGGACCGACCTTCTAAAAGGACTATTACTTCTATACAAATTATACCATTTACAACAAATTTATACAGATCAATAATTCAACTTTTATGAATCGAATGATACATTTTTCAATAGATTTGACAGTCTGGTTAATTAGTCATTCATAAACGTAAAAAAAAAAAAAATTTATTTGCAGCCAACAGAATATAACAAAAGCACTAGTATAGAATTCCAACTCTATTTCTTGAAATCGTTTTTGTGTTAAATAAATGTTTTTACAATGAGAAAAAAATTATCTTAATATTCTTTTTACTAATATTATCAAAACAAAGATTTGTTTTCGAAAATAACCCTCATTATTAACAATTTTTTTTATTAAAAAATTTAGCAACAAAAGATTTTTTCGAAGATCAACCAGATAGATAAGCTGTCCCCGAGGGGTGAACCGCGACCTAATATGCTGTACACCTACTTCCACTTGTACTTCCAAATATTTCCAAGTAATTCCAAATATTTCCAAGTACTTCCAAACATTTCCAAGTAATTGCAAATATTTCCAAGTAATTGCAAATACTTCCAAAAATTTCCAAGTAATTACAAATATTTCTAAGTACTTCTAAGTGTTTCCAAGTAATTACAAATATTTCTAAGTACTTCTAAGTGTTTCCAAGTAATTGCAAATATTTCCAAGTAATTGCAAATATTTCCAAGTAATTGCAAATATTTCCAAGTAATTGCAAATATTTCCAAGTAATTGCAAATATTTCCAAGTAATTGCAAAATATGTTCCAAGTACATTGCAAATATTTCCAAGTAATTGCAAATATTTCCAAGTAATTACAAATATTTCCAAGTACTTCCAAATATTTCCAAGTACTTCCAAAATACTTCCAAAGAGGTGTACACCTACTTCCAATCACGGATCACCCCTCGGCTGTCCCGAACCTCCTTAATATTTTTTTTATTGATAAATATTTCCATACCATGCCAATCAACGACTCATTCCTAAGGGCCAGTTGTATGTCGGGTTGTAAAGTCTTTGTTAAAGTTGACAAAGGGCAAAACCTTAGAATTCACCTTGTGCCCTGCCGGATTAGATGACACACATTTTCATCTGATTGGCCATCCCGCCGGGCACAAGGCGAATTCTAAGGTTTTGCCCTTTGTCAACTTTGCCAAAGACTTTACCAACCGACATACAACTGGTCCTAAGAATCGGGTGTGCAGATATAATTTAAATATATATTTCATTAGAATTTCATGGAATAAACCGCCTTTGCTTATGATTTATGAAGCATCTTAAAATTCCAAAATATTAATAAAATAAATAAATAAATATCATTTATATCTATACCTATACGAGTATTAAAAACAATACAAATCTTTTATAAAACAATCTTGAACACGTTCATTTTCAAAGCAAATGTTTCGGGAGAATTTTTCCCTTTTTAACCGACTTCAAAAAAGGAGGAGGTTCTCTATTCGACTGATTTTTTTTTTTTTTGTGCCTATGTTACCTCATATCTCCGCCAATTGTGAACCGATTTTGAAAAAAATTTTTGCATTGGGTCCAGTCTACTTTCCGATTTTTATAGGTATTAGACTTTTTTTGTTAGGTTTGTTCAGGACTAACTTCTTTGTTTATAAACCGATTTCGATGATTCTTTTTTATTGGAAAGGGGGTGTCTTAGGGATGGTGTAATATTAATTTGGTCAAGTTCTGATGATATGATCACTATTAATAACATCACTAAAAAGAGAAAAATAAAAATAATTTTTAAGAAAAAAATAAAACCGACTTCAAAAAATTAAATGCAACAAATAAAATACACAAAAATTTTTAAGAAAAAATAAAAACCGACTTCAAAAAATTAAATGCAACAAATATAAAATACACTACATACTATTTATTACACCAACGGCGAATGAAATTGCGCCAAACAAACTACGATGTACCAGCTGCAACGTACTAAGTAAGGATCCGTCGTGCGATCATATAAAAGGTATATGCGCGTTTGACCAACTTCAAAAAGTAATTTCGTGTTAAGGTCGTTTAGCGGCACTAAATAAGATAATAATTATCTTATTTAGTTACAACTAAACTACGAAATATTACCATGAAATTACTTTTTGAAGTCGGTGCCAAACATATACCTTTTATGAATCGCACTCGACGGATCTTAGTACGTTTGGTTGGTACGCTCGCTTATAGGTATAGTTTGTTTGTCACCGACTTCAAAAAGCAATTTCATGTTAATATTTCGTAGTTTAGTTGTAACTAAATAAGATAATAATTATTTTATACCTTTTAGTGTATTTTATTTGTTGCATTTAATTTTTTGAAGTCGGTTTTATTTTTTCTTAAAAATTATTTCAATGGTAAAAATTTTCAAAAAAGAAAAAAAAATTTAACCTTTTACCATTGAAAAAGGGAGAAATTCTCCCGAAACGCTTGGTTTGAAAATAAACGTGTTCAAGACTATTTGATAAATGATTTGTATTGTTTTTAATATTTATAAACAATCAATAAAAAATTTTCTTTTCTATATATACGAGTATATATTTACAAATATTTGTAGGACCACAAAAATATAATTGTGAGATCTATTAAGTGATTAGACGTTTTCAAATGATTATCTACATTCTACATATGGTATGTACTTAAAATAACTAGAAAGAAGTATAAACATTATTTTTACACGTTTTTAATACTAAAGATAATAACAATTGGTATATAAAGTATTGATTAAATGCCCATTTTAATGATTAAAACTTTTTGCTAATATCGTAAAATTTCACTAGATTTAAAAGCTAAGGAATATCATCTTAAAACACTTAAATTATTTTAATTAGATATTTTGATCTCTAATCCTTCAGTGGACTTCAGTTTTTAAAGTGCCTTTAATTTGATTTAAATTTTCAAACAGCAATATTTATTTTTTGCTTTAACTGCCCTCCACTAGGAAAATTTTCAGCGGATAACCATAGCCTCTGTTGATATACCAATTTTATAATTAAAATACAATTTTTATAAATATAAATTTCCTAATATACGAGGATAAGTGAAAAATTACTTACACTCCTCGTTCTACAACTTTATTAAACTAAGATAGGTGTACAACACGATTCGATATAGTCTCCACCTTTAGCAATGCACTTGGTCCAGCGAGCCACAAGCTTCCGGATGCCTTCCTGGTAGAAGGTTTTCGGTTGGTCATGAAGCCACTTTTGCACCGCATCCCGAACGTCCATGTCTGAGGCAAACCTTCCTTGAGAGGTCCAAAGAGATGAAAGTCTGGGGGAGCGAGATCTGGGATGTTAGACCGGGAGCTGGATGGAGTTGAGTGTGCAAAATATTAGGACCGCACTTTATCTACTAATATTAACTGAGAATAGCTCAAAGATTAATAATCCGGATGTTGCCGGCCAACTTTTGGTCCAATTTTTTTATCGTGGGGGGGAGGCTCTCACCTATAAAGGAAATTGATGAGGCACATGCTATGGAGCCAATTATAATTTTTTAAAAATGAAAACAGGTTGTTAAATGAAGTGAAAAACAAAAATAATACTGGACCGTCGCTTAGAACACCAACTTTTAGATTTATAGATATCCAGCATTTTCCATGACAGGAAATGATCCATTTTTTCAAAAAATCACAGTTTTTCCTTCATAAAATGAAAACCAATCAAGGTAGAAACATGATTTCTATCTCATTATCTAGGAGATTTTGTTGACTTGAACGTTTACTTGGACCACTCTTTTATAAAACTTTTACATTTATAGATATCCAGCATTTTCCTTGACACTGATCATATCCTGTCCGTAAAATGCTGGATATCTATAAATCTAGGAGTTTAATAAGTTAATGGAGACACGTGGAAAGGTCCACAGTGATCTTGTAGCCATGGTTTCCGATTGTATGTATTATTATTGGTGTAGAACATTGAGGTATTTCGGAAAAATATATTTTTCCGAAATACCTCAATATTCTACACCAATAATAATAAATCTAGGAGTTTTATAAAAAAAGTAATCCAAGTAAACGTTCAAGTCAACAAAATTTCCTAGAGAATGAGATAGAAATCAAGTTTCTACCTTGATTGGTTTTCATTTTATGAAGGAAAAACTGCGATTTTTGAAAAAATGGATCATTTCCTGTCATGGAAAATGCTGGATATCTATAAATCTAAAAGTTGGTGTTCTAAGCGACGGCCCAGTATTATTTTTGTTTTTCACTCCATTCAACAACCTGTTTTCATTTTTAAAAAATTATAATTAGCTCCATAGCATGTACCTCATCAATCTCCTTTATAGGTAAGAGCCCCCCCCCCCCCCCGATAAAAAAATTGGACCAAAACGTTGGCCGGCAACATCCGGATTATTAATCTTTGAGCCATTCTCAGTTAATATTAGTAGATAAAGTGCGGTCGTCATATTTTGCACACTCAACTCCATCCAGCGCCTCCACTATATAGGGAGGGTGTTCCAGGGTCTCAAAGCGTCTCAAAGTTGATAGTCACCCAGCTCCCTCTTTTTGTGTTCGGCTCGTTCGGCCACTTTTAAACATTTCGATCCATATACGAGATAAAGCACTTTCCCCGTATTGTGACAAAAGTCTCCGGTGAATTTCAGCACCTTTCACACCCTCTGACCACTCCTCGTTGCTCCTCTTTGGTGCAATCTGATAGCGGAGCTGACATGCTTATGCTGTTGTAGCTAGACGACAACTGACGCGATCGTGATTAAATTCCACACACGTGACCACAGACGCGCCAACTCAACGCATGCGCATGCGGCCGCCTCATATCATAGTTTAATAAAGTTGTAGAACGAAAAGTGTAGGTAATTTTTGACTTATCCTCGTACATAGTTTTGTATAATTTATCCTTTATGATTTGTTTGAAATATCTTAGTCTAATTATATGTCGAATATTTAATAATTACAGACGGAGACTAGTATTGAATTCACGCAAAAAAAAAAAAAAAACATTGCTCATTTTGCTTAAAAATATCTGAAACGTGGAGAAAAATCATTTACAATCATGATAATTTTCTGCCTCTTTGGATTACAAAATACACGGATAACTCAAGAACGTAAAGTCATAGAAAGTTCGTTCTTGTGCTAAAATATTTGTATTTAAAATCCGGAGAATCGATTAGATTTTAGATTCTCTAGCTTTAGATTTCTGGTTCAAAAATGCAGAAAACATCATTTTTGAGTGATTTTATTGAGATTTTAAGGAAATGTAATATAATATAGGCATAAATAAACCATTTATAATTAAATTTATTATTAAGGCGGCTCTAGCCTAAGAGCGTACCGATTTTTGAAAAAGTGTACACTTTTTTCTCCAATTTCTTCTGTTTTGTTATGTTTCAGTTGATTTGTTTGAATAATGCAAATGCTAGAAACATTCCAATCATCTGCAAATAACAAAAAGCAATAAATACAAATTTGAATATGTTTTCCAAAAAAAAAAAAAAATACACACATATAAACAAAAATCATTCATTAATTTATGGTTAAAACAGAGCATAAAAATGTTTATTATCTTACCATTAATCCGGCTACTAAAACGCCCATAGTTGCTAATATTTGGGCATTGTCTCGAACAAATATTTCAGCCTTATCTAAACATCCTTCAGTAAAAATATTATTTAATGTTTGAACGCTTTGACATGGTTCTTGCTTTCGCTGAAAATAACACACAATAATTATTTCCCTTACTACTTATATACAAAAAAAAAAAAATTAATAAAACCGACTTCAAAAAAATTAAATGCAACAAATAAAATAATAATAACTTAAAAATAAAATAAAATCCACTAAAAGGTATAAATAATTATTATCTTATTTAGTTACAACTAAATGATGAAATATTAACATGAAATCACTTTTTAAAGTCGGTGCCAAACAAACTATATAAGCGAGCGTAGCCGCCAAACGTACTAAGTAAGATCCGTCGAGTGCGATTCATAAAATGTATATGTTTGGCACCGACTTCAAAAAGTGATTTCATGTTAATATTTCGTCGTTTAGTTGTAACTAAATAAGATAATAATTATTTTATACCTTTTAGTGTATTTTATTTTATTTTTAAGTTATTATTATTTTATTTGTTGCATTTAATCTTTTTGAAGTCGGTTTTATCTTTTTTATAAAAATTATTTTTATTTTTCTCTTTTTAGTGATGTTATTAATAGTGACTTAATATAATACCTTGCATGCATCTCGTAAGAGAAAGCGTCGGGCGAATGAATCAGAAAATGATAATAATAAAATTCAATTTATAAATAGAGAAATTCTCTCGAAACGTTTGCGGGTTTTAAATGAATGTTTTAAGAATTTTTTTTATAAAAGATTTTATTTATATATAATTTCGATTATTTACTCATAAGAATTGGAGATTTACGTTATTTCGTCATTGATCATATCTTCAGAACTTGACCAAATTAGTATGGTACCACCCCTAAGGTACCCTCTTTCCAATAAAAAAAAGAATCACAAAAATCGGTTCATAAACAAAGAAGTTATGCCTGAACAAACATAACAAAAATGGTCCAATACCAATGATAAAAACAAAAACAAACAAACGGGACCTAGACTGGACCCAATGCAAAAAAATCATCAAAAATCGGTTCACAATTGGCGAAGATATGAGGTAACATAGACACAAAAAAAAAAAAAATCAGTCGAATAGAGAACCTCCTCCTTTTTTGAAGTCGGTTAACAAATAAAAACAGATTATTGTAGGTATTGAAAATCTTGTTTTCATGAAAAAACTCTAAATTGAATACTGAAATGGAAATCATTTTACATATCTTCACGATTGAATTCCCCTGAATAAAAACTTGTTTTAAACTGTCTGTATGTGTGTTTTTTGAAAAGTTGCTAATTTGCCCAGTTATCGATAATCCCACCAAAGGCTTCATTTGCGCGAGGTCAGACTATTTTCTAAAATTCAACACCCCTACGCGCTTAAACTAGATACTAATCGAACAAACGCATTCGCCAATTCATTTATCCCTATGACATCTAGAGACTGGAACTCTCTTCCCCCGACCGTCTTCCCAGCTACTTATAACCTTCAATCTTTCAAGACCAGCATCCACAGATACCTTCGACTGCTACCCAATCACTAAATCTCCACTTATCTTCACGTTACAAGGGTCCACCACGGACTTCAGAGGTTGTACCTTCTTGGTGCAACTTCTTCTTGTATCAATATCATTATAAAAAAAAAAAGTTAATAGAGGATCCAAAAACTGGTTCAGCTTACATTAATTGCGGGAAAATATTTTTTTCTAGGATCGTTTGGGATGGTGTGGGTATGACAAATCTAAATTTGCAACCTCGAAAGTGTGGGGGACAACTTTTGGTAGTCGAAAAACCTCGAAATTTTCGGACTTTTTCAGTTTTTTGCTTATGACTCGAAAACAGTTAACATTTTGTAAATAACCGTTCTATAGTAAATTAAAGAGGACAAAATTTCGCGTCGATTAAAAAAAAGAAATGGAAAATTGGTCATGTAGTTCAATTTTTAATGGGGATCCAAAAAACCGGGATCACTTTTGAATATCCCAAAAACTAGCACTTTTTCGATTTTTTCCCATTTAGACCATGAAGGAGCACGTTTTCGACAAAGACCATTCTATACATTTTTAAACAAGATTAAATTTTCTACAATTGAAACAAAGTTTCATCTTAATTGTATAATGGTAACCCGTGCCGCAATGAGGTTGAAGTTTTAAAAAAATGCAATTTTTTGCAAAAAATCACAGTTTAACCTTCATAAAATGAAAACCACTCGTCCTAGAAACTTGATTTCTATCTCATTCTCTAGGAAATTTTGTTCACTTAAGCGTTTATTTAGACCACTTTTTTGTTAAAACTATTAGATTTATAGATATCTAGCATTTTCCATGACAGGAAATGATCCATTTTTTCAAAAAATCGTAGTTTTTCCTTCATAAAATGAAAACTACTTATCCTAGAAACTAGATTTCTGTCTCATTTTCTAGGAAATTTTGTTGACTTTAACGTTTACTTGGACGACTTTTTTGATATAACTCTTAGATTTATAGATATTCTACATTTTCCGGAGAGGATATGATCCAAATCCTCAAAATCGTCATGGAAAATGTTGGGGTTTTCCAGGTTTTTCGGCCACCAAAAATCTCACACACTTTCTTTGTCATACTCACACCATACCAAACGATCCTAGAAAAAAAATATTTTCCTTCAATTAATGTAAGCTGAACCACTTTTTGGATCCTCTATTTACTGGGCTATTTAAGTATAAAATATAGTAAAAAATTTAAAATATAACAAATAAATATTAAAACATTTCATATGGGGTGCAAAGTAGACTAGCCTCCACGTGGTGCACCCGGGCAACGTAACTTGTTACGGCAAAATAGTCTACCCGTTCTGGACCATACAAAGGATTTCCCAGCGTATATCACCGAGAGATACCTCATAAATTAAGTCATTAATAAATTAATATAGACCCTTGAATTTAATGAACTCAGGAGAATTCATCTATTTGTAATAAAAGATAAAATATTTAAATTACCGTTCCATTTGGCATAATAACATAGCGACAACAACTATTTGGAATTGTACGCCAATCTTCATAAGTGTGTATACCACAACAATCCAGCTAAAACATACGAATAAACACAAAATTATTAGCTTTAAACATTCCATCTTTCAAACCGAATGTTTTCTACATTTCATTCAATCGCGAATCAAATGTAGGGAATTTTTGTCAAATATTGAGTGAAAATAATATTTGAACTTATATATTTCTAATGATCTTAAATCCATCATCATTGAGTATACAGTCCTAAGACTGGTTTGATGCAACAATCCGTCTCCACTCGACTCTGTCCTCCGCCAGCTGTTTAACCTCTCTAAATGTCTGGCATCCCATATCCCCAATTATTTGGTTGAAATATTCTAATCTGGGTCTTCCCTTCCCTTTTCTTTCCCACCTCCCCTCCAAGATATCCCTAAGCAGTCCCCCATGTCTCAGTGTGTGCCCCATCATCTGACCTCTTCTCTTCTTCAGACTCTTCCACAAGGTTCTTCTTTCTCCGATTCTTCCAAGAACTTCTTCATTTGTAATTTTATCCATCCATTTGATATTCATCATTCTTCTGTAGCACCACATTTCGAAAGCCTCCAATCTCTTTCTCTCCGCTTTTCCAATTGTCCAGGTTTCACACCGTACATGGCTATGCTCCATACATATGTCTTCAATAGCAACTTCCTGTTTGCTAAGCTGATTGAGGAGGAGCATAGTAGTTTTTGTTTTGAATTAAACCCCATTTTTGCTTGGGCAATTCTTGATTTAATTTCGTTTTTGCTCCTCCCATCCCATGTTATTTTACTTCCTAGGTAGCGGAATTCCTTAACTCCTTCTAGGTTTTCTTGGTTAATTTTGATGCATTCCTGTCTCGTTTGTTCTTTTTTTGTACATACTAGGACCTTGGTTTTATTCTTGTTTACTTTTATTCTTAAATACATTTTTATAATTTTTCTAACTAATATAACAAAGAATAAGTGACATATCAATGAGAATTGTTTTGACCGCGCTTATTTGAAAAAGATATTTATCACGAGACTACTGCGGATTATGCTACTATTGAAGTCTGCGGAGTCTTAAGTCTGAGCAAGAGAGAAAAAAGATGTGATCCACTTAGCTACAATCCAACGTCATTTCGCGTATTTCCCGCTAGACATTCGGATGGATCACCAAGTGAACTTGAAATCTCAGATGTTATATATTTAATCTCCAGCCCAGAGCGCTCGGTCTAAAAATTCCCCCCAGTTGATTCGCGATTGAATCAAATGTAGAAAACATTCGGTTAATTTATGGCAAACAACTAACACACATGCTAATAGACCGAGCGCTCTGGACTGGGAGATTAAATAATCCGCAGTAGTCTCGTGATAAATATCTTTTTCAAATAAGCGCGGTCAAAACAATTCTCATTGATATGGCAATTATTCTTTGTTATATTAGTTAGAAAAATTATAAAAAATTATTCCATCTTTCGTGATATATAAATTAGGTGAGGATAACACTTGTTATCTTTAAATTCGAAACATTTATAGTAGAAGGGGTGGCAACTATAGGGGTTAGTTGTATACAATAGCTCAGAATCTTTGATTATGAATAATTTCTGAGTTAGTTTCTTGAAAATTAGTGTAAATTCACTTGATTTTACATGCAATTATTAATTCTATATATTTCGAAAAGATGTGACACTATAGGGTGGTCCTTATTTTGGGTATACCCGAATTTTTATGCTCTCAGAAGCTCATATGGTTCGAAAGGAAAAAAGAAAAAAAATATCCACCAAGTTTCAAGTCTCAATTTTAACCTGTGTCGAACAGCGATGCAAGTTTCCCATCTAAATTACATGGGGTTTTTGGCATTGAACGATTAATTTTTTTTGGCCAAAGTAATGGTTCAAAAAATTTGAAACTCTGTAGACTATATCCTTATAATAGTATCCATCCTTGATAATTTTTTCAGATTTTTTAGCTATTGTAATTTTGGAGTCTATAACTTAAAAACTCTAAAATATAGCAGTATTTTATCTAGCTGTAACTCCAAAATTATAATACGTAGCTAAAATCTGTAAATTTTTGAACGATAGCTATTATTATAAGGATAAAGTTTTCAGAGTTTCAAATTTTTTGAATGCTGGAATAAATAAGCTGACGTGTTCTGACGTGGCCATCCACTTGACTTTACCATACAACCTGCCCCCTCACTTATATTTAATATTTAATAAAATTATTTATAATCATGTTAGGGGAGGGGGGTTAGTTTTTGCATTTTTATAACTCCTAGAAGCACACTGATTATGTATACAAAATTTGGTTGAGTTTGGTAAATGGCCAAGATTTTCATCCCTCCACCCCCCCCCCCCCATTTTGGGCGGTTAGATTTTTGCATTTTTAGACTTATGGGTCCCACTGATTATGTATACAAAATTTGGTTGAGTTTGCTCAAAACGACCTAGATTTTTAATTTTTAATCCTCCGCCCCCTTAATTTTTGTGTCGATATGCACCAAAATCTAATCAGCTCTTAATCTCAATGGACCAAAACTACATGTGAAATTTGGTTTCGATATTCAAACTAGATTTTGAGCTAGCTCGTCCACAAAATTTGGTAACGCACAGACTAACTAACTAACTAACTAACTAACAACCAGACAGTCTAACAGACATTTTGACAAAACAATTATTATCTCGAAAAATATAATTTTTTCGATGTTCACTTATTAGAGCTGTTTTGTAGAGCGAAATGCCATGGTTTCGCTCAATTTTTCTAATCAAAATAGTTTCTTAGATATTTCGAAAAAAAAGGAAAACAACCACTTTTTTCATGCACGATTACAATACTTGACCATACCCTGTATGGTAAAGTAAAAATTGATCGTTCATTGCCAAAAACTCCATGTTATTTAGATGGGAAGCTTACGTCGCTGGAGGTACAGGTTAAAATTGAGATAGAGACTTGAGAACTTGGGGGATATTTTGTTTTATTTATTTCGTAAAAAATTCGCGAAATACCCAAAATAAGGACCGCCTAATGTACATAGCTAAAGCAGTTAATAAAAACAACATATATAGTATAATACATTATATTTATATTTATTATCTATAATATTGTACAATTTTATTTATTTCATTTTGAGGATATAAAATAAAAATCATCATCAACAACCGAGTCCTGTCCTGTCTTCCAATTTCTAAATCTAAATGAATTTTTACATTACCAAACAAGGTATGGTCAAGTATTGTAATCGTGGATGAAAAAAGTGTTTTTTCCTTCCTTTTTCGAAATATCTCAAAAACGGCTGAAACTATTTTGATTAAAAAAATTGAGCGAAACCATGGCATTTCGCTCTACAAAGAGGCTCTAATAGGTGAACATTGAAAAAATTATATTTTTCGAGATAATGATTGTTTTGTCAAAATGTCTGTTAGTCTGTTGTCGGTTGTCTGGTTGTCCGTTAGTCTGTGCGTTACCAAATTTTTGTGGACGAGCTAGCTCAAAAACTAGTTTGAATATCGAAACCAAATTTCACATGTAGTTTTGTTCCATTGAGATTAAGAGCTGATTAGATTTTGGTGCATATCGACCCAAAATTAAGAGGGTAGGAGGGGGGGGGGGTTAAAAATTCAAAATCTAGGCCATTTGAGTAAACTCAACCAAATTTTGTATACATAATCAGTGGGCCCCCAGGAGTCTAAAAACTAACCCCCTCCCCTACATGATTAAAAATAATTTTATTAAATATTAAATATAAGTGAGGTGCCAAGTAGTATGGTAAAGTCAAGTGGATGGCCACATCAGAACACGTCTGCTTATTTTTATAAAGAAATATTGTTTTCTAAAATTATTGATTATTTATTGATTAATTTATAACATCTATATATATACAGTTGATTGTGTGGTATCCCAAGCCTCTGTGATTGCTGGTTGTCGACCATACTGGGAAAGAGACCTCGTCATCTGCTGCTCCATTGATGTATGAACCTTCTCTCTGAAGACAAATCCAAGAACTCCTCCAACAAGCATTGTAGCGAAGAGTATTAAAACCACCAGAAGATAACAAAAAGTAAATAATAAATACATTATTTTTACAAAAATTAACCTCTTATTATGAATAATAAAAGTTAAAATAAAAATCCATAAAGAAACCAACAAATTATTAAATACCTATACTGAAAAAATTGTTTAATAAATCTATATATATATATATATAAAATTAAGGTTTTGTCTGTACATTGCTCCAAATCAGGGCAAAAATTTTTGGTTTTACACGTTTCAAGCAAAGTTATGAACGAAAACACCCTCAAAACTGGTGGGGGGGGGGGGGATCAAAAAATGAAAATTCTTACCCTTAGAGCCAACTTAACCAAATTTTGTATACATAATATAGGAAATGATTAAGATGATGGATGATTTTTACTATTTTTAGCTCGAAGGGTTAGTTAGAAGGATATTCGCCGGGCTTGGATGGGAGATGATCTTCAGAGATTAGAATCTCTCTTGGCGTCGTAAAGCCAGAAAAATCCTTTTTTAAAATACGAATTTGCACAGAGGTGCAGTTGAAAATATGCTTAAATAAAATATTGGCACAAAGCCCGCATTTATTGCCTTTTCATTACAGAACCTGTATACAATTACTTCTTAGACACAAGCCGTCTCTTTAGCAAATCGTTCTCAGGTAATCACCTCGGAGAGTTGTCTCCTTCAATGAGCTTTAACAACTGAACAACAACTGACTTTGCGTCGAGGGGCTAGCTGCCTTTATAAACCTGGCGGCCCTAATTAGCAATTAAACTGATTGGTTAATTGGTGGTGGTTTGCTGGTGACGCAAGCATAAATCTTCGCGCTCTTCCTCTCATTATAAAAGGGGCGTGTCCTCGCTGCTCACCTTTCAGTTTATCGAAAGATCCTGACGGGCAAACATCAAGCGCCTTTCTCAAGGCGAAAATGAATCTTTATTTTAGAAAAGCATTTTACATTGCAAGGAGTAGAGAATTTAATCCTACAATAATCTGTGGGTCACTAGAAAGCTAGAAATGAAAAAACTAGGTGCGGGGGTAGGGTGCGGGGGGTGGAGGGCACGGGATGGGGTCCGGGGTTGCAGGGCGGAGTGGAGGGTTTAGGTGAGGGTCCAGAGACGTAGTGGGGTGGTGCGGGGACTGGGGTGTGGAGTGGTGGGGTGGGGGGCTGTGATTGGGCACGGTTGCATGGTGCGGGGGTTGGGAGGTGCTAGGTGTGGTTCGGGGGGGGGGGGGGTGGTATGATGGGGGGTTCATGAGTTGGGGGTTCAGGGGGCGTGCCTCCTGGCTTAGCAAGAGGGCCGCCTCTGTTGCGCACGGAGCGAATAAAAGATCTGTATTTATTTTAATTATATAACAATCATTTTTTCTTTTCTGTTTATATATATCTATTATTTGCATATAGCAGAAGACTATCGTCTCATTGATTTCTCTTTACCTATGTCCCTGTTTTCATTTTTTCAAAATGCAAGACAATGACTGTTCAGACAAAATTATCTAATATGTATCTATTAATTAATCATTTATATATTTACTAACTTAATTTGAAAAAAATTAATAATAATAATAATTCTTACACAAAAGAGCATGCATTTAAGTTCCTTTTGAGCACCACGGCATCCCAAAAATGAAATGATTGCAATAACACTTCCAGTGACGATAAGTATATAACTGGCGCCTGTCAAGAGATTCGTTCCGAGAAGTTCTGAAAGGAATGATTTATCTTGAAGTGTCCACACTCCTAATCCAGCGACTGTCACTCCTCCTATCTGAAGCAAATAAAAATGACAAATGATTATTGAAGAAAAAATCTAATCATATAATGTTGTAATTTGTAATTCTTTGTACTTACAAATACTATAAAATTAATAACAAACATACTATATTTGAGACATTTCCCAAATTTATCAAGTTCTTGGCCATAGCCACTCATTTTTAGACGTTTTTACCTGGAAAAGAAATTACACGTTAAAATAGTTTTTAATAGTATAGTATATACAAATTTACAGTGGCGTATGAACATGATTTTATCGCTTCCCTCCTGGGGGGGGGATTCAATGTTTTTTTACCCCCCCCTCCCTGAGAATAAATTATTTTTACTTTACCATACAGGATAAGGTCAAGTATTGTAATCGTGCATGAAAAAAGTGGGATTTTTTCCTTCTTTTTTTCGAAAAATCTCAAAAAAGGCTGAAACTATTTTGATAAAAAAAATTGAGCGAAACCATGGCATTTTGGTCTGGTTGGATATACGTTAGTCTGTGCGTTACCAAATTTTTGTGGACAGGCTAGCTCAAAAACTAATATGAATATCGAAACAAAATTTCACATGTAGTTTTGGTCCATTGAGATTAAGAGCTGATTAGATTTTGGTGCATATAGACTCAAAATTAAGGGGGTTAAAAATTACAACTCGAGTTATAATTGAGCTAAAAACAAATGGTAATATGAAAATCAAAGAGGAATCTGTTTTCTATTACGTCAACAAAATATTTTGATTTCAAATATTGCTGTTTAATATCTAAAGGGACTCGAAAATAGGTCAAAATGGCCTTTTTCGTCATTTTGTAAAAAATTGGGAAATTGCATGATAATCAACGTAAAAAGCTCTACTAGAATCCATTGTTAGGTTTACGCGGCGAAATTTTTTGTCGAACAATGTTATTTGTGTTAGCAAAGTTTTTTTTAATGAATATTTTTTCCCACAATCTTCTATTATAAGGCGCTTATGCTGTCCGTCGCGAGCCACTCATTTAAAATCCACAAATATTATAGCTTATTATGTCAAATTTATTAAAATTAGAAAATTTAAATTATTATTTTAAAACCCACGAATGTTCAGGGTCAATAAATTAAGAAGCCTACTGGACAGCAAGATGTCCGCCCAAGGCGGGCTTCGCAGCTAGTTTAATAATAAAATAAGCTGACGTGTTATGATGTGGCCATCCACTTGACTTTACCATCCAACCTGGCCCCTCACTTATATTTAATATTTAATTAAATTATTTATAATCATGTAGGGGGTTAGTTTTTGCATTTTTAGACTCCTGGGGTCCCACTGATTATGTATACAAAATTTGGTTGAGTTTGGTAAATGGTCAAGATTTTCATTTTTTGACCCCCCCCCCCATTTTGGGCGGTTAGTTTTTGCATTTTTAGACTTCTGGAGGTCCACTTATTGTGTATACAAAATCTGGTTGAGTTTGCTCAAACGGCCTAGATTTTTAATTTTTAAACCCCCCTCACCCCCTTTAATTTTGGGCCGATATGCACCAAAATCTAATCAGCTGTTAATCTCAATGGACCAAAACTACGTGTGAAATTTGGTTTTGATATTCACACTAGTTTTTGAGCTGGCTCGTTCACAAAAATTTGGTAACGCACGGACTAACTATCTAACATACAACCAGACTAACAGACATTTTGACAAAACAAATATTATCTCGAAAAATATAATTTTTTCAATGTTCACTTATTAGAGCTTTTTGTAGAGCGAACTGCCATGGTTTTGCTCAATTTTTTTAACCAAAATAGTTTCAGCCTTTTTTGAGATATTTCGAAAAAAAGAAGGGAAAAAACGCTTTTTTCATGGACGATTACAATACTAGACCATACCCTGTATGGTAAAGTAAAAAGAGTAGATTTTATTATTGAACAAATAACCTTAGAATAATAATTAGAATTATTAGATAAATTAAATCCATAAATTAATATTTAGGTTAACGTTAATAGTGGAGGGGATAGAGAATAACCATTCATAAATAAATGGATTATTTTGAATAAGCAATCCTTTGAAAGGTTTATAGTGAAAAGTTTTAATTTCTGGAAAGATTAAGAAATACAGACGAGGAAATAAAACTGAGAATATCTTCTCATATTTTTTTTTTTTATATAATGATATTGATACAAAGAAGAAGTTGCACCAAGAAGGTACAACCTCTGAAGTCCGTGGTGGACCCTTGTAAAGTGAAGATAAGGGGAGATTTAGGGATTTGGTAGAGGTCGAAGGTATCTGTGGATGCTGGTCTTGAAAGTGAACCATCATTTACCATATAGTATAGGCTTAACCTATAGAATTGTGAACCTTCACTTTATCAGCCTTTCTTCATCATTCGACTTGTTTAGTAAAATGGGTCATTGAATGAAGTGTTGATGGAAAAATATCAGAGCAAGGACAAATAGTCAGAACAACTTTATAGTAAAATGTATATTACAATTGGGAAACTATACTATTTTCGCAAAATTCTAATTCTTTATACAATCAATGTTTTTCAAACCTTTTTAATCCAAAGATCAGCCAAGTGTTGAAAAAGAAATTGTTCTTAGACTATAGATTAAATTAAATATTATTTATTATTATTTATTTATTAATGTGATGTACAACGGTCTAATATAGACCCTCATGATGTACACTCAAAAGTAATTCTTTAATAATAATTATTATAATATTTTTTTAAACGACTTCAAAAAGGAGGAGGTTCTCTATTCGACTGAGTTTTTTTTTGTGTCTATGTTACTTCATATCTCGGCCAATTGTGAACCGATTTTGATGATTTTTTTGCGTTGGGTTCAGTCTAACTTCCGATTGGTCCTTTTTTTTTCATTGGTATTGGACCTTTTTTGATATGTTTGTTTAGGCATAACTTCTTTATTTATGAACCGATTTCGATGATTCTTTTTATATTGGAAAGGGGGTGTCTTAGGGATGGTGCCATATTAATTTGGTTTTGATGATATGATCAACGACGAAATAACGTAAATCTCCAATTCTTATGAGCAAATAATCAAAATTATGATAAATAAAATCTTTTATCAAAAAAATCTTATAACGTTCATTTAAAACCCGCAAACGTTTCGAGAGAATTTCTATATTTATGAATTTTATTTTATTATCATTATTTGATTCATTCGCCCGACGCTTTCTCTTACGATATGGATGCAATGTATTATATTAAGTCACTATTAATAACATCACTAAAAAGAGAAAAATAAAAATAATTTTTATAAAAAAAATAAAACCGACTTCAAAAAAATTAAATACAACAAATAAAATACACTAAAAGGTATAAAATAATTATTATCTTATTTAGTTACAACTAAACGACGAAATATTAACATGAAATTACTTTTTGAAGTCGGTGCCAAACATATACATTTTATGAATCGCACTCGACGGATCTTACTTAGTAAGTTTGGTACGCTCTTTTATATAGTTTGTTTGGCACCGACTTCAAAAAGTAATTTCATGTTAATATTTCGTCCTTTAGTTGTAACTAAATTAGATAATTATTTTGTACCTTTTAGTGTATTTTATTTTATTTTCGTCGGTTTTATTTTTTTTACTTCATCATTCAAAGTATAGAGAAGTAATTTTGTAACCGGAGGAAATAAATTGTTTTTCCTTCATTTTTTCGAAGTATTTCAAAAAATTCTAAAATTATTTAAATAAAAAAAAAAAAAATTAAGGTCAACAAAAAAGTCATAATAAAAAATTATATTTTAAAAGATATTATTTTATCAAAATGTCTGTGCTGAGGAGAAGATACCTGAATACGTAATTAAAAATTTCGCATTTGGTTGCTTTTTTTATCTATAATGTTAGTTTTCTGAAGTGCGCCGATCAAAATTACTTTATAAGGTGTTAAATAATTGATCATTTAAAAAATTGATGAAAAAACAAGTTTTAATTAAACCCCAATAAGTAAGTATATTTATGTTAAACTCTCAATAAGCTATGTTCAAATATGAAACAAATAACACTGGGCAACAAAAAAATAATTTTTAAATGCTTCGAGCACTTGATGAGTCAATTCCTACCAATTTTGGGTTGAGAAAAACGAATATGACAATGAAATTTTTTCTTAGCTCTAGTTTCTGTGAAATACAGTAGGTGGCGGATCAAGAGAAAAAGATACATTTTAATTACATATGCTAACAACATTGAAAGTGCCTTTTATTTTTTTACAAATTGTAGTTACATTCTAAGAGTTCTACATTGCTGGAATAATACTTCACAGATGGTCGTGTCTGAAGAGATTTATGTGGTGCCTTCATCAGATCGTCGTTTTTTAGCTTGCCTCTTTTTTGTTGCCCAGTGTTATTAGTCCATCAGGAATTTACAGATTAGTTTTTAACCTGTAAACTCCTGATGATGGACTAATAATCCGAAATATATTGAGATTGTATACACCTCTTTGAGTTTTATTTCATTCACTCTGAAACTACACTCCTTTTACTTTATTAATGTTTATTATCCTTTATAATCACGTAGTTTTAGTTTTTTAGTTATAACTCGAGTTCTAATTGAGCTACAAACAAGTGGTAATTTGTAAATCCAAGAGGAAGCTGTTTTCTATTAGTTCAACAAAATATTGTGATCTCAAATATTGTTGTTTAATATCTAACGGAACTCGAAAATAGGTCAAAATGGTCTTTTTCACCGTTTTGATCGATTATATCTCCAAAACAAGAGCTAATCGGTAATCTTTATGGTGACTTTTGAATTCAGCAGGTGGAAATACATAAGAATCAGCTATTTTTGAGCCCGAAGCATTTTCATTGTTGGGCAGTGTAATCGAATAAAAGTAAAATTGTATATGAATGATATCATTCAAATAGAGATGGAATTTCGCTTTCTCTCGACCACTAAATGGATGGACTTAATGAGAGAATTACCTAATATGTAATGTAATTATCTGAACAGGAGTTAATTTTCATTTTAGTTTTATTATTTATGATAATATACTATATGCCAAATTCACTTTCCTCGACCAAGACCTATAATACATACTCGTATAGGTACTCTTAATCATTAGGGGGTTCCAGAGGCATACATACATACCAGTCCATAGCGCTGAAAGCGAATTTTTTTCCAAAGAGGGCGCTAAAAGCCTTCTTTTAAGACAAAGTAGAAAATTTTAAAGAATTCATTACGACCCAATAAATGATTTTTCATAAAACATATTTTAATATGTATTTACTTTTACTTAAATCAATTTTATTATGAGATCATTGATATACGTTGACCTTCAGATCATTTAAAAATCTATATACGTATTTTAAACATTGACTTTTTACTTTATCCAATGCGAAGCATGGGGAAAGTATAGTAATCGGTCTCGAGGCAAGCGCGACTTCAAAGGGCCCTCAAGTAAAGAGTACGGAACCCACGTTCTCAATTAAGGTCACAAATTGTAGTATTCAATTAGGTTGAATTTTAGCACGTGACGGTTTTGCCTAAAATTACATGGGGTCTCGTCGAGAGGCCAAAAAGTGCGATTTTTTCATTTAGTGCGTGCGGATGGATGGATGGATGGATGTATGTTATCGTTTTTTTGGCCCACGATTTTTTCCACACCGTTGCACCGATTGAAATGAAATTGAAAACCTACGATTAGTTTAATAAAATGAAGCGCTGATTAGTTTTTGGTACATATCGGCCCACAAACATTATTACTTTATTTCAGTACTTTTTTAGTTTTTTCTAAATATCTTGAAAATGACTTAACCAATTTTGATGAAATTTAATATCCTAATTAAGCATCTTGGGAACAACAAAAAAGATTAAATAAAGTTTTTAGTAAAAGTATATTTTAAAGTACTTTACTCTAGAGAAGAGGTGGGGAACCTTTTTACCCTGAGAGGCCACATTTAAAATTGCAGTAACAAAGGAGGCCAAATAAGTTTCAATACCGATAAATGTAACTTTTGTAAAGTTATTGCTGTTCAAATTCAATTTTTTTTTATTTTAAATTCATTTTTTTTTTTAAATTTTAAATTCAGTTTTTCTTTATTTCAAATTCATTTCGAGGCCACATAAGAAATTCAAGAAGGCCACAGGTTCCCCACCTCTGCTCTAGAGTAAAATAGTACTTTTTTAAATTCCTTATTTCACCAAAAATTCTTTAAAATTTATTAATTTGATCGGTAATATAGCACATTTAAACTTGCTTAAGAAAGAATGGATAGGCTTCTCGCTGAGAAATGATAAAAATTTCGGAGTAAATTTTATAAGTAACCATAGCAACTGAGTTGTTTTTTATCCGTTACCTTTGCTGAAGACATAGAGGAATCGGCTTAAAATCATAAATAACGATCGATTCTTATCTACTACTAGAGGAATAACCCTATTGCATTCCATTTTTGATGTTCTGACTATTAATGGCAACCTCTACTGAAAACGTGGAAGAATCGACTTAAAATCAAAAATAATTTACACTTTTTGATTTTAAGTCGATTCTTCCTCGTTTTCAGTAGAGGTTGCCATTAATAGTCAGAACATCAAAAATGGAATGCAATAAGGTTATTCCGCTAGTATTAGATAAGAATTGATCGTTATTTTTGATTTTAAGCCGATTCCTCCATGTCCTCAGCAATGGTTACCATTAATAATCGAAGCGTCAAAAATCTAACGTAGAATTGTTGTTATTCCTCGACTGTTAAATGAGAATCGATCATTATTTTTGAATTAAAGTCAACATGAACTGCAAATTGCAAGTGATATCTGATTAATATCTAATAATAAATATTAATATTTCAATTGAATTTGGATAAAGTTCAGCAACGATCCGTTGCAGTTTATTTGAAAATGAGCTTATTCGAATGATTCTACAAAGTAATTGAAAGAAAATTTCATAGAAATCCGACCTTACTTTGATGTAGGTAGTTAGGTGTCGAATTTGAATAAATCCTGAATACTGTTATTTAGAGGATTCTACAGACTAACGATGTAAAATTTTATCTAGATCGTAGATAGGGTCTAGAATTTTCTTAATATTTGATGTTTTTCTATCTTGTCTCAATTTTGGGTAGTTAGGGGTCGAATTTCAAAAAATCCTTAAATAGTTTATTCATAGGGTTCTACAGACTAACTGTACAAAACTTGGAGCAGATCAAACAAAGGCCTATATTATGTTTGTTTGATTTTTGCCTCCCCCCTTCTCCCACCGCCTCTAAAGATACCATGTCCATTATGATGACTACACCAAATTTTATCGAAATCTGTTAAATTGTTTAAACGGTAGAGATTGGTAAATGCCCAAGATTTTCATTTCGGCACCCTACACCCCCACCCCATTTTGGGCGGTTAGCTTTTGCATTTTTAGACTTCTGGGGATCCACTGATTATGTATACAAAATTTGGTTGTGTTTGGTAAATGGCCAAGATTTTCATTTTTTGACCCTACACCTCCCCCCCATTTTGGGCGATTAGTTTTTGCATTTTTAGACTTCTGGGGGTCCACTGATTATGTATACAAAATTTGGTTGAGTTTGGTAAATGGCCAAGATTTTTATTTTTTGACCCTACACCTCCCCCCCCATTTTGGGCGATTAGTTTTTGCAATTTTAGACTTCTGGGGGTCCACTAATTATGTATACAAATTTTGGTTGAGTTTGGTAAATGGCCAAGATTTTCATTGTTTCACCCGACACCCCCCCCCATTTTGGGCGATTAGTTTGTGCATTTTTAGACTTCTGGGGGTCCACTGATTATGTATACAAATTTAGGTTGAGTTTGGTAAATGGCCAAGATTTTCATTGTTTCACCCGACACCCCCCCCCATTTTGGGCGATTAGTTTGTGCATTTTTAGACTTCTGGGGGTCCACTGATTATGTATACAAATTTTGGTTGAGTTTGGTAAATGGCCAAGATTTTCATTGTTTCACCCGACACTCCCCCCATTTTGGGCGATTAGTTTGTGCATTTTTAGACTTCTGGGGGTCCACTGATTATGTATACAAATTTAGGTTGAGTTTGGTAAATGGCCAAGATTTTCATTGTTTCACCCGACACCCCCCCCATTTTGGGCGATTAGTTTGTGCATTTTTAGACTTCTGGGGGTCCACTGATTATGTATACAAATTTAGGTTGAGTTTGGTAAATGGCCAAGATTTTCATTGTTTCACCCGACACCCCCCCCATTTTGGGCGATTAGTTTTTGCATTTTTAGACTTCTGGGGGTCCAGTAATTATGTATACAAATTTTGGTTGAGTTTGGTAAATGGCCAAGATTTTCATTGTTTCACCCGACACACCCCCCCATTTTGGGCGATTAGTTTTTGCATTTTTAGACTTCTGGGGTCCACTGATTATGTATACAAATTTTGGTTGAGTTTGGTAAATGGCCAAGATTTTCATTGTTTCACCCGACACCCCCCCCATTTTGGGCGATTAGTTTTTGCATTTTTAGACTCCTGGGGGTCCACTGATTATGTATACAAAATTTGGTTGAGTTTGTTCAAACATGCATGATAAATAATCAGCGTATAAAACTCTACTAGAATCCATTGTTAAGTAGGTTTACGCGGATAAATTTTTGTTTAATTTTTGTCGAACAGTGTAATATAATTTATAAGATCTTAGGACATTGGATAAATAAATCAAATTCAGAGTATTATGGTATATTGAATAAGACGGACGATTCGTCACTATATTTGCGACTTCTTCAGTGGGACTTATTTTTCAACTCAATTGTCTGATATTATTATAGGAAATATTCTATTTTTTTTAATCTAATTGTGCTTTCTCAGGTTCTTTGTTTTAACTATAATGAACCATTAATGTGCTTAAGAATAAGATAAATTAATAAATTGACACGTTCTGATGTGGCCATCCACTTGACTTTACCATACACTTTTGGTTGAGTTTGGTACAAGAGCCTAGATTTTAATTTCTTGACCCTCCAACCCCCCCCATATTGGGCGGTTTATTTTTGCATTTTTGGTGTTCTAGGAGCCCACTGATTATGTATACAGAATTTGGTTGAGTTTGTTCAAATGGCCTAGATATTTATTTTTTGACCCCACGCCTCTAATTTTGGCGCCAGAAAAAAATAATTTCGTTATAATAGGTTCATTTTATAGTATATTTCATTTTTATTCTTTTTTTTAGTTTGAAAATATTATAATTTTAAATTTAAACCCCCCTTCACCCCTCTTAATTTTGGGTCGATATGCACCAAAACTACGTATGAAATTTGGTTTTGATATTCTCACTAGTTTTTGAGCTAGCTTGTCCACAAAATTTGGTAACACACAAACTAACTAACAGACATTTTGACAAAACAGTTATTATCTCGAAAAATATAATTTTTTGAATGTTCACTTATTAGACCTTTTTTGTTGACCGAAGTGTCATGGTTTCGCCCAATTTTTTTAAATCAAAATAGGTACAGCCTTTTTTGAGATATTTGGAATACATACAATACATTCATATCCAATTTCCGAAGATCTTATAAATTAACTAGCTGCAAGGCCCGACTTTGGCGGCCCTCTTACTAGCCAGGGGGCACGCCCCCTGAGCCCCCAACCCACGAACCCCCTCATACTCCTCCAATCCCCCCAAACCCCGCCCCCACACTACCACCGCACCACCCCACTACCCCCTGGACCCTAACCTGAACCCCCCACTCCACTCTTCACCACCCCACCCCGCCCCACACCACGATACCACCCCCACCACACCCCGGGTTCCGCCCCCACCCCTCCCCCTCCCCGCACTACCCCACTAAGACTCTGGATCCTCACCCGAACCCCCCACACACACCCTGACTCCCCTCCCAACACCCAGTGTTTGCATTTCTAGCCTTCTAGTGACCCTCAGATTAGGTATATAAAATTTGGTCGAGTTTGGTCCAAGAGCAAACATTTTCATATTTTGACCCTGTCCCCCTTTTTGGGTGGTTATTTGGGGGCATTTTTTTAAACAAAACTTGTCAGAAATCACATCCACTACAACTTTACTCATAATTAAATTTGCCGTTGGGTTAATAGTTTAGGAGTTATTTGATAATTTTCATTCGCCCCACTAAACCCCCTTTTGGGGTCAAAATATCAAAACGTTATATAGCTAAAAACGTAAGTTAGAAGATACGAATATGAAATTTCATAATAATCCCTTCAGCCGTTTTGACGTGAATTGTGAGCAACTTTTCAGGGGAAACCACTGAAACAGACATACATACAGACAGACATGAATTTTGTTCAGCGTGTTTTCTTTCATAACATTGCTTGAAACGTGTGCAACCAAAATTTGGCGTGATTTGGATCAATGTACAGACAAAACCTTACTTTTATATATACCTATAGATTAAATTATTGATACGATTCAGCAAACAAATACTATATTTTAATTAATTTATTATTTCATTATAATAAAATTTTAATTAACAATTTTTTTTTGAAAACATGCAAATAAAGTCAATATTATTAAGAAACAAAAATGAACTAATCACATTTGTATATGTCTGCACGAATATTATTTTAACCATAAAAATAAATGTTTTTTGAATAGATGATAGAGATGAGATCTCACATTTTGTCGGAAAGTTTCACTTTCAACTAACGCGCTATTATAGATAGATGATGACTTAATACCTGCTTTGTTTTACATCAAAATAAAATCAAATAAAAATTTATTTAGTTTATTACAATTAATTAGAATCCTTCGATCTAAAATTTAATTTTTAAACTGTACATAGAGAAGATCATTCGGAGCTCACTTTAAAAAAAAAGTATTTTGTTTATATAAAAAATTATGTATATTGAATGAATCATTTGAAAGCTTGTAAGTAATTATTATTACACGATTCTGAAAATATATAATAATAATATACTAAATTTGGATCGTGGCTTCCTCCATATTTCACAAACTACACTAGAAGAAAGAAATTTTAGCTAAAAAATAAATAATTCATATATTTGGTGGAGAGTATTTTGTATTTATTGCGTATTTTGGTTTTAGTTCGGTTCAGGCGATTTTTTATTAGTGTAGGATATCAAATAAATGGAAGCGCGCGATTATATGTAAAATCTTGCCCAATGCTTAAAAGTGAAAGTCGTTTCTGAAGCATCCTGTTCAACAAGTATTGAATATATATACCTATACAATAATATAAGCGTAAAATACGTAATAAATCTTAATTCAATTTTTTTAATTGCTTGACATCCTTCTAGCTTCTATAATAAATAGTACCTGGAGCCACCGAGCGATGCTCGGTAACTTTTCCTTCAGTACAAAATTATTAAATAATAATAGAAAGAATTTAATTTTTAGGACAGAATCTAAGATTTTAATAGAAATATTATTAAATTGCGATATCAGAGGATTCATCCCCCCAGGAGTCGAACCTGAGAACCAACTTGCTTTCCCGGCAGTTAGTTCACACCCTCGAAACAAAAAACTCCTCTGAATCGCAATATTTGATGTAAGCATAGAAATCTTTCACTCCATTAATATATAACGGAAATTAAAAAATTTAGCTTAAAATGAAAAAAAGTTTTTCATACAAGTAATAATAATAATAATATTTATTGAAGAAATTATTTTACATGAAATAATTTATACATTTTATTTGAGGCTTCGATTTCGTAGATTATTTCCCCCACCATCGACTGGAAAAAAATTATAAAAATTATCTAATTTTAATATATGATAATATTTGTTATAAAGTATTCGTGGGTTTTAAAATTAAAAAACCAATTAATAAATAAAAGATAATTGAAAAAAATGTAAACAAACTTTTTTTATTGAGATTTTCATCTATCAATAATTACTTTAATTAAGAAAAGATCAATTAAGATTAAATTTATCGAGGTCCAGACCTAGCCAGATCACTTTCTCATCTTCAAAACTTGTTAATAGAATTTGTTTTATCAAAATCTGTAGTACTGTTTTCAAAATAGAACTAAGATATATATATATAAACAATTTTTGCTCGTTTAATAAGAGTATATACCTGGAACACCAGGCGTTGCTTGGTCATTTTTTGCTTTAGTTCAGAGTGATAAATTAATATTATTTTTAATAATTTAATATTCAATAAAAAATACCTCCAATTAATTAAATTGACAAATTCTAATATATAATAATTACAATTATATTTCAAATTTGCCACAAATATACCGCAAAAATACTGACGGCATCAGCGCTCCCTGTCGGCAGCATTACGTTAGCGTTGCTGCAAATTATATATATAATAAGATACTCTACTAAAATATATAATTTTACTAATTTAATTGCTTAGGTTTATTAAATTACTATATATCAAAATTAATGTGTGTGAATTCGTCTTTTATGTGTTCCCACATCGTTCATTTCCAATCAATGTTAGGTGTCACCTTAGGTTCTGACCTCTCTTGGAATGACCATATTATCTCAGTAGCAAAAGCTGCAGCATGTAAGCTTGACTTTCTTTTCCGAACCAAACGATTTTTCACCCCCACTCAACTCCTTATATTATACAAGGCTCAAATTCGCCCCTGTCTTGAATATTGCTCGCATTTGTGGAGAGGAGCCTCCAAGTATTCTCTTAATACCTTAGATGCAATTCAGAGGCGAGCTATCAGACTGATAGGCGATCCTACATTAACTGACACTCTCGACTCCCTAGCCCATCGTAGATCTGTCTCCGCCCTATCCCTTTTTTATAGATATTACCATGGCTTTTGTTCTGACGAAATAAAATCGATAATCCCACCAAAGGCCTCATTTGCCCGAAATACACGATTTTCTAAAATTCAACACCCCTACGCGCTTAAACTAGATACTAATCGAACAAACGCATTCGCCAATTCATTTATCCCTATGACATCTAGAGACTGGAATTCTCTTCCCCCGACCGTCTTTCCAGCTACTTATAACCTTCAAACTTTCAAGACCAGCATCCACAGATACCTTCGACCTCTACCCAATCCCTAAATCTCCCCTTATCTTCACGTTACAAGGGTCCACCACGGACTTCAGAGGTTGTACCTTCTTGGTGCAACTTCTCCTTGTAACAATATCATTATAAAAAAAAAAAAAATTGAGTTGAAACTTTGTACAGCTGTTGTTGTTGGCACTTGCGGGAAAGTTTCTGGCATTGTATCATCAAAGTACACTAGGGGGGGGGGGGGTTCAAAAAAATGAAAATTCTAGGCGTTTGGGCCAAACTCAACTAAATTTTATGATCTGTGAAACCTCTTCTTCAAGGTCCATACTCGATACCGAGCGTCGGCGATTACTGTGGACAGTATACTTTTTATTGTAATTTTCATGGGGAAATTTTTCACAGGTGTAGTTTCCCATTGCCTACTCCTGAAAGAATCACTTTATAGCTTGTCAAATATTTGCAGCTTGAAACCGCGCTAGCTTGATTAGAAGCCATGCTGTCCGCCTGCCTGGTGTAATGGTCAGCATCTCTGGCTGGCAACCCGGAGGTCTCGGGTTCGATTCCCGGCTATACCCAGACATTTTTTTCGAACATAAGTATAAGGTCTGGTAATAAAAATTAAGTGGGAGATAAATTTAACCTAATTTATCGCGCGGAGAATTTACCACTGCTCAAAGCCGTTAAAAAACTTAGTAAATTGGATTGTATCTAACTTTCTGTGATTCCGTCTTCTTTCCTTCTACTCTGTTCTTTTCACGATGGAGGGGCCATCCCATATAGCCCTTTAGGGGATGCACCTTCTGGACCAAACTCAAACAAATCTTAAGTGTATTTACATGATCTGTAAGCTCCTAGAGAACTAGAAATAGAGATGAAATTAAATATTAAGCGAACAAACGTATTCACTAATTCTTTTATCCCTATGACTTCTAAGGACTGAAACTCACCTTCCCCGTCCTTTTTTTTGGCTACACATATTCTTCAGACACCGATATCTTCCCTTCAGAGGCAATCCCTAAAATTTCCTCTTTTTTTACGAATCAAAGGTTCACTGAAGTATAGAGGTTATACCTTTTCGGTCAAATTTCTTCTTGTATCAATATCATTACAAAAAAAATTACAAAAAATGCAATGTAGTATAACTATTCATCAAGTATTAGTTAAGAATCGATGAATATTTTTATTTTCACTGCACTGGGTGGGGGCAGTGGGGGCATGTGCCCTCAACGGTAAATTTTAAGAAGCGGCACATTTTGGGAAGCAGGAAATTTTTTGTATAAATTTAGTATTGGGGGTGGGGGGAGCGGCGGCAAATTTAATCTTGCCCCCCAAAATAAAAGTTCTAGATCCGGTTCTGGGAAGCACCTTAATTTGTGTTAATGAGGTATTTATTTGCTCATAAAAGTGGAAATTCTTCGTGATTGTATTTGTTTGTTTAAATATTCTATTTTATGGATAAACTAGCTGCAAGCGCCCGCCTTCGGCGGGCCTCTTGCTATGTCCAGGGGTCACGCCCCCTGGACCCCCAATCCACGAACCCCAACCTCACACCCCACTCTCACCCACCACACCCCCATAAACCCACCCAGAACCCCAACCCCCGCACCATGCACCCGTGCCCAACCCCCGCCCCCACACCACCACCCCAACACTCCATCCCGCATCCCACCCACCTCTGACCCCTATCCCAGTACCACCCCACTACGCCTCTGGACCCTCACCTGAACTCCCCCCACCGCGCACCACACCCCCGCCTATCCCCCTGGACCTCACCCCCACTACGCCCCAGGACTCCACCCCCGCACCACCCCCACACCTCTACCCTACTCCGCCTCACTCCCTCACCCCACCCCCATTCCACCCCGCGCACCCCATACCATAACCCAACCCCACTACATTCCACCCCCGCACCATCACTCCACCCCCGCACCCAGTTTTTGCATTTCTAGCCTTCTAGTGACTCACAGATTATGTATACAAAATTTTGTTGAGTTTGCCCCAAGGGCAAGAATTTACATTTTTTCACCTTCCCCCCCCCCTTTTTTTTAGACAATTTCTGATTTAAATATGAAATTTCATAATAATCCCCTAAGCCGCTTTGACGTGAATCGTGAGCAACTTTTCGCGGAAACCACTGAAACAGACAGTCAGTCAGTCAGACATACAGACAGGAATTTTGTTGAGGGTGTTTTCGTCCATAACTTTGCTTGAAACGTGTGCAACCAAAATTTGGCGTGATTTGGACCAATATACAGACAAAACCTTAATTTTATATATATAGATACATATTTACGAAAGCCGAGGACAGATGATGTCACTTCATGATTACACAATTAAGAAAGATTTGCGGAAAAAGAGACAGAAAGAAACCATGGCATTTCGGTCTACAAAAAAGCCCTAATAAGTGAACACCGAAAAAATTATATTTTTTGAGATAATAATTGTTTTGTCAAAATGCCTGTTAGTTAGTCTGGTTGTCTGGTTGTCTGTTCGTCTGCGCGTTATCAAATTTTTGTGGACGAGCTAGCTCAAAAACTAGTGTGAATATCGAAACCAAATTTCACATGTAGTTTTGGTGCTTTGAGATTAAAAGCTAATTAGATTTTGGTTAAAATCGGACCCAAAATTAAGGGTGGGGGGGAGGTTAAAATTAAAATTATAAGATTTTCAAACTAAAAAAAAAAAAAACAATTAAAATTAAATATACTATAAAATAAACTTATAATAACGAAAAGATGATTATTTTTTCTGGTACCAAAATTGGGTGGGGAGGGGGTCCAAAAATTAAAATCTACGCCCTTGGACCAAATTCAAACAAATTTTCTATACAATAAAGTTAGTTTTTGGTTAGGTAATACCAGGTCTCACTTTTTGGGAAAAAAATTTGAAAAGTTTTTTAATAAAACTAATTATTAACAGGTGATTGAGTAAAATAAAACAAATGGTTAAGCAATAAAAATAACATCACAGAATTTGGAAAAAGTATTTCTCTGCTAGAGGATAATTATTATTCCTTTAATTTATTACTTTTCATTTAAATATATAGTACTTGGAGCCACCGAGCGATGCATGGTAACTCCTGACCCCCCCTCCCGAAACCCCATACCCCGCCCCCACCACCGCACCCCCACCCCGACCACACCACCCCCAACCGCGCCTCCAACCCCGGATCCCCACAACTCCACCCCACCTCCTGCACCTCCCACATTCACCCCACCCCGCACCCAGTTTTTGCATTTCTAGCTTTCTAATGGTCTACATATTATGTGTATACCAATTTTTGTTTACTCGTACACCAATTTGCCCACATTCATATTGATAAACATTATAAAAAATAAATAGGAAAATATAAAAAAATAATCGTATAGGATCTGAAATAAAAACACAAAATTAAATAAGATTTGTTTCCAAGTTATATAAAAAAAAGCTACTTCAACCACTTTATTTGTAAACACACCTGTAATGTTATGATTTGGACACCTGTTAATTAAAAACAATCAAAAAATTCCTAATTTTAATATATATATTAATATTTGCTATAACCTATTAGTGGGTTTTAAAATTAAAAAAACAATTAAAAATAAAAGTTAAATGAAAAAAATGTAAACAAACTTTTCTATTGAGATTTTCATCTATCAATAATTACTTTAATTAAGAAAAGATCAATTAAGATTAAATTTGTCGAGGTCCAGACCTAGTCAGATCGCTTTCTCATCCTCAAAACTTGTTAATAGAATTTGTTTCATCAAAATCCGTAGAGTCGTTTTCAAAATAGAACCAAGATACAAATATATATATATATATACAAACAATTTTTGCTCGTTTAATAAGAGTAGATAGATACACGTTACCTTTTTAACTGTGAGTCATAAAAGAGTTAATTCCCTAAGGTGTGATTGCAACTGAGTAATCCAATGCCAGGACACTTGATGGGTTCATAGATTGCACATGCACACGCATACTGTCAAGTGTTGCGAGTTGCGAGCCGTCTCAGGCAGAACAGTCTGCAGGCCTCGGTTGTGGGAGTGGAGGGGACCAGTCCCAAAGAAAGGGAAAGGGGGATTGGATAGCCTCTGAGGTCTTCGGCTTCTCCTCTTGGCCTAGTCCCACGCCTAACCCCCTTGCCACTTTACCCTAAACGCTAGAACTTATCCTTGCTCGACAACGCAACCCGACAGCCTTCTGGAGCGAGGATCTTGATTGCTACATATTGTTTGTTCTATACTTATTTCGTATAAGTATCAGGTCAACAGGAAAAACAATACGTTTGTATTTTTGAAATTCAATTTAGTAGTTTTTTCAACCTTCATGAATTACTTTCTAATAGAATAAGCTGGATGTAATAATTTACTTCCGATATAAAATGATTATTAGCAAAAATGCATACTTTTTTATGAAACTTGGATTTTAATTAATATTAATGATTTATTTTAAAATTGTTTCTTTTCTTTTAACATGCTGGTAGTGTTTCGTAAAATGATCCAATTTATGATCCTCAAGGTCTAATTACAATCAAGCATAAGCTGATCGTGTTCTAATGTGGCCATCCACTTGACTTTACCATACAACCTGGTCCCTAAAATTATTTATAATCATGTAGGGGGGTTAGTTTTTGCATTTTTATACTTCTGATGTCCACTGAATATGTACACAAAATTTGGTTGAGTTTGGTAAATGGCCTAGATTTTTAATTTTTAACTCCCCCTCCACCCCCCTGGGTCGTTATGCACTAACATCTAATCAGCTCTTAATCTCAATAGACCAAAACTACGTGTGAAATTTTGTTTCGATATTCACAGTAGTGTTTGAGCTAGCTCGTCCACAAAAATTTGGTAACGCACAGACTAATCAGACAGACAACCAGACAGACTAACAGACATTTTGATAAAACAATTATTATCTCGAAAAATATAATTTTTTCGATGTTCACTTAGAGCTTTTTTGTAGAGCGAAATTCCATGGTTTCGCTCAATTTTTACTTTACCATACAGGGTTCTTTTTTCGAAATATCTCAAAAACGGCTTAAACTATTTCGATTAAAAAAATTGAGCGAAACCATGGCATTTTGCTCTACAAAAAAGCTCTAATAAGTGAACATCGAAAAAATTATATTTTTTGAGATAATGATTGTTTTGTCAAAATGTCTTTTAGTCTGCCTGGTTGTTAGTTAGTTAGTTAGTTGGTTAGTCTGTGCGTTGCCAAATTTTTGTGGAGGAGCTAGCTCAAATACAAGTGTGAATATCGAAACCAAATTTCACACGTAGTTTTGGTCCATTGAGATTAAGAGCTGATTGGATTTTGGTGAATATCGACCCAAAATTAAGGGGGGTTAAACATTAAAAATCTAGGTCTGAGCAAACTCAACCAAATTTTGTATACATAATCAGTGGACACCCAGAAGTCTAAAATTGCAAAATCTAACCCCCCAAAATGGGGAGGGGGTCACAAAATGAAAATCTTGGCCATTACCAAACTCAACCAAATTTTGTATACATAATCAGTGGACTCCAAAAGTTTATCTACAAAACTAACCCCCCATACATGATTATAAATCATTTTAGGGGCCATGTGTTATGGTAAAGTCAAGTGGATGGCTACATCAGAACACGTCAGCTTATTTACTCCAGCAACGTCTTATGCTCCGCTCAGGTTTTCGCTATTGGTGCAATGAAAAAGTTTCGAGATAAAACTATAAGATAGCATTTGAAGTTTTATTAAAACTGTTTTAGTTTTTGAGATATAGTGGGTCCCCATCTTGCCTCGCTACCCCGTCTTAACCCCCTTCCCCTATATTCTATAACAGTGGCCTAATTATACTATTGAGGCATGTGGAAAATTCATCAGATGGAGCACTCCCTCAATGTAAAGATGCTAAACCAACGTTGCAGTTTCCTTTTATAATAAATCACTACGTAAAATAGGTACAAACGCTATTATAATTATTGTGTACATTTTTGGTTGATTTTCTAGTAACTTTTAATTTGTGTCTGTACTTTAGTAGGTAATTTAAATTATTTTAATACAAAAACTAATAAAATTTACTAAATTTAGTAATAATAAATGTTAGAATCCTCCTGTGGTCGCAGCCCTCTCTCTTAGATTTATAGATATCTAGCATTTTCCATGACATTTTTGAGGATTCGTACATATCCTGTCATGGAAAATGCTAGATATTTATAAATCTAAGAGTTTTATCAAAAACGTGGTACAAGTAAACGTTCAAGGCAATAAAATTTCCTAGAGAATGAGATAGGAATCAAGTTTCTAGGATGAATGGTTTTCAAAGGGCATTTTTTTTGAAAATATAGATCGTTTCTTGTCATGGATAATGATAGATGGGAAAAAATCGATTCGTGGGAAACCTCAGATTTGGATTTAGCGCCCCGAAAACATATATAAATAATTAATAAAGTTAAGGGAGTGTAGTTTCACAGTGAATGAAATAAAACTCAAAGAGGCTTATACAAACTCCATATATTTCGGATTATTAGTCCATCAACAGGAGTTTACAGGTTAAAAACATTCACTGTGAAACTACACACCCTTTACTTTATTAATTAATATCATGTTTCACCTAAAACCTACACCACTTTCCCTAAGTAAAATATATATACCTACCTATGTAAAAAATCAAAACTACCCAAAAACTTTCCTGATAAAAACACAATTTGACTTGACTATAGGGGTAAAATATTTTTATTCAGATTTAGTTTTATTAATTTAAAAATTCCTCTACGGTGAATTGTTTGAAATTTAGATCACTTTCTAAGATGGTTTAATTTTAAATAAATCGATGATCTCATAGAGTAGAGGCTTTTACTCTTCTTTTCCGTCTCTTTTTACCTTCATAAGGAATCGTATAAAATAATTTTTTGAAAAGAAAACATATCTTTTTATTGGTTCTTACTTCAAAGAGAATAAAAGAAAAGTGACAATTGATAGAAAAGTAATTTCATTTTGTGACTATTTTGTTTAATCAGTTATGCAAATTTAAACATTATTATTACATTCCTCGTTTTTTCCTGTCAGCTCTTGGATATAGAAATTATTTTTGACCTATAATCATGGAGATAAAAGAAGACAAGTTATGGCAAAGAGAACATCTTATTCTTTCTTTTAAAAGAAATACAATTTGTTGAAGTATTTTTACTTTATCCAATGCGAAGCATGGGAAAGTATTGGAATCGCTCTCGAGGCAAGCGCGACTTCAAAGGGTCCTCAGGTAAAGACTACGGAACCCATAGATTCAATTAAGGTCACAAATTGAAGTATTCAATGAGATTGAATTTTAGCACGTGACGGTTTTGCCAAAAATTACCTGGAATCTCGTCGAGAGGCCAAAAAGTGCCATTTTTTTTGGAAGTGCGTGCGGATGGATGGATGGATGGATGTGTGTGTTATCGTTTTTTCGTCCACGATTTTTTCCACACCTTTGCGCTGATTGAAATTAAATTGAAAACCTACGATTAGTTTAACAAAATGAAGCGCTGATTAGTTTTTGGTACATATCGGTCCACAAACATTAGTACTTTATTTCATTACTTTTTTAGTTTTTTCTAAATATCTTGAAAATGACTTAACCAATTTTGATGAAATTTAATATCCTAATTAAGTACCTTGGGGACCACAAAAAGGTTAAATAAAGTTTTTAGTAAAATTATATTTTAATGTACTTTACTCAAGAACATATTAATATTTCAAATGAATTTGGATAAAGTTTAGCAACGATCCGTTGCAGTTTATTTGATCTTAAATTAGACTTTTGACTGACAAGAGGAAAGATCTCTATAAAAATAATTGTGAAGCCTGTGTTCCGGGCAACTATAATATTGAATTCACCAAAAAAATAAGCTGACGTGTTCTGATGTGGCCATCCACTTGACTTTACCATTACAACCTGGCCACTAAAATTATTTATAATCATGTAGAGGGTTAGTTTTTGCATTTTTATACTTCTGGGATCCCACTGATTATGTATACAAAATTTGATTGAGTTTGGTAAATGGTCAAGATTTTAATTTTTTGATCCTACCCCCCCCCCACATTTTGAGGGGTTAGTTTTTGCATTTTTAGACTTCTGGAGGTCCACTGATTATGTATACAAAATTTGGTTGAGTTTGCTCAAATAGCCTAGATTTTTATTTTTTGCCCCTCCCCCCTTAATTTTAGCGCCAGAAAAAAAATATTTTTGTTATTATATTTCATTTTTCTTGTTTTCTTAGTTTGAAAATATTATAATTTTAAATTTATCCCCCGCCCCCCCCCCCCTCGCTAACTAACACTAACTAACAGACATTTTGACAAAACAATTATTATCTCGAAAAATATAATTTTTTTCGATGTTCACTTATTAGAGCTTTTTGTAGAGGGAAATGCCATGGATTTGCCCATTTTTTAATCAAAATAGTTTCAGCCGTTTTTGAGATATTGGAAAAAAAAGAAGCAAAAAACAAACCACTTTTTACTTTACCATACAGGGTATGGCCAAGTATTGTAATCGTGCATGAAAAAGTTTTTTTTTTTCGAAATATCTCAAAAACGGCTGAAACTATTCTGATTAAAAAAATTGAGCGAGAACCATGGCATTTCGCTCTACAAAAAAGCTCTAATATAGGAACATCGAAAAAATTATATTTTTCGAGATAATTATTGTTTTGTCAAAATGTCTGTTAGTTAGTCTGTCTGGTTGTCTGGTTGTCTGATTGTCCGTTAGTCTGTGCGTTACCAAATTTTTGTGGTCGACCTAGCTCAAAAACTAGTGTGAATATCGAAACCAAATTCCACATGTAGTTTTGGTCCATTGAGATTAAGAGCTGATTAGATTTTGGAGCATATCGACCCAAAATTAAGGGGGAGGGGGGGTTAAAAATTACAAATCTAAGCCATTTGAGCAAACTCAACCAAATTTTGTATACATAATCAGTGGACCCCCAGAAGTCTAAAAATGCAAAACTAAACGCCCAAAATGAGGGAGGGGGGTTGTAGGGCCAAAAAATGAAAATCTTGGCCATTAACCAAACTCAACCAAATTTTGGATACATAATCAGTGGGACCCCAGAAGTATTAACATGCAAAAACTAACCCCTCTCCTCTACATGATTATAAATAATTTTAGGGACCAGGTTGTATGGTAAAGTCAAGTAGATGGCCACATCAGAACACGTCAGCTTATTTCATGCACAATTACAATACTTGATCATACCCTGTATGGTAAAGTAAAAACATTGTATCTCTAGGCCATCTCAGCCCCTTTAATGTACTACAAATTTTAGACTAATTTATTATATTTAAATATCTATACTTTTATAATCGTCTTGGGTGATGACGCCGATGTGATTTTTTTAATTCTAAAACTAACTAATTGTTCATGATAAACATATTAATTAAAATTAGGAAATTTAAATTATTATTTTAAAACCCACTACGCAGTAGCCCCCTGGCCGGCAAGATACCTAGTAGAATAATAAATAGCTAGGACCCTCTCCCCCGAATATATTTTATGCAAATTTTGTGGAGAGCGTACCGAGAGTCTTTCTTCAATTTATATATTTAATATACATATATAATTTCAATTTTTATATGACTGTGAGCGTCTATGTCTGAAAATTCTTTAAAAAATATTAACTATTCTAGAGTGGAAATCAATAAAAACGATTTGTTTATAAATAGATAATTATAAGAGCTCCCCAGGCAATGACATCTCATTAAAATATTATTATACTAAAAAATTCGAAAGGAAAAATGTTTCATTTCTCCTTTTGATTGGCATGAAAGATGGAGGGAAATGCTTAATATTTTTATTTAGTGTAATAAGCAAGTTTATCTGAATTTTTGATGGAATTTTCTGGTGAGTAATTTTATATTTTATCCTAATATTAGTTGCGAAGTCCACCTTCGGCGGGCTCTTGCTTGCCCCATCTAATCCCCGTCCATACCACCGACCCTATCCTCCCCCTAGACCAACCTCCGATCACAAATACATATGCAGAAGAGATATGCTTTTTACACGCTTTATATTAGCTTCACCTCTGGTTGTGTATCAATAGTGACTTTTGTCCTGTTAAATTCCGCTAACATTTCTCTATAAAAATAATTCGTTTACTTACTCAATTTAAGGTAGTTGTTTCTTGCGACAATACCAGCAAAAAAGTTAATGCTCAAGTATATAGAACAGTCAATAACGATTCATAGTTCATAAGGCCAACACTTTTTGCTGTTTTTGTACCAAATCTAGCCAATCCTGTGCTCGTTTGAGAAATTTGGCAACATTGAAAGAGATTGAATATTTTTATACATGACATTAAAATGACAGATAAAATGAATGATAAAATACATTTTAAAAGTCGAGATCTTATTAATCAAAAAGTTCTAAATAAACGATTAAAAGCTGTTGCGGTAATGAATGAGGGAAAAACGTGAAAAAAAATGTGTACTAAGAGTGCTAATGTAGGTACCCGAATAATTGGAAGTGGGCGAGTTGGCGAATAACCTAACCTGTTGTCACTGTCAGAAAGATATTTTATTAAAAAATATTGCAGATGAAAAAGGCGATTAGGTCTGAATTCTATTTTTTCAATAAAATGTCAAGATTGCTATACATTAACTCATGTCAGTACTGGAAAGAAACATACATCTAAAGATGGTGTGAAATGTAGTGACGTAAATACCAAAATTGCACTAGGTAAGTTTAATTTTTTTAATACAAAATTATTGATAGCAGTAAAATAAATTATTATATATATATATATATATCAGTGGCACAACCACGAGGGGGGACAGGCTGAAGCCCCCCCCCCCCGGGTCAAGGGAAAATGAAAGTACCTAAAAGCGAAAATTAACAAATTTACAAATGAAAATAAAAAAACTACTTCAAAAAATTAAGTGCAACAAATATAAAAATACACTAAAAGGTATAAAATAATTATTATCTTATTTAGTTACAACTAAACGACGAAATATTAACACGAAATTACTTTTTAAAGTCGGTGCCAAACAAACTATACCTATAAGCGAGCGTACCCGCCAAACGTACTAAGTAAGATCCGTCGAGTGCGATTCATAAAAGGTATATGTTTGGCACCAACTTCAAAAAGTAATTTCGTGTTAATATTTCGTCGTTTAGTTGTAACTAAATAAGATAATAATTATTTTATACCTTTTAGTGTATTTTTATATTTGTTGCATAATTTTTGAAGTCGGTTTTTATTTTTTCTTAAAAATTTTTATTTTCTCTTTTTAGTGATGTTATTAATAGTGATTATATCATCAGAACTTGACCAAATTAATATGACACCATCCTAAGACACCCCCTTTCGGATAAAAAAAGAACCATCGAAATCGGTTCATAAACAAAGAGAGTTAGGTCTAAACAAACCTAAACAAACCTAATAAAAAAGGTCTAATACCTATGAAAAAAAATCGAAAAAAAAATGGGACCAATCGGAAGCTAGACTGGACCCAATGCAAAAAAAATTTTCAAAATCGGTTGACAATTGGCGGAGATATGAGGTAACATGGGCACAACAACAACCAAAAGAAAAATTCAATCGAATAGAGAACCTCCTCCTTTTCTAAAGTCGATTTAAAAATAATTAAGACTAAAAATAATTTTTATAAAAAAAAAACCGACTTCAAAAAAATTAAATGCAACAAATAAAATAATAATAACTTAAAAATCAAATAAAATACACTAAAAGGTGTAAAATAATTATCTTATTTTGTTACAACTAAACGACGAATTATTAACATGAAATCAATAGTTTTTAAGGAATTTGGTGTTGGTACTTGGTGAAATATTTTTTAAAATTATTGGATAATGTGAAACCTACCAAGTATTTTTTATCCAATAACATGAAATCACTTTTTGAAGTCGGTGCCAAACGAACTATACCTATAAGCGAGCGTACCCCCAAACGTACTAAGTAAGATCCGTCGAGTGCGATTCATAAAATGTATATGTTTGGCACCGACTTCAAAAAATAATTTCATGTTAAAATTACGTCGTTTAGTGTTAAGCAAATAAGATAATTATTTTATACCTTTTAGTGTATTTTATTTGATTTTTAAGTTATTATTATTTTATTTGTTGTATTTAATTTTTTTGAGGTAGGTTTTATTTTGTTTTTATAAAAATTATTTTTATTTTTCTCTTTTTAATGATGTTATTAATAGTGACTTAATATAATACCTTGCATGGCATCTCGTAAGAGAAAGCGTCAGGCGAATGATTCGAGATAATGATAATAAAAATTCAATTCATAAATATAGAAATTCTCTCGAAATGTTTTCGGGTTTTAAATGAATGTTTTAAGATTTTTTTAATAAAAGATTTTATTTATTATAATTTCGATTATTTGGTCATAAGAATTGGAGATTTATGTTATTTCGTCATTGATCATATCTTCAGAACTTGACCAAATTAATATGGGGCCACCCCTAAGGTACCCTCTTTCTAATATAAAAAGAATCATTAAAATCGGTTCATAAACAAAGAAGTTATGCTTGAACAAACATATCAAAAAAGGTCCAATACCAATGAAAAAAAACGGGACCAATCGGAAACTAGACTGAACCCAATGCAAAGAAATCATCAAAATCGGTTCACAATTGGCGAAGATATGAGGTAACATAGACACACAAAAAAAATTCAGTCGAATATGAGAACCTCCTCCTTTTTTGAAGTCGGTTAATAAGCTGAAATTTGGCACATAAGTTTGTAAATGTTTATAGACTACACCTCCGGGATAGGATTCAATTTTTAGCTCAATCCTGCCATATAGTCCACAAGTTTCTTAATTAATACATTATCTGAAAACGGCGTGTAGAGATTGGTCAATTTCCGAGCCTAACCCTTAGAAAAGAAAAGAACAGCCAGGGTAGGTGAAAGTTTACCAGCACTAGTGCTGAGTAAGTGTAACAACTCTGATAAACCTCTATAGTCTTATTTTTTTACAACCACCGTGGACTGCTTTCATCAACATCCAATTGCATATTTATACCAGTCCGTCTCCTAAAGAAAATCTCTATCAATTATATATTATAGTTAAATTCACATGCTTTTTTTGCGTGTTTCTGTCTGTGCGACTAGATTTCTGTAATTCAAGAACAGAAAGTCGTAGGAAGATTATTATCGTGCCATTTTGAATTTTTAAAACAAAGAAATGATTAAATTTTGGGTTATCTAGCTTATTCAGAGCATCCGATTAAAAATGCTAAAAATATCACATTTTATGTATTTTTAGATATTTTTACTCGTTGCTATGGGAACAAACAAGCAGGTGTTTCGAGAAATAAATTTAGAATACTTTATTACATTTAGATTTATTACTGTGAGGGCCCTACTCCCTAGAAACGTCGCGACAGCTCAACCTATCCCCTCCACTCCACGACACAATTTTCACTAAGAGTAACAAGTAGTGAAAAAGTTTTCACTTTTTCCTGCATAAAATACTTTTTGTCCAGAAATTGAAAAATAAAAAATATATATATTTACTTATACAGGGTGAGTCACGGGAAACGGATGTTTTTTAGTAAAGCATAACTCTGCGGATTTTTCAAAATAAAATATTTTATTTTCATAGGAATAATCACTAATCTATGCCATTTTGAATGCTTATGAGCGAAAAATTATGTCTGATAAATGATGGCCATTTTCACGAATACAAATTCGAATGTGCTCTTGAAAGTTTGCGTCCACTCTAATCAAAGAATTTCTTCAAATCACTGTGCAGCGAATTTTACACAAAAGGGCTTCAGTCGTATAAAATTACGATAGTCCAACAGTTGAATTAGCGAGATTACCAACAATGTCTCACTTTTTGTCAAACAATGCTAGACATGTTTGAAGAAAATGAGGATTTGACCATCATAATTGTATCGAAAGCGCTTTCGAATTTGTGTTCGTGAAAATGGCCATCATTTGTCAGACATAATTTTTCGCTCATAATCATTCAAAAATGGCATAGTTTAGTGTTATTTTCTATGAAAATAAAATATTTTATTTTGAAAAATCCACAGATTATGCTTTCTTGAAAAACATCCGTTTCCGTGAATCACCCTGTATATATTAGCGGCGTGCGGTCCATGGATGATGTGGATGCGGCGCATCCCTAAAATTTCAAAATGTCAAGAGTATTTTCATACCCTGTCATATGATATACATATAAAAGATGCTGAATGTGTGGATCGATATGAAAATGACCTAATAACTGTTCTAAAATTTTAAGAACTCTCAAAAAATACATACAAAACTAATCAATTTCGAGATATCTTTAAAATTTATGGAACTTTCTAACGTTAAGAAATTTAAAGATATTTAAAGAATGTTCCAGATTTGAAATTTGATTCACTTTAGCTTTATTAAAAATATATACGTTATTCTATGAGATTGAAAAGTGAATTAGCTTAAACGGTTAATTTTAATTTGAAATATTAAAATTGCATAAAAAAATTAATCGAGAATAATGAACTGAGGGTGTTTTAATAAAATTATTATTATTATTTTTAATAATAATAATAATTTATTCATAATTCTTACAATTTTATCTTTACACAGTGCTCTGAGGGCAGTTTGCCTCATATGAGCAGTAAAAAAAGAATAATTAACATAAAACAAAGAAGAGAAAAAGAAAAACAAAAGTGTGTGTGAAAAAGAAAACTCGAGTGAAAGGAAGATGAGAGAGCCAGCAGGGGGAAAAGGACACCAAAAAAGAGACGCTCACTCCCGAAACCCACCCCCGTGAATACATGCCAAGAGACCACGATTGAATATAAGTGATGATGAAGATGAACGGGTGAATGAAGGTAATGAATTCCACAGTCGGGCAGCAGTAACAGTGAATGACCTATTCACCACCTCGGACCGGTGACTCGGAATATGAATACGATTTGAGTCAGCCCGAAAAGCGCGATTATGTATGGATGATTTAAAGGTGAACATTTTATAGATGTATTCAGGCTGATGTGAAATGAAGGTGCGATGCAGGAATTTGCCAAGCATGTAGAGACGCCTCTGGGTCGCCCTAAGCCAACCAAGTCTGACATAAAAAGGGGAGACGTGATCGCGTCTAGGAATATCAAAAATAAACCGAACGCATGCGTTCAAAGCCCGATCAAGTAAACCCGCGCGGGTCCCAGAGACGTCACCATACACGAGGCAACAATAGTCCATGGTTGGCAAGATCAAAGAATTAATGAGATGTTTTCGTGTCGAAAAAGGAATGAGATGCCTGACTTTAATGAGTTGATGAGACCCCGAAACACTCGTCGACTGACCGAATTAATGTGTTCCTCCCAGGTGAAGAATCGGTCAAAGATGACCCCGAGATTAGGGACACACTCGCTATACTGAATCTGGTGCCCATTTACACTTACTCTAGGGGGGTCACCGCCAGAAAGACTCCTGACAAAAGGACGACTACCAATAATCATGGCCTTGGTTTTTCCCTCATTAATTGTTAAATGGTTTTCGCAGGCCCAGGAACAATTTGACATACACTTCAGTTGAACATTCATTTTAAACTAATAAAACAATTAAAAAAATCATCAGAAGTAACCAAAGGGAAGATAGTAGACTAGTCGCTTTGTCTTTTATATAAGGTGACGGTTTTGGCGGGACAGTCCCGATTTTTTAACAATTTGTCCTGCGTCCCGCAGCGTTTTAAGAAAGTCCCGATTTTTGGAAAGAATTCGCGCCGAAATATAATTTAACAAGTTATTGCGATAAATTTCATGACGTTTTAAAAAACGACATCAATCTAATCTACTAAAATGATACACATGCTAAAGAATAAAGGTTTTTAAAATACTATACTTATTATCTACTCTTATTAAACGAGCAAAAATTGCTTGTATATTTGTTTATATGTTTGTATCTTAGTTCTATTTTGAAAACGGCTCTACCGATTTTGATGAAACAAAATCTATTAACAAGTTTTGAGGATGAGAAAACAATCTGGCTAGGTCTGGACCTCGACTAATTTAATCTTAATTGATCTTTTCTTAATTAAAGTAATTATTGATAGATGAAAATCTCAATAAAAAAGTTTGTTTACATTTTTTTCAATTATCTTTGATTTATTAATTGGTTTTTTAATTTTTTTTTTTTTGGCTTTTCGACCTTTCTAGCCATAAGCCATTTACGATACTATTTTATTTATTTAAATTTGTCTCTACCCCGGGGGTCAGATTTTAGCCAGATGCCTCGAGTCGGATTCGAACCCGGGTCCACTTGGTTAGCAGGATGACCGGTACCGCCTAGCCTATCCCCCCCCCGTTTTTTAATTTTAAAACCCACTATTAGGTTATAGAAAATATTAATATATTATATTAAAATTAGGAATTTTTTTGTTTGTTTTTAATTAACAGGTGTCTAAATCATAACAAAACAGGTGTGTTTACAAATAAAGTGGTTCAAGTGGCTTTTTTATATAACTTGGAAACAAATCTTATTTAATTTAATTTTATGTTTTTATTTCAGATCCTATACGATTATTTTTATCCGACTTCAAAAAAGGAGGAGGTTCTCTAATCGACTGATTTTTTTTTATTATTATTTTCCTATTTATTTTTTTATAATGTTTATCAATATGAACGAATGTGGGCAAATTGGTGTACGAGTAAACAAATATACACATAATATGTAGACCACTAGAAAGCTAGAAATGCAAAAACTGGGTGCGGGATGGGGTGGATGTGGGAGGTGCAGGAGATGGGGTGCAGTTGTGGGGGACCTGGGGGCGGGAGGCGCGGTTGGGGTGGGGTGGGGCGGAGTGGGGGTGCGGTGGTGGGAGCGAGGGGTGTGGTTTCGGGAGGGGGGGGGGGTCGGAGGGGTTACCGTGCATCGCTCGGTGGCTCCAGGTACTAGGTATATATTATATTTGTGCAAAAAAAAATTACTACAATTTTTCCGTTCTATGATAAATTTTTTTTTTTGAAAATTATATGATTCAGTTATATATTAATTTTTTGAAAACGATAAAAAATCAATCAACAATAGAGGTTTCTCTTTAGAACACATCCCCTTATTGAGAAGTCACCGCTCGTCACTGATATATATATATATATATATATATATGGTTATAAAACAATTTCTTAATTATCCTTTGTCAATTGTCCTCATATAATATTCTGCTTTGGATGTTTTTATAATTAAGCTATGTAAATAATGAATAATAATGTTATGAAAGCGAGTTTACCTTCATTTATCTATTAGCCAATCAAGTCATCGTAATAATGTTGCTGTGCAATTTAATACTAAGGGAATTAGCGATTAAGTTTTTTTGGTACGATCCCGGTTGGCACTAATAGTCCAGCTCAGGACTTAAAAGAAAAAAAAAATAATAACAGAGAGAGTTTATGATTTGAAAATCATTATGCTTGCCCTTTTACAATTTATACACCAATGATAATTTACATCTGACTCATTAATATCAAACTATATGCATTGAAAACAACTTGGCTATGTTCAAAAACTCGATACATGGGTTCCTCACGAACTGAAAGAAACGCATTTAACGCAACGCATTAACATCTGCGATTTGCTAAAGAAACGTAATGAAAATGATCCATTTTTAAAACGACTGATAAGTGGCGATGAAAAATGGGTTGTTTACAACAATATCAAGCGGAAAAGATCGTGGAGCAGGCCAGGTGAACCAGCTCAAACAACATCAAAAGCTGGTATTCATCAAAAGAAGGTTTTGTTATCAGTTTGGTGGGATTACAAAGGAATTGTCTACTTTGAACTCTTACCACCCAACCGAACGATCAATTCTGTTGTCTATATTGATCAACTAACGAAATTAAACAATGCAGTTGAAGAAAAGCGGGCCGAATTGACAAATCGAAAAGGTGTTGTATTCCATCATGACAATGCAAGGCCACACACATCTTTGGTCACTCGGCAAAAATTATTGAGCTTGCTGGGATGTTTTGCCACATCCACCATATAGTCCTGACCTTGCACCATCTGATTACTTTTTATTTCGATCTTTACAAAACTCCTTGAATGGTAAAAATTTCAATAATGATGATGATGTCAAATTGTACCTGATTCAGTTTTTTGCTAATAAAAACCAGAAGTTTTATGAACGTGGGATTATGATGCTGCCTGAAAGATGGCAAAAGGTCATTGATCAAAATGGGCAATACATTACAGAATAAAGTTATTTAGTTCCATGAAAGAATTGTCTTTGATTTTCTAAACAAAATCCGCAATTACTTAGTTGCCAATCCAATAGCTGTTTTATAGTAAACTTAAAGATGATGAAATAGGTTTTCATCCATAATCATACATGTAACGAAATATAGGACCCATTGAAAGGGTGATTGGCCTTGTAAATGCCTTTAAGACTTCAAAGCTAAATTGAAGAAAACACTGGCCTAGTTAGACAAAAGACAAATGCATATTGCATTTTAGAACGATTTGTTTCTTCATATTTTTTTTAGGGTTCCATTTTTACCTATAAAAAAATCCTACTAGTATTCGCTACAATATCTATCAGCTTGTCCGCCTGTCATATCTATTCTTATTAAACGATCAAAAATTGTTTATATATTTATTTATATATATACAGTGGGGTCCAAAAAAATGTATCCACTGTTTAAAAGTCCATAACTTGCAAACTAATTGATGAAGTTGTCTCATTTTTGGTGAAAGTGTAGCTTAAAGTCCAACTTAAAGATATCACTGTAGGTGTTCGAAATGGTCACCATTAACATCCACACACAAACGATGCCGCCGAACTGCAGCACGAACTACTGACTGCAACGTGTTCAGTTGGATATTTGCACATGAATGTACGATGGATTCTCGAAGTTTATCAAATGTGCGTGGCTTTTTGTCGATAAACGACGTCCTTTAGTGTTCCCCATAGGTAAAAGTTATGAGGATCAGAAAACGATCTGGCTAGGTCTGGACCTCGGCAAATTTAATATTTATTGATCTTTTCTTAATTAAAGTAATTATTGATAGATGAAAATCTCAATAAAAAAGTTTGTTTACATTTTTTTCAATTATCTTTTATTTTTAATTGGATTTTTAATTTTTAAACCCACTAATAGGTTTTAGCAAATATTAATATATTATATTAAAATTAAGAATTTTTTGTTTGTTTTTAATTAACAGGTGTCTAAATCATATCAAAACAGGTGTGTTTACAAATAAAGTGGTTCAAGTGGTTTTTTTTTATATAACTTGGAAACAAATCTTATTTAATTTTATGTTTTTATTTCAGATCCTATTGCGATTATTTTTTTAATTATTATTTTCCTATTTATTTTTTATAATGTTTATCAATATGAACGAATGTGGGCAAATTGGTGTACTAGTATAAACAAATATACACTAAATATGTAGACCATTAGAAAGATAGAAATGCAAAAACTGGGTGCGGGGTGGCGTGCAGTTGTGGGGATCTGGGGGTGGGAGGCGCGTTTGAGGCGGAGTGGGGGTCAAGTGGTGGGGGCGAGGTGTGTAGTTTCGGGAGGGGGGGGGGGGTCAGGGGTCACCGTGCATCGCTCGGTGGCTCCAGGTACTTTCGTAATCTAAATAAGATACAATCTTAAAATTTCCAAGTTATGAGATTCATTTTTCTCGGAATCAAAAATTGTATGAAATGAAAATTTGTTCAATTTTAATCCAAGCCATTTCTGAAAGTGGATAGATATAAAACTCACTTTAAAATGACCACTTTGTAGTTCTGCTACACCATCATTTTAAAGTTAAAAAATAGCCTAATTCTTATGTGGAGGCATAGGCGCCGGAGTTTGAATTTTTTAAGGGGGGGCTCAAAAATACAAAACAAAAAAAAAACCGGAAAAATAATAATTATGTAACTACGTACAAAGTAGAACTGAAAAACTTTTAATAAAAGGAATATATTTTTAAATATTATATTAGATAACATTATATAATAACAAATGATGAGAAATTCGAGATACGAGGAAAATATGAACGAAAAATTCGTTTCTAAATACGAGCATTGACTCGAGTAACGAGCCTTAGGTTTCGATTCTCACCCTGTGGACAACACAGTGCAGCTAGTCGAAGAAATTATATCTCTGTATGGATCTGGATGTGGATGCTGCTGATCTGGATGAGTTAGTGAAGGAGCATAGTGAAGAACTTACAACGGACGAACTTAAAAGAACTTCACAAGGAGCAGCAGCAAGTGGTGGTAGAAGAGCTTTCGTTAGGGGAGGAGAGAACAGGAAATAAGGCCCTCTCTTCCAGTAAGATCGAAGAAGTGTTGGCAAAGTGGGAAGAAGTGAAAACATTTGTGGCGACGGGCCGATGACCTTTGGAACAAATACAACAGACCCATTTGTAACGCGACCTGCTGACAACAACAAATGCATTAAAATGGTATTGTTCCCTCACATATTAAGACATCAAACAATGCCTACCTGCACAAAAGGCATAACAAAGAAAGCCTTTCACCCACAGGATCTCAAAGGACATTGTTCCCTTTCTCAAACGCAATTAACAGGAAGCTCATCTGCCCTCATGCAGAGTCACAAAGGGTCCCATTCAAGGGAACCCAAACAATCGACCAACCAAACAATGGAGGGCCACTGACCTCCCCACAGCTCAAGTAACCTCCCAGAAAAAACAACACCCCTCCAAGCCTCCTCATTGGCTAAGACCAGTAGCAGAGTAGCCAATAGGGAATCAGACGTCTCTTTTACCCCTAGACGCAGCAACCAATGAAATTCACAACGTCTGGAGGAACGCCCCCTGATGTCCGTGAATTTGATATAAAAGGCCACTCGCGAATCTCCAGAAGCAGTTATCAGCTATCAGTTACCAGATGAGTTAACCAGTCAAGCAGTGAAGTCAGCAGCCAAAACAGTGCCAGTGATAGAGACGTGGTGGAGGCCACGAACCGGCACCATTATCGATTCGAAACAACGTGTATATATTTTCTTCACCTTTGTAAATAAAGATATTAAAGGAAGCTTTGTCTTGAGAATTATTTCACCCCGAAATATACCTCCAGCTCACGCAACCCCTTCACATTCTTTAAAGAAAATCACCCTAAAAAGCAGTGTGTGGGCGCACCATGGACTTGTTTAATGACAATGTAGTGTCGCATTGTAGAGGCATCCTAAAAGGGAGACAGAAGCAAGTGTTATTAGATAAGTTTTTGGTAAAGCAATTAAGTGATTCTGAACCAGAACCTGCTTCCAGTGTGGTAAAATTCCCAAGAAGAGAGCCTTCCTGAATCAGAGGGGGACTCTCCTTCCCCACAGTAACCCGTTTCGTCTTCCCCACATCCCTATCGCCAGTCAGGACTCTTCATGAAGGTAAACTACGGTTATATTATTTCCAGTGTTATTTATTAGGAACATTTATTTTTATGTTTATATTTTTGGGGGTGCGTAACGGATTAACTGGATTTCCATTATTTTCAATAGGGAAGATTGTTTCTAGATACGAGATTTTCGCTATACGAGCTCAATGCTGGAACGAATTAAACTCATATCTCGAGGTTCCACTGTATAAAATAATACATTTAAATATTAAAACAATAAATACTTAAATATAAACACATTTAACAGTTAAACAAATTTGGTAACGCACAGACTAACTAATGTACTAACAGACATTTTGAAAAAACAGTTGTTATCTCGAAAAATATAATTTTTTCGATATTCACTTATTCCCCCCTTCATTTTGGGTCCGATTTCAACCAAAATCTTATCAGCTCTTAATCTCAATGCACCAAAAGTAGATGTAAAATTTGGTTTTGATATTCACACTAGTTTTTGAGCTAGAACGTTCAGAATATTTGGTAACTCACGCACGCCCAACTAACGTACTAAAATAATAAAACTTGAGCAAGATGCGAGGTAGGTTTCACAAAAACTTTTTTGTGAAACCTACCTCGCATCTTTACTCAAGTTTTATTATATTAAAATGTTTCACCTAGAACAAACACCTAACTCCTGAAAATTTATTAACGTACTAAAAGACATTTTGACAAAACAATTATTATCTCTAAAAATATTATTTTTTCGATGTTCACTTATAAGGGCTTTTTTGTAGACTGAAAGGCCATGGTTTCTTTTTTTAATCAAAATAGTTTCAGCCGTTTTTGGGATATTTCGAAAAAAAGAAGCAAAAAACTACTTTTTTCATGCACGATTACAACCCTGTATGGTACTGTAAAAATAGTGAACAAAAAATTAATATTTAATATTTTTAGAATTTTTAAAAAGTTCCGGTCCCTATCTAGGTATTTATAATATTTTTTTCATAATTTTCTCTTCCGTGGGTTGGAAATTCCGTTAGGGACGGACATCTGTAAAAATTGCTACTTGATGGGCTTCTACCTCTTTAAGTAAATAAATTAAAAACAAAATCACCTAATGAGTACTTTACAGAGATACCTCATATTCAATGTAAGAAATATTTTTATTTTCGACCCCATGAAAATTCGACCCTTCCCAAAATAATCATAGGATTAAAGTGTCTCAATACAATTTTTAGATCTCGATAAAAATAAATATTTAGGCATAACTTGTAAATTTCAAGTTTATTAACCGACTTCAAAAAAGGAGGAGGTTATCAATTCGACTGAATTTTTTTGTGTCTATGTTACCTGATATCTTCGGCCAATTGTGAACCGATTTTGATGATTTTTTTGCATTGTGTTCAGTCTACTTCCCGATTGGTCCCGTTTTTTTTCATTGGTATTGTACCTTTTTTGATATGTATGTTCAGGTATAACTTCTTTGTTTATGGACCGATATCAATGATTCTTCTTTTATTGGAAAGTGGGTACCTTAGGGGTCAAGCTCTGATGATATGATCAATGACGAAATAACGTAAATCTCCAATTCTTATGAGCAAATAATCGAAATTATAATAAATAAAATCTTTTATAAAAAAAAAAACAATCTTAAAACGTTCATTTAAAACCCACAAACGTTTCGAGAGAATTTCTATATTTATGAATTGAATTTTATTATTCATTCGCCTGACGCTTTCTTTTACGAGATGCATGCAAGGTTATTATATTAAGTCACTATTAATAACATCACTAAAAAGAGACAAATAAAAATAATTTTTATAAAAAAAATAAAACCGACTTCAAAAAAATTAAATGTAATAAATATAAAATAATAAGAACTCAAAAATCAAATAAAATACACTAAAAGGTATAAAATAATTATCTAATTTAGTTACAACTAAACGACGAAATATTAACATGAAATCACTCTTTGAAGTCGGTGCTAAACAAACGATATAGAGTACCCGCCAAACATACTAAGTAAGATCCGTCGAGTTCGATTCATAAAATGTATATGTTTGGCACCGACTTCAAAAAGTAATTTCATATTAATATTTCGTCGTTTAGTTGTAACTAAATTAGTTAATTATTTTATACCTTTTAGTGGATTTTATTTTATTTTTAAGTTATTATTATTTTATATTTATTGCATTTAATTTTTTTGAAGTTTATTTTTTTTATAAAAATTATTTTTATTTGTCTCTTTTTAGTTTATTTAATACAATGCTCTGACAGGTGGACTGTCAGACGGACAGACATTGCAGCAAGCCTACCTAGAAGGTTTCCGTTTTACTTTGTTACAGAACCCTAGAAGTGGACTCGGCCACCCGCTTTACGGATCTGACTAACTGCTTGCAGATATTGCAGGCGTTACATCGCTCTCTTCAATTCTCACGTGAAAATAGGTTAATGTACTAAAAATAAAGTGGAAAACTTTATCAAGTTCCTTATTAGTTCGCGTGTTCTTTCTATAGATGTTGATATGCAAATTCTCTCTCGAAATACACGCAATTATTCTATGTTTGGACGCCTTGTTTCCGAATTGATCATCCCCTCACAGGTCATTGACTTCTCTAGCTAAGAATCGATTTATTACAAATTTAAATTAGAACTCATGTATTGATTTACTTAATACGCTCATAATCTATTCAATTATATAAATTAATTATACCTATATAAATTTTAACATAAGAGATGAAAATAATTTTATCTATCTATATATATAAAATTAAGGTTTTGTCTGTACATTGATCTAAATAACGCCAAATTTTGGTTGCACACGTTTCAAGCAAAGTTATGAACGAAAACACCCTCAAAAAATTTCTGTATGTATGTTTGTATGTTTGCGTGGTTTCCGCGAAAAGCTGCTCACGATTCACGTAAAAACGGCTGAAGGGATTGTTATGAAATTTCATATTTGCATCAGATGTCTTCTAACTTACGTTTTGAGTTATATAACGTTTTGATATTTTGATCCCAAAAGGGGGTTTGGGGCGCGCACGAATGAAAATTATCAAATAACTCCTAAACTATTAAATCTACGGAAAATTTTATTATGAGCAGAGTTGTAGGGGATGTGATTTCTGACAACTTTTGTTTAAAAAAATTCGCCAAAAAACCACCCAAAAAGGGGGGGGGGGTCAAAATAAGAAAATGCTTGCTCTTTGACCAAACTCAAACAAATTTTGTATATATATTCTGTGGGTCACTAGAAAGATAGAAATACAAAAACTAACCATCCAAAATGGGGGGGGGTCAAAAAATGAAATTTTTGTATATATAATCTGTGGGTCACTAGAAGGATAGAAATGCAAAAACTGGGCGCGGGGGTGGAGTGATGGTGCGGGGTTGGGGTGGAATGGACTAGGGGGTGAGTTAGGGAATGGGGTTCGGGGTGGTATGAGGGTCCGGGGGTGGTGCGGGGTGGAGTCCGAGGGCATAGCGGGGGTGTGATCCAGGAGCCTAAGCGCGGGGGGAAGTGTGGAGTGGGGGGTTCAGGTGAGGGTCCAGGAGGCGTGGGGCGTCGTGGGATGGTTGTGTGGGGGCGGGGGTTGGGGGCACGGGGTGTGGTTCAGGATGGGTGCGGTGATTGGGATTCTGGGTGGGAGTGGGGTGTGAGGTTACGGTTCGTGGGTTGGCTGTCCAGAGGGCGTGCCTCCTTGCTAGCAAGAGGGCCGCCGAAGGCAGGCCTTGCAGCTAATTAATCTCTAAAAAAATAAGACCAACTTTCTATTAATACATTAATATCGATAAAAAAACGTAACAAGACTTGTTGCAAAATTACTTAATGATAACTAGTAAAGAAAAAAATAGACAACATAGTGATAGGATGCTGAAGAGGAGTCCCGGGATTGGGGAGAAGGTTCAGCGGTCGGAAGAGGGGGTCTAGGGGTTGGCTAGCAAGAGGGCCGCCGAAGACGAGCCTTGGAGATAGTTATATACCTATATATTACTTAATAATAATAAAAAAAAAAATGAAAATGGAAATCAAGATGATTTAAATTGAAAATGAGAGTTAGAATTTTTTTATTTTTTTATTAAAATAAATAAATAGATATTGTAGGTATATTGTGACAGAAATCATTAGAATAAATATAAATAACAAATTTGTTCATCACATAGATTTTTGACGTTTGTAGAAATAAAATAAGTAATATAAAAATAGATTTAAAAAATGTTTTTCTTTATTTCCGTTGGTATTCTCTCCATTTAGATGTTTAGTAAACGAAAGAAACACCTAAAAAAAATTAATATAAAATGTAAATAACAATTATTGTTTTTAATTGATACATTTTGATGGCCGTATATGTAGGTATATAATTAAGTAATGGAGAGGGATTCAGCCAATGGGTAGCCTCTGCTGAATAAAAAACTCCCAATTATGGAAAACGTTTCGGCTTTAATTCAATAATGCCATCATCAGTGCCTAAGAGCTGAAAAAAGCGATAGAGCACACATGTAAAAATACAATAATTTTTTTAATAATCCAAAGTTGTTAATTACAAAATTATATCTTACAGTATTAGCGACACATTTAATTTTACAAATAAATTGTACGCAGGCAGAGTTGTTATGGATTTTATCATTCAAAATTATATGAAATACAAAATGGTACATAAATCTTGGTGTGTAGATATGCGCAACGTCTCAAGTACAAATACAGCAAATTTACATTTCATTCAAATAATAACATTATGAGGACATTGATCTAATTAGGATCACTGATCCCTCATAAACATCTATCAATTAAAAGAATTTCTCCAAATAATTAATCAACATTAAGAATATCAAATTTCAATTTAAAATGACAATTTTTTACAATAATTTCCTTTTTTCTTAATATTTACTATACTTGGGCATCAATATTTGTCAATATTGACAAGTAGGCTTTGCTAAGCCAAATATAATCTGTTTGAAAATTAAGAGCCCTTTGCCCATAGGTCTTAATAAAACATTTTTCGGCTAACAGACGCTTATAATTGTTATCCAATCTCATCAAGACGACAGCATCATCAAAGTCAAATCCATGCGTCGCCGTCGTCTCAATATAATGAGAGCTCAGGGTTGTCGAAGCTTTTTTATTTATTATACTCAATTCATGTTCTCTTTTCCGCAAAGAAAAAATGCGAGATGTTTGACCCACATAGACGCTTGTAGGTTGAGGGCAATCGCGGTACTTAATTAAGTATATCACATTTTGTTGTTCATGTGGTGGAACTACATCCTTATATACTATATATATTTGTCTAGATTAATTTGCCGCAACGCTGACGTAATGCTGCCGAAAAGAGTGCGCCATCGGTATATTTGCGGCAAATTTGAAATGTAATCGTAATTTGGACTCAAATTTCGAAATGAAAGACTCCAATTGATTTTAAATTAAGAAACATTAAATATATTGATAATTATTACCTCCCCCCCTTCACCACTCAAAAATTAAATATTCAATTCGCTTTTCTTTGCGCACAGAAAAAGAAATCAATCACATCTTATTTGATTTATATTTTATATATTATTTGTTTATTTTTTAATAATTTGCCACTTTTTTATAATTTTTTAAAAATCTAAATTTTGTTATTCTTATTTTTTGATTTTTACAAAATTAAACGACCGAAGACACGCATGCCCATATGAGTTTCTCATTGCAATACTGGATGGAGCAGCCTGTCATACAAACAACACCTGATCTCTTTTAAATATTTGGAGCCTTATATCGATTATCGATCCCAAATTTTAAAAAAATGATATAATATAATTCTCCTCCTCACACGATACCACTTATTTAAATAAATCTATTTCCACACAAAAAATATCACAATGCTGTAGATTATACAAAAAAAAAATACTTCCAGATTCATATCTAGAGCCTCATTTCTGTAGCTGTGTCAGACGAAAATGAGGCGAAACTTTTAAGAGACTATGTATTTTCGGGAGTTTACAGGTATACATTTGGAGTGTGGTTTTTTAAGAGGAATAAAATTTTTGGACCGAGACGCCGCCCGCCAGGGCACCAGCCCGGAGGGCCGAGCTTCGAGGGCGTCCCGAAGGCACGCACGAAAAGCTCGTTATTAAATAAAAAGGATATATTACCAGTTGATGACAAGCACATTATAGTTCTGTCTGCTTACAATTTATTTATAAAATTAATTGTGTCGCTAAAACTGTAAGATATAATTTTATAATTAACAACTTTGGTTTGTTGTAAAAAATTTTTTATTGTATTTTTACATGTGAGCTCTATCGCTTTTTTCAGCTTTTAGGAAATGATGATGGCATTATTGAATTAAAGCCGAAACGTTTTCCATAATTGGGAATTTTTTATTCAGCAGAGGCTACCCATTGGCTGAATCCCTCTCCATTACTTAATTATATTGTTTTTAATTTCTGAGGCAATTTGTATTTAACTTACCTGTTCGAGTGTGGTTTGTCCAAGGGAATAAGCCTCTATTATATTTGTTTCCTGTGAAGTATCGTTCTTGCGGTGCTCAACAGCTTCAAAGACATCAGCCCAACCTCTTCCTTCTTGACGGGGCACATGAAAAGTTATAAGTCCACTTTCGGATTCAAGAATGTCTGTCTGTCCTGCATTAATGATTTCTCTTTCTTCAGCATCAGGAAATTCCTATTTAAAAAAAAAATCAATAAATATTAAGATAAATCAAAATTTGATGTTTCTAAATGTGTGAAGATGGATAAGTGAAATGATTACGTTCTTTTTGTTTTTAAACTGTGTTGTCTGATTTTGTTGATATTGTTTCTAAAACTGTTTATATAATTCAATTGTCTGATTCTGATGTGGCCATCCACTTGATATTACCATACAACCTGGCCCTAAAATTATTTATAATCATGTATGGGGGTGGGGGGGGGTATTTTTGCATTTTTATACTTCTGGGGTCCCATTGACTATTGATTATGTATACAAAATTTGGTTGAGTTTGCTCAAATGGCCTAGATTTTCATTTTTTAACTCCCCCCTCCACCCCCTTAATTTGGGGTCGATATGCACTAAAATCTAATCAACTCTTAATCTCAATGGACCAAAACTACCTGTGAAATTTGGTTTTGATATTCACACTAGTTTTTGAGCTAGCTCGTCCACAAAAATCTGGTAACGCACAGACTAACTAACAACCAGACAACCAGACAGACTAACCAAACTAACAGACATTTTGACAAAACAATTATTATCTCGAAAAATATTTTTTCGATGTTCACTTATTAGGGCCTTTTTGTAGAGCGAAATGCCTTGGTTTCGTTTAATTTTTTTAATCAAAATAGTTTCAGCCTTTTTTGAGATATTTCGAAAAAAAGAAGGAAAAAAAACACTTTTTTTCATGCACGATTACAATACTTGACCATACCCTGTATGGTAAAGTAATAATAAAAATAAATACATATCATTCTGTTAAATTCCGCTAACATTTCTCTATAAAAATAATTGTTTACCTACTAAATTTAAATGAAATTATTAAAAAAAATAAAAAAAAAAAATCCATTTCATTCTGTTAAATTCCGCAAGCTTTTCCCTATAAAAATAATTAAGACTAATAAAAAATAAAATGAGCGTCACGCTCACGCGAGTTCAGTGCTTTTTCCCAATCCCAAAAATGCCCAACGTGCCTAAAGAAGTTTTCACTTAAAAATTTGTTTATGTGAATGTGGCCGAATTTTTTGAATTTTTAAGTTTTTGATGGTTGTTCATTGATAACGGAGATGAAGAAAAATAATGTATTTTAGACGAATGTCTGATGTAACCATTTGAAACCCTGAAGAAGTCGACAAAGTCAACAAAACGTTATTTTTTTAGGCTTTCTCGGCATTAACCATTAGCCATTTTACGATACTGTTAATTAATTATCAATTTGTAGGGATGAGATTAAAGTCGGATTGCATCGTCTCGGGCTTGATTAGAAGCCATTTATTTATGTTATCCACTCGACCAACCTGACCTACTAAACGTTGGTTAAAAAATAAAAAAAATCACACAAAAAATTTGTCTTTAATTTCCATTATAAGCCTTCGAATTAATACACATTATGGACAAAAATTATAATAATAATAATAAATGTTGAAGTCAAATTGATAGTTTTTCTTTAGGAGACGGACTGGTATAAATATGCAATTGGATGTTGATGAAAGCAGTCCACGGTGGTTGTAAAAAAATAAGACTATAGAGGTTTTATTATTTTACATTTATTTATTAAACCGACGTTTCGGAGATTTATTCTCTCCTTCTTCAGGGTAACAAAAAGTCAATGAAAGTAGTTCAAATCATAATTACTTCCTGTCTCCTTTGACAATGCCAAAAAACATTATAAAAATTTTTCATCTCGAATAGAAATAAAGTAAAAAAAATACTTACTTTATTTCTATTCGAGATGAAAATTTTTTATAATGTTTTTTTGGCATTGTCAAGGGAGACAGGAAGTAATTATGATTTGAACTACTTTCATTGACTTTTTGTTACCCTGAAGAGGGAGAGAATAAATCTCCGAAACGTCGGTTTAACAAATAAATGTAAAATAATAAAACCTCTATAGTCTTATTTTTTTTACAACCACCGTGGACTGCTTTCATCAACATCCAGTTGAAGTCAAATTTTCAAATAAGATGTGCAAAATGACACGAGAAATTTGAAGAAAGTTTAGTACATTAACAAAGAAAACGAGTGGGATAGAACAAGAGCTGCAATAGGCCTGGTCTAGAATAGACAACTCAAGGTATTTCCCAATATATAGTAAAAGAATCAAGGAAGGAATTGAAAGAGAAAGTTATTTTGATTGGAAAAATGCGAAGGAGAGTGAAAGAAAAATTTGGACCAGAGCGAGATGTGGTAATATACATATACAATCTCGGAAGATATATCGAAAGAACAGTGAAAAAAGAAAAGATGAAAATAATAAAGAGAATAAAAGAAAACATGTAAGAGGCATTCCACGCCAAATCGGACGGTTTGAAAAATTTTAATTTTTGATTTCCTTCATTTTACTTTACCATACAGGGTATGGTCAAGTATTGTAATCGTGCATGAAAAAAAGTGCTGAAACTATTTTGATTAAAAAAATTGAGCGAAACCATGGCATTTCGGTCTACAAAAAAGCTCTAAAAAGTGAACATCGAAAAAATTATATATTTTGAGATAATAATTATTTTGTCAAAATGTCTGTCTGGTTGTCTGTCTGTTATTCTGTGCGTTACCAAATTTTTGTGGACGAGCTAGCTCAAAAACTAGTGTGAATATCAAAACCAAATTTCACACGTAGTTTTGGTCCATTGAGATTAAGAGCTGATTAGATTTTGGGATTAAGGGAAGCGGAGGGAGGGTTAAAAATTAAAAATCTATACCATTTGAGCAAACTCAACCAAATTTTGTATACATAATCAGTGGGCCTCCAGGAGTCAAAGAAAATCGAAGAGTACATACAGTTTCAAAAACAAGATTAAAATTTTTAAACTCAAATAAGCTGACGTGTTCTGATGTGGCCATCCACTTGACTTTACTATAAAACCTGGCCCCTAAAATTATTTATAATCATGTAGGGGGTTAGTTTTTGCAGTTTTTACTTCTGGTGTCCCATTGATTATGTATACAAAATTTGGTTGAGTTTGGTAAAATGGCCAAGATTTTCATTTTTGACCCCCCCCACTTTGAGCGGTTAGTTTTTGCATTTTTAGACTTCTGAGGGTCCACTGATTATGTATACAAAGTTTGGTTGAGTTTTCTCAAACGGCCTAGATTTTTAATTTTTTAGCCCCCCCTCCACCCCCCCCCTTAATTTTGGGTCGATATGCACCAAAATCTAATCAGCTCTTAATCTCAATGGACCAAAACTACGTCTGAAATTTGGTTTCGATATTCACACTAGTTTTTGAGCTAGCTCGTACATAAAAATTTGGTAACGCACAGACTAACTAACAACCAGACAGACTGACTAAATAAAAGATATTTTGACAAAACAATTATTATCTCGAAAAATATTTTTTAATTTGGATCATTTTTGAAGAAGTTATAAGCAAAAAACCGAAATTCGATATCTTTTAAACCGGTGATCAAAAAAATTTCTAAATTTACTAGGAAGAGTTTTTTGATGGATACTAAAAAATGTCAAAAAATGAAGGAAATCAAAAATTAAAATTTTTCAAACCGTCCGATTTGTCGTGGAATGCCCCATAAACAGATTAGAATAAATAGAATAACTATTTGAAAGTACATATTATAAATGTAAAATTGTATAATGTACCTAAGCCAAAATAGGGAATATACCAAAGGAATCAATAAATTTCAGTAAACTTTTGCAATCCCCTATTATCCCTTACCTGACAAATCCAGTCCCTAATAGACGAAACACTAGAGTTATACTTGATCGTCAGCGTGTACCCTTGAGCAAATCGAGCTTTTAATTGCTGAGCAGAACCTATGCATTGAAGTTTACCATTTCCAAGGATTCCAATTCTAGTACAAAGCGCTTCGCACTCTTCCATACTAAAAGAAAATATTAATCATGTCATGAATTTGGTTCAATATTATATTTTTTCCTCTTACTATACCTATGTGATGTTAAAATAATCGTTTGTCCTTTATTCCTGGCTGCAGCTACGGCTCGCCAAGTGGCCCTCCGGGCTTCGGGGTCCATTCCAGCGGTTGGCTCATCCAGAAAGACCACTTTTGGGCTTCCCAAAAGTGCTACTGCTACACTTATCTTACGCCGATTTCCTCCACTAAAGGGGAAAAAAAGCAATTAAGAATAATTTAAATTTTTCAAATACTTCAAAGATTTTGAGGAAGTATCAGGATTTTGGTTAAGAATAACCCCTTAATTGTTTATTTTCAAGTTTTTAACCGACTTCAAAAAGGAGGAGGTTCTCTATTCGACTGAATTTTTTTTTTGCGTCTATGTTATCTCATAGGTAGTGAAAAAAATTTTTAAGAAAAAATAAAACCCACTTCAAAAAAATTAAATGCAACAAATAAAATACACTAAAAGGTATAAAATAATTATTATCTAATTTAGTTACAACTAAACGACGAAATATTGACATGAAATTACTTTTTGAAGTCGGTGCCAAACATACATTTTATGAATTGCACTCGACGGATCTTACTTAGTACGTTTGGTGGGTACGCTCGCTTATAGGTATAGTTTGTTTGGCACCGACTTCAAAAAGTAATTTCATATCAATATTTCGTCGTTTAGTTGTAACTAATAGTCTAAGAGCTGGTGACACATTTTGAGTACGGATTTGACCCAACTAGAAATAATGCGTAATAGTACCGTCTATGATAGTTGTACAAGGAATGGCCAGTCTGACTGGCCTAAGCAGGTGGACCAGGTACTACGCATGGTGCAGGCGCGGTAAAAAATACATATGTGTTAAAAATATTTTTGACCCACAATGAAATTATAAAAATTATAATTTATAGTCAATTATAAAGATAACTTCAGACCATTTGAGAGGTGGGACGTGGAACCAGAACACCCAAAGTGTATATATTATGTTTATAATTGACTATAAATTATAATTTTTATAATTTCATTGTGGGCCAAAAATATTTTTTAACGCATATGTATTTTTTACCGCACTCACACCATGCGCAGTACCTGGTCCACCTGCTTAGACCAGCCAGACTGGCCATTCCTTGTACAACTATCATAGACGGTACTATTACGCATTATTTCTAGTTGGGTCAAATCCGTACTCAAAAATGTGTCACCAGCTTTTGGACTATAAATAAGATAATAATTATTTTATACCTTTTAGTGCATTTTATTTGTTGCATTTTATTTTTTGAAGTGGGTTTTATTTTTTCTTAAAAATTATCGATCTTTTATTTGATCAAATTCAGGACTATAAACTATACGTAAGCAAAGTGTTTTACAAATTCTCATTTATACAGGGTGTTTCTAAATTGATACGAAATATTTTAAAGGGTGATTGTTCAGCGAAAATTAAGGCGGTGTCTATTATATAATTTTTGTTCAAAATCCCTTCCCATCCAAGTTACAACAGTCTAAAGTTAGGGGAAAAAATTGTTTTTATTTGATATATCCACTATGGAAGAATTTAGAAGAAAATTTGGCAGATTACTGATGCTAATAATGACAGTTTTTGATAATTTTTGTAACCCTAAAATGTTATCACAAGGGGATCGGTCATTTAACACCAGTCAACTTAATTTTTTTTTAACGAATAATAACCAATCTGTGAATTTATGTGAAAAGGGTTTGAGTATTATTTTATTTTTTTGTGACCAAACAAAGAATTTAATGAGAAAAGGTCAAAAAATAAAAAAATTGCAAATTGAATCCGTCATATTAAATCAAGTTTTTAAATAGGAAAATGTCGACTCTTTAAAAAGTTTGGATGCAAACTAGTATAGAGATTGATTTTTTTAATCCCCTTCTGATAATATTTTAGGGTTACAAAAATTGTCAAAAACTGCCTTTTTATTAGCATCAGTTATCAGATATATTTCATTCTTCGAAATTCTTCAATAGTGGATATATTAAATATAATAAAAACCATTCCCCCCTAACTTTGAAAGGGCTTTAACTAAAAGGAGGGAAGGGGTTTTGAAAAAAATTATTTCAAAGATCCCCTTAATTTTTGCTGAAAAATCACCCTTTAAAATATTTCACATCAATTTAGAAACACTCAGTATATACAATTTACGATACTATTATTAAACGAGCTTTTCGTGAGTGCCTTCGGCACGCCCTCGAAGCTCGGCCCTTCGGGCTGGTGCCCTGGCGGGCAGCGTCTCGGTTCAAAAGTTATTCCTCTTAAAAAACCACACTCCAAATGTATACATGTAAACTCCCGAAAATACATAGTCTCTTAAAAGTTTCGCCTCATTTTCGTCCTGACACAGCTACAGAAATGAGGCTCTAGATATGAATCTGGAGGTATTTTTTTTCTATAATCTACAGCATTGTGATGTTTTTTGTGTGGAAATAGATTTATTTAAATAAGAGGGATCGTGTGAGGTGGAGAATTATATTATATCATTATTTTAAAATTTGGGATCGATAATCGATATAAAAGCTCCAATTATTTAAAAGAGATCAGGTGTTGTTTCTATGACAGGCTGCTCCAGTATTGCCATGAGAAACTCGGGTATACGTGTCATAAATCGTTCAATTTTGTAAAAATCAAAAAATAAGAATAACAAAATTTAGATTTTTAAAAAATTATAAAAAAGTGGCAAATTATTAAAAAATAAACAAATAAATATATAAAATATAAATCAAATAAGATGTGATTAATTTCTTTTTCTGTGCGCAAAGAAAAGCGAATTGAATATTTAATTTTGAGTGATTAGAGGGGGGGAGGAATAATTATCACTATATTTAATGTTTCTTAATTTAAAATCAATTGGAGTCCTTCATTTCAAAATTCGAGTTCAAACTACAATTATATTTCAAATTTGCCGCAAATATACCGACGGCATCAGCGCTCCCTGTCGGCAGCAGCGTTGCTGCAAATTAATCCGGGCTATTATATATTATATATATAATATATGTCTTCTATGTAGGGATCAGATTTTTAGCCTCAATTAAGATGTTAATTTTGTCGAAAAATCTGATACTTTCTCAACACCTTCTTGAGTCAATCCACAAATTCAAACAATACCTCAAAGCACTGATTTGCTTATGTAAATGTCCATTCAAATAAAATCGATTTGTTATATTGGCTATAACTCTTTCGATATTGGGTCGAGATAGTCCTCTAAGGCGAGCGTATAAAGTAAGGGTCTCGAGAGCAGTTAGTTCATCTGAAATTTTGATACAATACCATATTCTCTATTATGTTTTTATAAATAAATAATTTAAATTAATTATTATACCTATTAATGCATCCCATTGAGGGCAATAGCCATAAAAACCACGACAGGCTGCTTCTCTTGGACTTTGTCCTGCCAAAAGAACTTGGCCACACATGGGCTGTAATTCTCCGGTCATCATGGCAAATGTGGTCGACTTTCCAGCTCCATTGGGGCCCAAAAGACCAAAGCATTCTCCTGGCGCAATGCCGATCCATAAATTTGAAACAGCTAGTAAAGAGCCGAACCGTTTACTTACGTCCTTTAAATGATTTTCAAAAGATAAGTCTTAAATTCTTCTATTTAATAATAATGACACTTTAAAAAAATAACGACAATATTTACTTTAAAACTAGATTAAACCTCTCCTTAAGCTCCATATTTTCCGTGATTGATATAAGTGTTTCATACTCTTTTCTAACACCATAATCGGTTATAGATAAAAAAGATGATTGGTTGGCTTAAAAATAAACAATTAGATGAAAATTTTATTTATTTTCAATAAATACAAATAGGCCAGTAAATAGAGGATCCAACAAGTGTTTCAGCTTATATTAATTGGGGAAAAATATTTTTTTCTAGGATCGTTTGGTATGGTGTGTGGGCGAGGGGTGATCCGCGATTGGAAGTAGGTGTACACCTCTTTGGAAGTATTTGGGAGTACTTGGGAATATTTGGGAGTACTTGGGAATATTTGGAAGTACTTGGAAATATTTAGAAGTACAAGTGGAAGTAGGTGTACAGCATATTAGGTCGCGGTTCACCCCTTGGGTGTGGGTATGCGAAATCTAAGTTTGCGACCTCAAAAGTGTGGGGGACAACTTTTGGTGGCCGAAAAACCTCGAAATTTTCGGACTTTTTCCAGTTTTTTTTGCTTATAACTCGAAAACAGTTCATATTTTGTAAATAACCTTACTATTGTAAATTAAAGAGTGCAAAATTTCGCGTCGATTAAAAAATAATAGAAAATTGGTCAAGTAGTTCTATTTTTTATGGGGATCCAAAGAACAGCCCCCCCCCCCCCCCGGATCACTTGAATACCTATCCAAAAAACTCGCACTTTTTTCAATTTTTTCCCATTTTAACCATGAAGGAGCACAATTTCAACAAAGACCACTCTATATATTTTTTAAACTAGATTAAATTTGATACAGTTTGAACAAAATTTCATCTTAATTGGATAATGGTAACCCCTGTCGTAATGAGGTTGAAGTTAGGAAAAACTGCAATTTTATGCGAAAAATCGCAGTTTTTCCTTCATAAAATAAAAACCGCTCATCCTAGAAACATGATACCTATCTCATTCTGTAGGAAACTTTATTAATTTGAACGTTTACTTGAATCACTTTTTTGGTAAAACTCTTACATTTATAGATATCCAGCATTTTCCATGACACATTTGAGGATTCGGATCATATTCTGTCCAAAAAATGTAAGATATTTATCAATCTAAGAGTTTTATCTAAAAAATGGTCCAAATAAACGTTCAATTAAATAAAATTTCCTAGAGAATGAGATAGAAATCATGTTTCTAGAATAAGTGGTTTTCATTTTATGAAGGAAAAACTGCGATTTTTGCAAAAAATTGCATTTTTTCAAAACTTCAACATCATTGAGGCACGGGTTACCATTATCCAATTAAGATGAAACCTTATTTCAATTGTAGAAAATCTAAACTAGTTTAAAAATGTATAGAGTGGACTTGTCGAAAACGTGCTCCTTCCTGAGGAAAAATCGAAAAAAGTGCGAATTTTTGGGATATTCAAAAGTGATTCCGGGGAGCTGTTTTTTGAAGCCTCATTAAAAATCAAAATTCTGGACCAATTTTTTCTTTTTTTGAATCGACGTGAAATTTTGTCCTCTTTAATTTACTATTGAACGGTTATTTAAAAAATATGAACTGTTTTCGAGTTATAAGCGAAAAACTGGAAAAAGTCGGAAAATTTCGAGGTTTTTCGGCCACCAAAAGTTGTCCCCCACACTTTCGAGGTCACAAACTTAGATTTGGCATACCCACACCATACCAAACGATCCTAGAAAAAAATCTTTTCCCGCAATTAATGTAAGTTGAAACCCCCATATATACAGGGCTATAAAAAGATACTTACGAATTTCTTTGGTATTAGAAAAACAAAATTGTTTCCAAAAATGTTTTCTAAAAACGTGATATTCAAATAACATTAATAGAGAAAAGTATATAAGAGTATCCAATAAAAGCCAAACGATTGGCTCTCCAGCGATATTCCATTCTGAAAAATTCTCTGACCAACTAACACAACCATCAGTTGGACATTTTGAAGCAACTATAAACATCAATTATAAATATTAATAATTATTTTAAGTAATGAAAACTTAAAGATAAAATATGTGTGAGCCTTATCCACATAAGCTCACGGGGGAAGTGAAACTCCTTTAGCCGTAGATGCAGGCCCGTGCCTGGCGGGTGTGCAACACGTGCGTCGCACGCTGGCGGCCAAAATAAAAGAAGCCCAAATTGCCAGGGAATTTATAACAATTTTTATTTTTTTTTATTTTAATGAAATTAAAATATGAAATTTGTAAAAAAAAAGGTCTCTAAAAATCTCTTAACTTTTGTTACAGTGAATGAACTTATATGGTCGAGATGGGATTTTGTTTCTTTTTACTATAAATTGCAATGATAACCAAAATTTTTTTGTGCCTTCAATTTTTTCATTAGTTAATCAAAAAACCATTACTTATATTATAAAACTATAAAAATTAATTTTTGAGCATATAATTTTATTTTAAATAATATTTTTTATATGTATAAGTATGTTGAATTTTTCCTAAATAGACATAGAAGAACATCTTTCCCCAATATTACTATCCTAAGTTTTCCCCCAAATCTGAATTGTGGGCGCCTCAAAATGAGCAAATTTCGTTTTTTTTTTCAGTTTTTCTTGAATAACTCTAAAAAGGCTTATCAAATCAAAAATATAAGATAAATTTAAGCTCTTTGATTCCGAGTAAAATGATAACAAAGTTTCATCTTAATTGGATAATGGTAACTCGTGCCGCAAAATGGGGTTGAAGTTTTGAAAAACTGCAATTTTTGGAAAAAAATCGCAATAATTCCTTCATAAAATGAAAACCATCACTCATCCTAGAAACTTAATTCCTGTCTTGAACGTTTACTTGGACCACTTTTTATTATAAAACTCTTAGATATATAGATATCCAGCATTTTCCATGACTCCACAAACTCTGGTGTTCCCCAAGGCTCTGTAATCTCCTCCACACTCCTCCTAATTTATATAAACGACCTTATCGATCAAACGTCAAACCCCACTCATTGTTACGCCGACGATAGCACTCTACACGGCAAACCCTCACTCCCGAATAATCGAATCAATGTTGCCTCCTCAATTACTCTCGACCTAGACAAACTGAATAAATGGGGCTCTCAAAATTTAGTTAACTTTAATTCAAACAAGACTCAATGTTGTCTAATTTCTAGGCGTGAAAAAAAAATTCCCTGATATTCACTTCGATTCGAATACCCTGAAAATGTGTGACAGTCTATCCATGTTGGGCGTCTCTGTCGCATCTGACCTGTCTTGGAATGAACACATCTCCTCTGTGGCGAAATCTGCAGCAAGGAAGATTGGCTTCTTATTCAGGTCCAAGCGATTTTACAAACCCCCACAACTTCTCACCATCTACAAGGCCCAAATCCGCCCCTGTCTCGAATACGGCTCTCGTCTATGGAGAGGAGCCTCAAAATATTCTCTTGCTACCCTGGATGCAATTCAGAAACGAGCCGTCAGGCTAATTGACGATTCTACCCTCACCGACTCCCTCGACTAGCTGGCTCATCGAAGAAATGTCTCTGCCCTTTCCCTTTTCTATAGATAGTATCACGGCAGGTGCTCTGATGAGATAAAATCAATAATTCCCCCCAAAGCATGCTTTGCCGACTCCCAACACTCTCTCGCGGGCAAATTAGAAAAGTGCCGGACCACTTCATTCGCGAATACATATATCCCCATGACTTCAAGGAACTGGAACTCTCTCCCAGCCTCTATCTTTCCCAGCACCTATAATCTTCAAACCTTCAAAACAGGAGTGCATAGACACCTACGTCTACACCCTCTCACTTAATCAACTTTCCCTTCTCTTCGGTAATGCAAGGGTCTTTCGAGATCCATAGTGGCTGCATCTTTACTGGTGCACCCCTTCTTGCATTCGATTGCATAAAAAAAAAAGAAAAAAAAAGGACACTTTTGAGGATTCGGATTATATCCTGTCATGGAAAATGCTGATTTTATCAAAAAGTGGTTCAAGTCAATAAAATTTTCTAAGGAATGAGACAGGAATCAAGTTTCTAGGATGAATGGTTTTCATTTTATGAAGGAAAAACTGCGATTTTTTGCAAAAAATTGCAGTTTTTCAAAACTTCAACCTTTTTGCGGCACGGGCTACCATTTATCCAATTAAGATGAAACTTTGAAATTGTTATCATTTTACGCGTAATTTAAAGAGCTTTAATTTATCTAATAGATATCTTTTTGATTTGGTAAGCCGTTTTAGAGTTATTTATATGATGTAATCTTGGATACACACTTGCAGGCAGGGGCCTGCGTAGATGTTATTGAAATAATTTAAATTTCCTAATATTAATAAATTTTATTTGTCATGAAATATTAGTGGGTTTTAAAAAAATTATTTCCCATCTATTGAGTCTTTTCCCCTTTATTGTAACAAAAGTGGAGATAAATTTAACCGAATTTATCGCGCGGAGAATTTACCACTGCTCCAAGCCCCTAAAACCTTAGTAAATTGGATATTGAATTGTATCTAAGTTTCTGAGATTGCCTCGTGATCCCGGCTTCTTTTCCTTCTGCTCTGTTCTTTTCACGATGGAGGGCCAGTCCATACAGGCCTTTAGGGGATCCACCTTCTGGGTGCATCTCCTTCTCACATCAATATCATTAAAAAAAAAAAAAAAAATCAAACAGATACGTCACTAAAGAAGTTTCACTTCAAAAAAAAAAAAAAAATTACCTTTACAACACACATGTTGAAAATTTATATTAGTACAATGAGATATAATATTATGACAAACATTTCTCAAACCAGCTGCTGAAGATAATTTATTAAAACCATTTAAAAGTGTGTATAGAGGAGAAAAATTAAGTAAAATTAACCATGTCAATATCTCATTTTCATCAGTGTATTTATATGAACTTAGAAGAAAAGACATGATGAAAAATACTAATCCTAAAAACAAAAAAATAGATGAGTTTTGAATAAGCTAATATACCTAAATCAAAATTATTAAACTCAATCGCATCTATATTATTTAATGAATTAAGTATATTAGCAGGTATTTGGACAGGAAAGTAGAAAATCAAACAATTTTCATTGATTTGCTCAACGTTTCGCCATATTTTATTTAGGCTTTATCAGGCGTCCACATTCCTGTCCAAATACCTGCTAATATACTTAATTCATAAAGAAAAATTTCAATTAAATATAACAAATCTGTGGAAAGAAACAATCAAATTCCGTAATTGAAAAGTTTTTGTTTTGCCGAGAGTAGCATCAGAGTTGTTGATTCACAAAGAGAAACAAAGAGGTTGTCCTCTGCTTGATGCAAATAAACATACACACATATATATCGAGATGATATATCTGTATATATATATATATTATTTATTTGTTTGAGACTATAGTTTCGAAGACTTGGTCTTCATCATCAGTCTTTTTTAATTATAAATATTGTTTTTCAATGAGTCAATACCGTATGTATATTGAAAATTTGATGTTTCTTCACTGGTAGCCAAGAAAGATGCCAGAAATTTTGAAATCATTCAATAAAAATTCAGACCTTTATTTGAACAGTCAAATTGAATTATCAAATAGCAATTTGCTTAGGATGTTTGCTAACAAAACATACCATTTTAGATAAAAGAAAAAAGAAAAACAAACCCCCTCTTCCATTTTCAGCCTGTCCTTTGTCAAACAAAGAAAAAGGGAAACATATGTTTATATTTGACTGTGAACCAGAAAAATGTTTTTAATTTCAAAATGGCTACCAGTGAAGAAACATCAAATTTTCAATATCCATACGGTATTGACTCCATGAAAAACAATATTTATAATTAAAAAAGACTGATGATGAAGACCAAGTCTTCGAAACTATAGTCTCAAATAAATAAATAATATATACATATATACAGATATATCATCCCGATATATATGTGTGTATATTTGTTTGCATCAAGCAGAGGACAACCTCTTTGTTTCTCTTTGTGAATCAAATTCCGTGTTAAATCATACGATCGCTACGTTTCACTAATTTTTTGTAACTTCATCAGGCTCAACTTGTTGAAATTCTGTAGGGTTCTATTGCTACTCTAAACAAATATTGGTGTTATAAATTGGTGTTGTTATCTTCCATGATGAATATTTTTCTTTGTGGCTAGTAATTAGGTACGTCGTACTTGAACTTGAAATAAAATTAGAAGTTAAATTTTTAAAATGTTGCTACGTCTTGCAGTACATTTTTCTGCTTCCTCAGACAATATTTGATATATTGTTGTTATATATAAATATATATATTCTGATTGTTATATACTAGTATATGTATATGCAAAAAAATGACAAAGTGTTTTAAAATAATTTGGTCAAGAGCCTGATAGCGCAGTAAATAAGGTGGTTTCAGCTTACATTAATCGCGGGAAAATATTTTTTTTTTCTAGGATCGTTTGGTATCGTGTGGGTATGACAAATCTAAGTTTGCGAAAGTATGGGGGACAACTTTTGGTGTCCGAAAAACCTAGAAATTTTCGGACTTTTTCCAGTTTTTCGCTTATAACTCAAAAGCAGTCAATATTTTGTAAATAATCGTCCCATAGTAAATTAAAAAGGAAAAATTTTTGCGTCGATTAAAAAAATAAAATGCAAAGCTGGTCCAGTAGTTTGATTTTTAATGAGGATCCAAAAAAGAGCCCCCGGTATCACTTTTGAATATCCCAAAAACTCGCACTTTTTTCGATATTTTCCCATTTTGACCATAAAGGAGCAGGTTTTCGACAATACCACTTTATACATTTTCAAACTAGATTAAATTTGCTACAATTAAAACAAAGTTTCATCTTAATTGGATAATGGTAACCCTTGCCGCAATAAGGTTGAAGTTTTAAAAAATGCAATTTTTCCTTCATAAAATAAAAACCATTCATCCTAGAAACTTGATTCCTATCTCATTCTCTAGTAAATTTGTTGTCTTGAGCGTTTATTTGGATCACTTTTTTGTTAAAACTCTTAAATTTATAGATATTCAGTATTTTCTATGACAGGAAATGATCAATTGTTTCAAAAAATCACATTTTTTCCTTCATAAAATGAAAACCACTCATCCTAGAAACTTTAAAATTTTGTTGACTTGAACGTTTACTTGGACTACAATAAATTAGCGAAACGTTGCGCAAATCAATGATAATTGTTGTATTTTCTACTTTCCTCTCTAAATACCTGCTAATATAGGGTCAAATATAATATATATATAACACGGTATTTGATTGTTTCCTTTATTTCCTCTGATTTGTTATATTTAATACTGATTATGGAACAGAACAATAATAATGAAAAATTTCAATATTTACCAATAATATTGATAAATGTGATTGTAGTAAATGCACTGGTTGGTTGTCGAAATAATCGGGATACAATGTAAATTAAAGGTAAGGCAGCCATTGTATAAAGAAATATCAACAATACCATATAAGCTAAGAAAGAATAATTTGAATGATTATAACAAAAATTATTAATTAATTAATAGTTCAGGCAAATAACGATTTTAAGAGGAAATAATTCCCGCTAAAAATTTTATTGCTGGAATACCTTTATTGGTACTCCAATATTATTACCCTAAGTTTCGGTCCAAATCTGTGTTGTGGAAATTTTTCTACGCGCCTCAAAATGAGAAAATTTCGGAGTTTTTTCAGTTTTTCTTAAATAACTCTAAAACGGCTTATCAAATCAAAAAGATCTTTTTAGATAAATTCAAGGTCTTTAAATTACACATGAAATGATAAAATCTATTTAGGTACAGTAGAACCGGTGTTAGCGTCTGTCAAAAAAATAACCCCCGGGATCATTTTAAGATATCCCTAAAACTCGTACTTTTTTCGATTTTCCCCATTTTGACCATGAAGGAGCACGTTTTCGACAAAGACGACTCTATATATTTTTAAACTAGATTAAATTTGCTACAATTTAAATAAAGTTTGACCTTAATTGCTTAATGGTAACATGAGGTTGAAGTTTTGAAAAAAGAAACGCCCGAGGTCCGTATATATACGCCAGGCGCGGATCTTCAGATCAGTTATCAGTTACCAGACGAGTTAACCAGTCAAGTAGTGAAGTCAACAGCCAAAACACTGCAAGTGACAGAGACATGGCGCTAGTATCGATTCGAAACCAACTTGTATATATATTCTTAACTTTTGTAAATAAACATATTAAAGGAAACTTTGTCTTGAGAATTATTTCACCCCGAAATACGCTTCTAGCTCACGCAACCCCTTCAAATGTATTCCAGGAATAAAATCTCTACCGGGAATTATTTCCTGTTTATGCCATTTTTTCTCGTAATTTGCCTGGACTATAAGTTTTGATCAGTATAAAAAACACATACAACATTCTTTGTTTCCAGAAAATCCATCTGTTTGAAAGGATAATATCATAATGAGTAAACTGATTCCTGTTAAAGCGACATGTTGAATAATATCACATATATATGTGATTATCCAAAACAAATAGATGGGAACTCCTGTATCCAATTGTAGTTGTTTCGAACGAACACTATTTTCTTTCACTATATTTAATGAAAAACTTGATGAAGCAAGTGCTAAAGCAGCGCCAATTGTAGAAATTAGATTATAACGAGAAAATCCAGCAACTATTTGCTCATTTATCTAAAAAAAGTATAATTATATATTTTATTAAATTTTATTAAAAATAATAATAATAAAAGATAGCTACCAAAGTAGAAGTGGTATATGGCAATGGATGATTAAAATATTCAATGGATGAGTTTATTTTGCATGGGCCTTGAAGCCAGGCATTTTGAATCAGACCCAATGCTGTCGCAGAAGCATGATATGGCTGATTAGAAAACCAGGCAGTCATTTTTTCTTCTGATGAGTTTCCAAAAGTGGCTCCAACAATAAATCGAGAAGTAACATTCCAAGATAAACCCTAAAATATAGTACATTCATAAAATAAGTGCAATAAAAATAAAAATTGGAGGAAAAAGTGAAAACTATTTCAAAACTCAGTTCGCTTATCGATTAGAGTCACCCTAGTAATAAACTATTAAAAATCAATTATATCTTATTATATTAAACGAGCACAGTTTGTATATATATCCGGTCGGGTTCTCGAAAACGGCTTTAACGATTTGGATGAAATTCACTGGTTAGGAGGGTTTTGTGTTGGACATTCGATCTGTCACGGTCTCATCTTCGGCTAAGTTGTTTTTGATGGGTTTTTTGTTAATTGAAATAATTATTCACAGGTGGTTGTCCTCGATAAAAATGTTTATTTACATTTTTATTCAATTTCCTTTTAATAAATAATTGGTTTTTTAATTTTATATCCCACAATAAGATTATTACAATTATTATTATATATTAAAAATTGGCAAGAATCGAGTTTTAAATCCCACAAATATTAATTTGACAATTTAATTGATGAACTCAAAAATTGTTATTTAATTAAAAAAAATAATTATACCGTATTTATTTATATACCTATATACACATAATCTGTGGACCACTGAAGGCTAGAAATGCAAAAACTGGGTGCGTGGGCGTGGGCGGGGGTAGATGTGGGGGTGCAGGAGGTGGGGTTCAGTGGTGGGGGGCCGGGGGAGGTACGGGGTTTCGGGGGCGGAGTGGGAGTGTAGGTGTGGGGTGGGGTGGGAGGGTGCAGGAGGTGGGGTGAAGTGATGGGGGTCCGGGGGCGAGGGGGGGTTTCGGGGATTAATATATAGCTATTAACTGAAGCAAAAATTTACCGAGCATCGCTCGGTGGCCAGGTACTTATTTAATTATCTTGGTATACAATATGTACAGCGCAACCCCTCAAATTCAAACTAATTGGGGCTGTAGCCTGTTCGGATTAGCTTTCGGCTAAAAACCAGCTTCGACAATTGAAGATAACTGATATCAAGTGAAAGATTAAGTGATATTTTGTGTGTTTCTATTATTATTTCATTGTTTTTGCTCACTTTATATTTAATGTTTAAGAAAATTATTTATAATCATGTAGGGGAGGGGGGGTTGGTTTTTGAATTTATAGACTCCTGGGGGCCCACTGATTATGTATACAAAATTTGGTTGAAGTTTGCTCAAATGGCTTAGATTTTTAATTTTTGACTCTACACCCCCCAGGCGGCTAGTTTCGATTTTTAGACTTCTGGGGTCCCACTGATCATGTATACAAAATTTGGTTGAGTTTGGTAAATGGCCACGATTTTCATTTTTTGACCCTACATCCCCCCCCCATTTAGGGAGGCTAGTTTTTTTGCATTTTTAGACTTCTGGGGTCTCACTGATTATGTATACAAAATTTGGTTGAGTTTTCTCAAATGGCCTAGATTTTTAATTTTTAACCCCCCCCCCCCCCTCAACACCCCTTAATTTTGAGTCGATATGCACCAAAATCTAATCAGCTCTTAATCTCAATTTACCAAAACTACCTGTGAAATTTGATTTCGATATTTACACTAGTTTTTGAGCTAGCGGACAACCGTATGGTAAAGTAAAAATAGTGTGGATAAAACGAAGAAAAAGTCATTTTCTCGCCTGGAAAATTAGTCAGACTCGCTGGGCAATTTTTATTTCAGTATGAAAAAGCCAGAACTTTTCCTCTTCATTCACAAATTAGTTGTTTATTAATTATTTATTAGAATAATATATTTTGCTTATGTCCGTATGTTTTATAATTAAATGCGATTTACAACCATATATATATATTATCCGTGTTTTTCAATAATTCATGAATGACCTCGCCCCAATTAACCCAGTTAATCGGAGTTTTACTGTCTTTTATATTTTATTTCAAAAAAATATAATAACCTTGTAAAATAAATAAATGCTTGTGAGATTCCGGGCGATAAATTAAAAAAAATTTACCTTTCGAAGCATATAATCATTTAAGGACGTTTCATTTTTTCCCAAAATCTCTGCACCTCCTGGGTATTGTTTCATTATATTAATGAAAGCATCAAAAGCGATGTCCATTTGATCTGATACGCCCTGATTTAATAAAACTGGAGAATATATTTGTCCATAGAGCTAAAAAAATAAAATAATATTAATTTTGATAGAAATGATTAATCTACTCTTATTAAACGTGCAAAAATTGTTTATATATTTGTATCTTAGTTCTATTTTGAAAACAACTCTACCGTTTTTGATGAAACCAACTCTATTAACAAGTTTTGAGGATGAGAAAACGATTTGGCTAGGTCTGGCGGGAACTCGACAAATTTTATCTTAATTGATCTTTTCTTAATTAAAGTAATTATTGACAGATGAAAATCTCAATAAAGAAGTTTGTTTACATTTTTTTTTCAATTATTTTTTATTTTTAATTTGTTTTTAAATTTTAAAAACCCACTAATTGGTTCTAGCAAATATTATGATATTATATTAAAATTAGGAATTTTTTGTTTGGGGAGAGGGAGGAGAGGAAGGAAGATTAACCAATCGACTTGATTGGGGAATAATGGAATTAAATAATTATCGGAAAAGAGGTTTTTTTATCTAATTAGATTTTTCCTCTTATTAAAAACACGGACTAAATATGAATAAGGACACTCGATGGTGGAGAAGCAATCTCCGAAATCGAAGCAAAAATACAAGGTATACATTAATTAATGTAAAATAATTGGTTTAATAAAATTTATAAAAAAAAAAAAAAAAAAAAAATTTTGTTTGAGAGGAGAGGGGAGATGGGATTACCAATCGACTTGATTGGGGAATAATGGAATTAAAATAATTATCGGAAAAGAGGTTTTTTATCTAATTAGATTTTTCCTCTTATTAAAAACAAGGACTAAAGATAAATAAGGACACTCGATGGTGGAGAAGCAATCTCCGAAATCGAAGCTAAAATACATGGTATACATTAATTAATGTAAAATAATTGGTTTAATAAAATTTATAAAAAAAAAAAAAAAAAAAATTTTTTTTGTTTGATTTTTTTTTTATTTTTATTATTTTTTTTTCATGTCATATACCAATCGACTTGATTGGGGAATAATGGAATTGAAATAATTATCGGAAAAGAGGTTTTTTTATCTAATTAGATTTTTCCTCTTATTAAAAACACGGACTAAAGATGAATAAGGACACTCGATGGTGGAGAAGTAATCTCCGGAATCGAAGCAAAAAATACAATGTATACATTAATTAATGTAAAATAATTGGTTTAATTATCTGATGGCTAAAAGGCCAGGGATGAATTTTTTGTTTGGGGGATTGGCGGAGAGAATGGGAGATGGATTAATTGGAAATAAATATTATTGGAAAAGATGTTTTTTTATTTAATTAGTTTTTTCCTCTTATTAAAAACAAGGACTAAAATAATTAGTAGAGAATGTGGTGTTGGGGCAAGGTGAAACATCTTTAATAAAGATAAGAGTAAATAAATATTATATTTAATATTGATTTACTATGAGTTAAGGATTCTAGGTCACAATCCAGGACTAAAATGATGATCAAAGACAGTCGATGGTGGAGAAGTAATCTCCGAAGTCGAAGCTCAAATATAATGTATACATTGATTCATGTAAAATAATTGGTTCAATGAAATTAAAAAAAAAAATTGTTTGTTTTTAATTAACAGGTGTCTAAATCATAACATTACAGGTGTGTTTACAAATAAAGTAGTTCAAGTGGCTTTTTTTTATATAACTTGGAAACAAATCTTATTTAATTTTATGTTTTATTTCAGATCCTATATATGATTATTTTTTTATTATTATTTTCCTATTTATTTTTTATAATGTTTATCAATATGAACGAATGTGGGCAAATTGGTGTACGAGTAAACAAAAATTGGTATACACATAATATGTAGACCATTAGAAAGTTAGAAATGCAAAAACTGGGTGCGGGGTGAGGTGAATGTGGAAAGTGCAGTTGTGGGGGATACGGGGGTGGGAGGCGCTGTTGGGTTGGGGTGGGGCTTCAATTTAAAAGAATTTAAATTAAGTCGATTAATTTTTGAAAAAATCTTATAATTAATTTATTATAATACTCAGTGGATGACGAGGGGTGAACCGCGACTTAATATCGTGTACACCTACTTCCACTTTCATTTCCAAGTAGAAGACAATAGATGAAGGGGCATTATCTAATGAATTCCAAAATAATTCCATATAATTCCAAAGACGGTGTACACCTAATTCCAATCGTGGTTCACTCCTCGGTGGATCATATATTTACTTACAGTTAAATTGAGTGGCATAGGACCCAATTGTGAACTTCTTTCTAGCATACAATTAACCAACCAGGCAACAACATATGCTAAAATGGGCGTTACGAATTGAATACTGAGCAAAGAAAGCCATCCATGACATATGTACCAAACTCGTTTTATCACAAGAGCGTAGATTTGTGATATAATAAGGCTTCGATTTGTTAGAAGAAGCGTAGAAGAATCTGGAAATACTTCCTCCCCTCGTCTTTCTGTAGAACTTAAACCTAGAATGAAATATATTAGTGAATTAATATACCGGGTGAGTTTTTTTTTATCTTGAGAGAGTCTTATAACTAAAAAACAGTGCATTATATGAAAAAAAGTTTCAAATAAAAGTTTATTTGTATCGAGGAGGAAACTAAACTACGCTAATGTTTTTTTTTTACTTATTGAAAGTGGTGTAGGTTTTAGGTGAAACATGATGTTAGTTAATAGAGTAAAGGGTGTGTAGTTTCACAGTGAATGAAATAAAACTCAAAGAGGTTTATACAAACTCAATATATTTCGGATTATTAGTCCATCATCAGGAATTTACAAGTTAATACTACTCCTGATGATGGACTAATAATCCGAAATATATTGAGTTTGTATAAACCTCTTTGAGTTTTATTTCATTCACTGTGAAACTACACCCTTTACTCTATTAACTACGCTAATGTTTGTTTACCAAGAACAAGTTTTCAATTATTTTAATTATTTTAATTATTTTTAACAATTATTCAATTTAATTATTAAATAATAATGATCAAATAATTAATTATTAAATAAATAATTATTGAATTGAGAAGTCCCAAGATGAAAATAAGTGTTTATAATGATCTTAAAACTTCGTTATACTCAGATTTAAGAGATTATTTTCTACTTAATAGAACTATTTAAAATTCTTGAATTAAAAAAAGTTTATTTATCGTGTCAATCCAGTAGATAGTTATATTAATATTGTATTATCATAATAAAATGGATCATTTTTTGTTGAAGACAGAATTGAAATGGTCTTAATTTATGCGGTGAATGTGGGGCTGCAATTGAAATGGATGCCAAGCATTTTCCTGACAGGATACTCCCTCAAGAGCTTCATTTTATTGTCTTGTAAATCTATTAAAAAAAAGGCCAAAATAACGAAAATGGAACTGAATTCGTCCAGAAGACCTGCGATAACACTCTCGAATATCACAGAACAGTGTCGGAAAATTATTAAATTATTTATTTAATAATTAAATTTTTGATCATTATTAATTGACAATTAAGTTGAATGATTGTTAAGAATAATTATTAGGGTTTTTTCTGAGATCTAATTGATTTAATATTTTGTTTATTTGATATCAAATAAAAAAATAGTTCTTATGAAAGTTGTTCAGTTTTTTTTTGTAGATTCATAATATGTAAACAAATATATAGGTTTCTGTATAAAAAACAAAACTTGACCTTGAAATACCCTTGAAAGCTTGTTCTAGGTAAACAAAACATAGCGTAGATTAGTTTCCCCTTCCATATAAATAAACTTTTATTTGAAACTTTTTTTCATATAATGTACTGTTTTTGAGTTATAAGACCGTCTCAAGATAAAAAAACTCACCCGGTATATGTATATTTTAAAATTATATATTATAATTATTTTATTTAATTAAATTCATTTTAACCCCTAATTTCCCAAGTTTACGATCAAGTTTTTAATAAGCAAGAATTCATCTATATGCTAATAGTCCAGTCAAATTATGCTCAAATGGGCCCCTATGGGGAAAGTTTTGGGGTAGTTCTGATTTTTTGCATCTATATGTTTTTTGGGGTGCTAAATCCAAATCTGAGGTCACCCATCTAAATTTCGTGACGCAACATTGTAGAAAATAAAAAAAAAGTGAAAATTTCTAATTTTTGGCGGTTTGTTGCTTATAACTCGAAAACTATCAATTTTTCGTAAATAACCTTCCCATTCAAAATAAAGTTCATAAAATTTCCTACAAATTTTATTATTCAGGTTTTTTTCTAGGAAGGAAAAAATTTGCAAAAATTGATTTCAAAACTTCAACCTCATTGCGGCACGGATTACTATTTATCCAATTAAGATGAAACTTTGTTTGAATTGTAGCAAATTTGATCTTGTTTAAAAATATATAGAGTGGCTTTTGTCGAAAACGTGCTCCTTCATGGTCAAAATGGGAAAATATAAAAAAAAGTGCGTGTTTCTGGGATTTGCCGAAACAAAAAAAATAGGCCAATTTTCAACTAGCGCTTGAGCCGGAACAGTTGGTCGGAGAAAAAACCTAAATAATAAAATTAGTAGGAAGGCTATTTAGGAAAAGTTGATAGTTTTCGAGTTATAAGCAAAAAACCGCCAAAAAATATAATTTAGGTAATATAGCCATCGTGAATTACAAAAAAATTACAATTGATTTTTTATTTTATGTTTTGTCTAAAATTAAAGAAATCTTGAATTAACCATCTAAATAAAACTTACCAGAATTATCCAATTCTTCATCTGAATGAACAAAATCTGACGTTAAAGAATAATTAGATGGATGTTCGCCATCTTTTCCAATTCTAAAAAACAAAAAAAAAGAGAAAAAAGTGTGATTTAAAGAAAAATTCAAATTTTAATCAAATTAATCACAAAAATAAAAGCTTCAACAGCTTCATTACTAAAGAGAAACTGTTTTCTATTACGTCAACAAAATATTTTGATTTCAAATATTGCTGATTAATATTTAATGGGACTCGAAAATAGGTCAAAAATGGCCTTTTTCGTTATTTTGACCGATAAATAATATCTCAAAACTCTGACGTGTAAAAAATCGGGAAATTGTATGATAAAATCAGCGTATAAAAGTCTACTGGGATCTAGTGTTAGGTTTAATGGGAAAAATTATTTTCGAACAGTGTAATAAGTACATTTTAACACCACTTCATGACACATTTTTTTGGCCAATAAATAATAAATAATAATGTACATTATTTCATCGCATTTCTCCCCTTTTTGTTTTATGGAGTTAATCGATTTGACAAGTGAAGCATTCAATTAAAAGATTCCGCGACATTTCAGCTCCCGACAAAATACTCCCGACAAAACATCCCCCGACAAAATATCCTTTAGACAAAATATCTCATTACAAAATAACACTGTGAATCTTATGAGTAATGCAAATCGATTCCGGTTCGGTTAATTTATATTCAGTTCGGCTCGGTTGGGTTCGCTATAGCTATGCGAACCCAACCGAGCCGAACTGAATATATATTAACCGAACCTCCGAAAGTTTAGTCCGGGCGGGGTGTGTTTCGGGCTCCCATTTTTTTTCTAACCAAACACACATTGAAAACCGAACCAGCCAATCGTCGGGCGGGGTGTGTTTGGGGCTCCCATTTTTTCCTAATCAAACACACATTGAAAACCGAACCAGCCAATCGTCGGGCGGGGTGTGTTTGGGGCGCTATATTTTCGCCCAATATTATAATAATAATTAATAACGATACTGATTAATAACACTTGAACAAACAATCAATAATTGTATGATGAAAACATAGACGATAAATAAGTAAATATAGATGATAAATACTATATTATAGATAGTAAAAATAATAAATTGATAGCTAGAAAATCTAACGACAGACAGCAGCACTTTCAAACGGCTAATTAGCCGCCAAAATATGAAAGTCTGTTTATATTATTCAAAACTATGATTATAAGCTTCTCACTTAATCTCTTTTGTATTCTCCTTTATACTGGGGAATATTTTGTCAGAAGATATTATGTCCGGGGATATTTTGTCCTTGGGATATTTTGTCGGGGGATGTTTTGTCGGGACTATTTTGTCGGGGGCTGAAATGTCGCGGTACCCAATTAAAAATATTACCTTATAAATACATCTTCCAGAGTAGCGGGCGAAACTCCATAGGAGTCAACAGCTAAATTCTGACTTTCTGATTCCAATTGCCTGAAGAGGTTTGCAAAAAGAGGCGTTGTAGAAGAAGGCAAAATGTAAGATATTTCATTTCCGACAAGACCAGTAAATCGAGATTCAGGAATATGAGATTGAATCAATTCAGTTATAGCCGGGACTTGAAGAGAGGTAGAAGTCACAATAATTAAACGATAACCCCCACCTGGAACATATTTATATATTTAATATTTAGCGTTAAGAATGTACCTATACTCGATAATAATGATTTTTTTAAATAACACTATCAAACAAAAATTTCCCCCTGTAAACCTAACAATGGATTCCAGTAGAGTTTTATACACTGATTATCATACAATTTCCCGATTTTTTACAACACGTCAGAGTTTCAAAATAACAAAAAAGGCCATTTTGACTTATTTTCCAGTCCCATTAAATATTAAACAGCAATATTTGAAATCAAAATATTTTGTTGCCGTAATAGAAAACAGCTTCCTCTTTGATTTTCAAATTACCAATTGTTTTTAGCTCAATTACAACTCGAGTTATAACAAAAAAATCTAAAACTACGTGATTATAAAGGATAATAAATATAGATAAAAACATAAGGTCTTAGTTTTTTAGTTATAACTCAAGTTCTAATTGAGCTAAAAACAATTGGTTATTTGAAAATCAAAGAGGAAGCTGTTTTCTATTACGTCAACAAAATATTTTGATTTCATATATTGCTGTTTAATATTTAATGGGACTCGAAAATAGGTCAACATGGCCTTTTTCGTCATTTTGACTGATAATATCTCCAAACTCTGACCTGTTGTAAAAAATCGGAAAATTGTATGATAATCAGCGTATAAAACTCTACTGGAATCCATTGTTAGTTTACGGGGAGAAATTTTTGTTTAATTTTTGTCGAGCAGTCTAATCAGTAAGTAAAATTTCAAGGTAGATTTCACAAAATAAAACAAATATATGTTGTATTTTGTGAAACCTACACTGAAAAAAACAATTTCTTTATAGTAAATATATTGATAGAGTTGAGCATTTTTAATGAGCTCTTATTTATTCCAAAGATATTTTATTAATAATCAAGATATATCGAAATCATTCCAAATATGACCAAATTTTTAGGTATTTAATCCAAATATATTATATACTTGAGTGATCTATTTTATTCTATTAGATATCTCTTAATATTAAATGAATGTCTTGTTTACTTTTAGTAAAACCTCTTATTTTATATAAACGAATGTCTTATTATCATAAAACGACTTAGATTTTATGCAAATAGTGATATCTTATTAATTAAAATATTAAATTTTTTTTTTTAAATTTGTTTATATTATTAATTGTTTTTTTTTTTAATTTTAAAAACCTACTATTAGATTATAAGAAATATTAATATATATTAAAATTAGATTACCTCGTAATCTTAAATCAAATATAATAATTCAAATTTTTATCTAATTAATTCAACCAAATGAATAATTAAAATAAATATTTATATAATTCATTTGATTGAATATAGATCCTACATCAAATGAATATACTCATCTTCTAGTCAGAAATACAATATCTTCTAGTAATTACGTATTATTCCATTTAAATACCCAACTATTAAATTTAACTATTCCACTATTTTACTTCAAATAACAATATTTTCATAATTTACTTATTGGTGCTTGGTTCAAATAGCGGCATCTTAACTATTAATATATCTAGAGTTACTCTGAAAATATGAGAATACTTAAAATACGTATATCATTTATTCAAATGAATATACTCATCTTCTAGTCAGAAATACAATATCTTCTCGTAATTACGTATTATTCCATTTAAATACCCAACTATTAAATTTAACTATTCCACTATTTTACCTACTCAAATAACAATATTTTCATAATTTACTTATTGGTGCTTGGTTCAAATAGCGGCATCTTAACTATTAATATATCTAGAGTTACTCTGAAAATATGAGAATACTTAAAATACGTATATCATTTATTCAAATGAATATACTCATCTTCTAGTCAGAAATACAATATCTTCTCGTAATTACGTATTATTCCATTTAAATACCCAACTATTAAATTTAACTATTCCACTATTTTAACTTAAATAACAATATTTTCATAATTTACTTATTGGTGCTTGGTTCAAATAGCGGCATCTTAACTATTAATATATCTAGAGTTGCTCTGAAAATATGAGAATACTTAAAATACGTATATTATTTATTCATATTGAAGAGAGATTGCTTTCGCCATAATTAACTTCACCATTCATATTCATATCAAAAATTATGTCTTAACTATAAATATATCGTTATTTCAGTGTACTTTAAAATTTTACTTACTGATTATTTAAAAATATTTCACCATGAACCGACACCTAACTATTTAAAAATTAATGATTTTTTTAATAAAACAAATTCTCCTTGGTAATGATTATTATTGAAATTTTTTAAATACGAGTATGTGCAGCTAAATGTTAACCGAAAATCATTCGGAGCCTGAAACCATGTATCAAAATTAAATTTTTAATTAATAAATTTTGTGAATGATTTTTTGTTTTAAGTTTATAATATATTATATAGCTAAGTGGATCACATCTTTTTCTCTCTTGATCCAGACTTAAGACTCCGCAGACTCCAATAGCGTAATCCGCAGTAGTCTCGCGATAAATATCTTTTTCTAATAAGCGCGGTCAAAAACAATTCTCATTGATATGGCAATTATTCTTTGTTATATTAGTTAGAAAATTTATAAAAATTTTATATATTATATAACCGAAATTCATTCTTTACTAAATATTGGTTCTTTTTCCTCTTTTGTCCCCTTTGAATTAACTTTCTATATCTTCTTCTTTTGTCTAAATTTATATAGTCTAAAACGCTTATATAGATTCCTTTAATAGGTATTTCTAGAATCCTTTATAAATAAATTTCGAAAATAGACATCCTACCTGAACCTTCTGGACTTTAGTCAGACAATATGTTCAATACCCAGCTTCTCCCCCCCCCCCACACACATACATCTAAATTCAACCACACAAATTCTTTCAACGCCCATTGGCTCCCTCCCACTCGCCCTGTACTAAAATATTAACCACCATATTATAACATCAATACAATGTAAAATTTATATTCAGTTTTTTGTTAAACCTCCTGATGAAGGGTTCATAGCCCGAAATATGTATAGAGATAAATAAAAAATCTCCAAAATGCAATTGGATGTTGATGAATTTAAAAGATTTTTTAATTTTATTTCCACTTTGTGAAACACCACTATAATCCTTAAAATAATTCCTGTATTATATTTAACTCAAAAAAGTTACCATATAATTGTTTGAGATGAAATGGCGTGCCATGGCATCGAAGTTTTCCACCTGCTAAGACCACAATTTGATCTGCAAGGAGGTCAGCTTCATCCATGTGATGTGTACTTAAAACAATAGTCCGATGAGATTTTTCTCGTCTCAGAGTATCCCAGACGAGACGTCGAGCATGAAGGTCCATTCCAGATGTTGGTTCATCCAAAAATACTACCTAAGACAAAAATATAATTCTAACATTGTTACACATAGTAAATTTCATAAAAGGAATCGCAGGGAATTGGATAAATTAAAACAGAAGAGTTTTTATTAAGTGGGCAAGACGTTTTGTCAATTTATTTTGACTTCCTCTGAGGAAGTATTAATTTATCCAATTTAGGCCCTCAAATTTTTAGCACCAGCCGGAAACCGTCGCAAACCCATACAACTCTTATTTGGAATGCCTAATGTCGATTAAAATTATTTCCAGCTTGTGCATATTTATTGGCAGCGCGGGCATTTTTCGGTCTCATTTTGTCTGGGTTATACTAAATCACTTGCTAACATATTCAATTTTAAAATATTTACTAGGTGAGCGTAGAATTTCCTAAATACAATGAAACATTATGCAAATGTCAACAGTATCTATCAAAAATTCTATTACGATCATATTAATTAAGAACTCGTAATCTCATTTAAAACATTTATTTAACAACAACATCAACATATAAATATAAATACAAACAATAAAACGATTAACAATACATCAAGTAAGCATTGTACGCATCAATTCTCCCCTCCTTAGAACAGGAACGCAGCTTCTCACAGGATCATTCTTCTTTCTTCCTAGGTTTAAAATAACTCGAATGATATTTAACTAACCTTCCCCTTTCGTGACTATTTTCAATAATTTTTGCTCCATCCTCTTGAGTCACTACCAATCTATAGGGTTCCTCTCCATTCTTATCCCAGTCCAATCTATACAACACTTCGTTAATTAAAATAAAATGTGGTGCCAATCTTAATATCTTCTTCCTTACTTTCGAATTACTATGTAGGATCGATTCTTCTAAATATAATTTTATTTGATGAAGTAAATCTTCCTTATTTTGATTTAATTTCATCTGCCCAACATCTAGTTTCTCCTCTTCCATTATATTCAACTCATCCTCCTTGACTTCCTTCAACCAGTACGGAATTAAATCATCTTCATTAGTTAATACCCTTCTTCTTTCCTCTATTTGTAATTCCATTGATGGCCGAATGATTTCCGAAAATTTATTCATACAACAAATAATATGGCTATCGCTCTCACTTTCTATTCTTACTTTCTTAGGGAATTCTACTGCTTTTTGGACAAGGAACTCCCTTTTTCCTTGCCCCTCCATTCGTTTCCCTTCTTGAAGCAAGTCTCTTCCCCATGTCCTTCCCGCCTACAGAATCCACAAAAACGTCTATCCTGAATGCAACTTCTATCCTGAGTGGGACTCGTCTTCTCTTCTTTATCCACATCCTTTAAATCCCTTTCTATTTCTTCTACTGCCTGCATAAATTATTCAATATCAGTGAATTTCATTCCCCTAATGGACGATCTAATACGTGGAGTAATCATCTCCACTAAAACTTGCAGGATTGAACCAGCATCTTCGTCCGGAAAAACTCTCTTATATAAAGCCATTTTATTCTCAATAAATAACCTTATAGGTTCGTCCCTTCTCTGTTTCTCCTCATAAAACATAACCTTTAACTTTGAGACTACGATTAAACTATCGTATTCTCGGAGAAATTTCATTTTAAAATCTTTCCAATCCAACGCGGGAAATTGATTCACCACCCGCCACCATGTCTTGGCCTTATCTAACAACTGACCCGAAACCACCATGAGCCAAACATCTTCCGGTACTTTATATTTTAATAGATTATTCTCGACCTTTCTTAAAAACAACTTCGGGTCTTCCTCTGGGAGTGCTCTAAACACCGGAAGGAATTTTCCCACTTCTGCTAATTGAATATTCCTATTAATCTCGAAGTCACTAGCCTTTTCCGAATTTTCCTCCCTTTTTATCATTTCTTCCAATTCTATCCTCTTGTTTCTTTCCTCTTCCAAATCATCCTTTAATTTTTTTATTATTTCTTCAAAATTATTTTTTAATTTATTCACCTCCTCTCCCAAATCCATTACTCTATGCTCACCTTTTTTTATATCATCCTTGACCTTCGATATCTCCTCCCTCGTTATTTCCATATCCGAAAAATCATTTTTCTTATTCCTCTTCGCCAGTGGTCCACTAGGTTTTTTTATCATTTTCACATTGTTCGGGCGCCAATATTACGATTATATTAATTAAGAACTCGTAATCTTATTTAAAATTATTATTTAATCATTATTTGAGTAAACGCCTGAAGAGTATGCAACTGATATGAATTTTTATAGCAATGGAAAGCATAACCTTAAGGCGTTTATAAATTTTGCATACGATATATCTAGATCAGGGGGCGGGCGGTGACTTTTCAGCCAGAGGATGCTGTCCAAAAAAAGACCCATCATTTTTGAAAATTTTATTTTATTCTTCGAAAAATTAATCGATACCGTTTAATATAATTTTTCAAATTTTTTTTCATTTGATATTAAAGACAGAGCGGACAGTCTATCTTTACTTTGACTACTTCCAGGTGCAAGTAAAAATAATAAACCACCTTTCTATCTTAGAGGCTCTGTCTGAGTGAGTACTTTCAATAAATATTTTTTTTGTTACTATAAAATAATTAGATGTAAAAGATTAAGATACCAATAGTTTTTTTATGATAATGATGAGAGAAGGAGTTACACCAAAAAGGTGCAACTCCTAAAGGCCTGGGGTGACCCCTCCATTGTGTAAAGAACAACTTACTTTGTTAAAATTTAAACAATTCTACCAAAAATCTTTATTATAATTGAAAAACCTTAAATCCATCCTTTTTATTTTATTTTAATTTGTTTGCATTTTTTATATATTATTATTAATTTTTTTTTATTTTTACCACTTAAATTCAGTAACGTAGCTTATATTAAATTCAATCATTTCAGAAATAAGCATTGAGGGACTACCCTGAGTAACACCCACCATTCAAGAACAAATATTTAAGAAACCATTGCTATAAGAGCAACCCACCTTATCTCATCACCAAGCCTCATTTTCATAATCGAACATCAAAACTCATACCCACTATACACGCTGCAACGTCGAGTACCTACATGTAAACTAATTTACTTTCAACCGCATAAAATCAAAGTACTATTTTCCATAAGATAGCGAAAATGATTCAAATATGAAATCTGGAAAATTCTATTCATAACGTTAAAAAGTTCCATAAATTTTAAATTAAAGCTAAGCGAAATAAAGCTAAACGAGATTCATATATGACACGGTATGAAGATACTCTTGACATTCTGAGATTTTAGTGATGCGCCGCATTCACAGTATCCATGGACCGCACGCCACTGATCTAAATGTATTCAAAACCCAACCCCGAAGGTAAACAAATGACAAAGATATATTTTATTGCAATTAACATTAAGAACTTGGAAACAGAGATCAAAAATAACTAATTTTTAAAGTGGAAACAATACATTTTCTAATAAATGTATCAATTTTAATAATAATGGGATATAGTACCTAAATACGAGGAGGAGTTGAAAAATAAGTTTCCCCTGTCGACTGTGGTCAGAGTTGTGTATGAAAGTCAAAAAATAGAATGAGACATTAAAGATATAACAAACCTTTATTTTTCCACATAGGTACCAAGTACATTGAGACATTTGTCATATCGCTTAATAAGCTTCAAAAAGCCCTCCAGGAAAAAATCAGGGCTTTGCATACGGAAGAAGCGTTGAACGGCTTGTTTCACTTCCGTATTGCTTCCAAAGCGCCTTCCCCGAGATTTGTCTTCAAAGCCGGAAACAGATGGAAGTCGCTTGGTGCGAGATCAGGACTGTATGGCGGATGGTGTAGGCGCTCCCAACCAAGAGTTGCAATATGGTTTTGCGTTGCCCTCGCTGAATGTGGTCTGGCATTGTCATCCAACAGCAGAACGCCAGATGTGAGAAGACCAGGCCGCTTTTTCCGAATCGCCTCTTTCAATTTCGACAGGGTGTCACAGTAGCGCGTAGCATTGATGGTTCCAACCTCCAAAAAGTCCAGCAACAAAACTCCTTGGGCGTCCCAGAAAACTGTGAGGAGCACTTTACCTGCAGAGGGAGTTGTCTTGAACTTCTTTCGGACAGGTGATGACGGATGTTTCCACTCCATAGATGCGGCCTTCGATTCTGGCGTGAAATGGTGGACCCACGCACTGCAACAGCGCCATCTGCTTGATTTGCAGCGACCTCTACCCAATGGTGTATCGGTGACTTGCGCGTTTTCCTGCTGTGTCGCCTTTCGCCCATAGCCGTTCAACGCTTCTTCCATATGCAAAGCCCTGAGTTTTTCTTGGAGGACTTTTTGAAGCTTATCGGGCGATATGACAAATGTCTCAACGTACTCGTACGAGAATAATAAAATAAAGGTATGTCATATCTTTGATGTCTCATTCTATTTTTTGACTTTCATACACAACTCTGACCACAGTCGACAGGGGAAACTTATTTTTCAACTCCTCCTCGTATTTGAGTGAAGGATAGCAATTGCGTCAAATCAGTCTTAGGAGTGATTTTGGTGATGATGATGACTTCAAAGAAGATTCAAATTTAATTTTTATTGAATACCTTTGGATCTCCACATAATGCGATCGCAGTTGCCAGACGTCTCTTTTGGCCTCCAGATAATGTTTCTGATAGAGCATTCGCTTTACTCTCCAAGCCTAACATAATAATGAATCGATCAACTTCATCTTTTAAATGACTACCTGAAAAGCCCCTTAACTAAAAAAAAGGAATATAACATTTAATATAAACATTTTATTTTTAACGAACTTAGTTCCATATTTTTTTTAAGGAATTTGGTGTTGGTACTTGGTGAAACATTTTTTAAAATTATTGGATAAAAATACTTGGTAGGTTTCACATTAAGATATAAAAAAATAAAACGAATTTATTTTTAACCGACTTCAAAAAAGGAGGAGGTTCTCTATTCGATTGAATTTTTTTTTTTTTTTTTTTTTTTTGTGCCTATGTTACCTCATATCTCCGCCAATTCTCAACCGATTTTGAAATTTTTTTTTGCATTGGGTCCAGTCTAGCTTCCGATTGGTCCCATTTTTTTTCGTTTTTTTTTCATAGGTATTAGACCTTTTTTATTAGGTTTGTTTAGACCTAACCTCTTTGTTTATGAACCGATTTCGATGGTTCTTTTTTTATCCGATAGGGGGTGTCTTGGGGATGGTGCCATATTAATTTGATCAAGTTCTGATGATATGATCACTATTAATAACATCACTAAAAAGAGAAAAATAAAATAATTTTTAAGAAAAAAATAAAAACCGACTTCAAAAAATTAAATGCAACAAATAAAATACACTAAAAGGTATAAAATAATTATTATCTTATTTAGTTACAACTAAACGACGAAATATTAACATGAAATTACTTTTTGAAGTCGGTGCCAAACATATACCTTTTATGAATCGCACTAGACGGATCTTACTTAGTACGTTTGGAGGGTATGCTCGCTTATAGGTATAGTTTGTTTGGCACCGACTTCAAAAAGTAATTTCATGTTAATATTTCGTCGTTTAGTTGTAACTAAATAAGATAATAATTATTTTATACCTTTTAGTGTATTTTATTTGTTGCATTTAATTTTTTGAAGTCGGTTTTTATTTTTTCTTAAAATTTTTTTTTATATCTTAATGTGAAACCTACCAAGTATTTTTATCCAATAATTTTAGTTCCATATTTATTTTGTAATTAATTAAATTAATTGAACCGCGTAAATTTGAATAATTTCCATGATTCAGCCTGCGAATCTTTCGCAGTTCATAAATCATTTCATTATTTTTGTTTTGAAAAGGAAAAATGAAATTTAGCATCTGGCAGGATTCGAACCTGCGTCTTTCTCTTTAGCCGAAAAATGACATCGATCTAATATGGCTTCTCTGGTAGGATTCATCTGTAGCGCAGTTGGTTAGCGCAGCCTCGGCTAAAGAGGAAGACGCAGGTTCGAATCCTGCCAGATGCTAAATTTCATTTTTCCTTTTCAAAACAAAAATAATGAAATGATTTATGAACTGCAAAAAATTCGCAGGCTGAATCATGGAAATTATTCAAATTTACGCGGTTCAATTAATTTAATTAATAACATTTAATGATTAAATTAATTGAATTGTTTTGCCGAGAGTAGCAGAGTTGTTGATTCACAAAGAGAAACAAAGAGGTTGTCCTCTGCTTGATGCAAATAAACATACACACATATATATCAAAATGATATATCTGTATATATACATTATTTATTTCACCAACAAAATATTCTCGATTGTTAAAATATTAATTAATCAAATCCCTTATTCTTATAACAATCACTGTAACATCCCAAGTAAAAATTCAAACACACACACACATTGAACAATTTTATTTTAACTGAGGATGGGTACAATCAGACCCGAAACATGTATTAAATATGTTAAAGATTAAAAATTGTTCAATGTGTGTGTGTGTTTGAATTTTTACTTGTGATGTTACAGTGATTGTTATAAGAATAAGGGATTTGATTAATCATTATTTATTTGTTTGAGACTATAGTTTCGAAGACTTGGTCTTCATCATCAGTCTTTTTAATTATAAATATTGTTTTTCATGGAGTCAATATTGTGTGGATATTTTCTTAGCTGGTAGCCAATTAGAATTAAAATCATTTTCGGGTCACACTCATATATAAACATATGCATCACTTTTCTTTGTGACAAAGAACAGACTGACAATGGAAAGGGGTTTTTCATTTTTTTCCCACTTTCTTTTATCTAACATTGTTTTGTTAGCAAACATCCTAAGTAAATTGCTATTAGATAACTCAATTTTTCCGTTCAAATAAAGGTCTGAATTTTTATTGAATGATTTCAAAATTTCTACTATAACGATTTAATTGCTCTAATTAATTTTGGGTTTCTTTCTCCTTTTATTAATCTAATTCCTGTGCCTTCCGGAAAAGAGTGAATGTTTGAATTTTTTTTTTGCCTTTAGAGAACTATGCCCATACAGGCACGCTTGTTTGAATTTAAATGTTCCGCTAATGAGTTCTCTTTTTTTCTGATTTCTGAAGTCTCTGAAATGTTCGCTTAATCAAATTTTCAGATTCCTCTCTGTTTTTCCTACGTAGATTGCGTCACATACGGTATTGACTCCATGAAAAACAATGTTTATATTTAAAAAAGACTGATGATGAAGACCAAATCTTCGAAACTATAGTCTCAAACAAATAAATAATATATATATACAGATATATCATTTCGATATATATGTATGTATGTTTATTTTTATCAAGCAGAGGACAACCTCTTTAATAAATTTTTATAATTTTTCTAACTAATATATCAAATAATAATTGCTATATCAATGAGAATTGTTTTTGACCGCGCTTATTTGAAAAAGATATTTATCGCGAGACTACTGCGGATTACGCTATTGGAGTCTATGGAGTCTTAAGTCTGGACCAAGAGAGAAAAAGTGATCCACTTAGCTACAATCCAACGTCATTTCGCGTATAGGCCGCTAGACATTCGGATGGATCACCAAGTGAATTTGAAATCTCAGATGTTATATATTTAATCTCCCAGTCCAGAGCGCTCGGTCTATTAGCATATATATTAGATGCTTGCCATAAATTCAAATGTAGAAAACATTCGATTAATTTATGGCAATCATCTAACATACATGCTAATAGACCGAGCGCTCTGGACTGGGAGATTAAATATATAACATCTGAGATTTCAAATTCACTTGGTGATCCATCCGAATGTCTAGCGAGCTATACGCGAGATGACGTTGGATTGTAGCTAAGTGGATCACATCTTTTTCTCTCTTGGTCCAGACTTAAGACTCCACAGACTCCAATAGCGTAATCCGCAGTAGTCTCGTGATAAATATCTTTTTCAAATAAGCGCGGTCAAAAATAATTCTCATTGATATAGCAATTATTATTTGATATATTAGTGAGAAAAATTATAAAAATTTATTTAAGATCATTATTTCAAGTTAGAAATTTATAAGTTCAAATATTATTTTTACTCACTATTTGACAAAAATTCACTACATATGATTCGCGATTGAATCAAATGTAGAAAACATTCGACAACCTCTTTGTTTCTCTTTGTGATTAAATTAAACTTATAAATTGATATACTACAGTGGTAATTAATACGTACCTTAGAAAAAAAATAAAGATGATCAATTACAGTGAGTTTTGAAAAAAGAACATTATGCTGTGGACAAAGGCCAAGAATTTTCCTTATATGTTTCATTTCAGAACCCAAATCGAAACCATTTATTGTAGCAGTTCCTTCAGTTGGAGGCAGCATACCTGAATAAAAATATTTTTGTAAAGAAATGAGTATCTAATGGAGAAAGAAAGATTGAATTTTTTCTCAAAATTAACTTGTGATATATAATCAATTAATTTTACGAACATGAATTTAGGTCATTTATCAAAGATTTTAATAGATATGTTTATATTGCATGTAGTAGGGTCTTGTCTCCTCGGGAGTCGAACCCAAGCACTAGTAAGATTTCCGGGCAACTAGTCAAACTAATTTATTAAAATTATTAAAATTTAAATTATTATGTATTTAAAATCAAGGCTTGTCTTTTATTTCCCCTCTATTAGAACATTTCCCCTTTATTGTAACAAAATAAGCTGGCGTGTTCTGACTTGGCCATCCACTTGACTTTACCATACAACCTGGCCCTTCACTTATATTTAATATTTAATACTATTATTTATAATCATGTAAGGGAGGGGGTTAGTTTTTGTATTTTTAGACTCCTGGGGGCCCAGTGATTATGTTTACAAAATTTGGTTGAGTTTGGTACAAGGGCCTAGATTTTCATTTTTTGAGCCTACACCACCCCCCCTCCCCCCATTTTGGGCAGTTAGTTTTTGCATTTTTAGACTTTTGGGGTCGCACTGATTATGTATACAAAATTTAGTTGAGTTTGCTCAAATAGCCTAGATTTTTAATTTTTAACCCCCCCCTCTACACCCCTTAGTTTTGGGTCGATATACACCAAAATCTAATCAGCTCTTAATCTCAATGGACCAAAACTACGTGTGAAATTTGGTTTCGATATTCACACTAGTTGTTGAGCTAGCTCGTCCACAAAAATTTGGTAACGCACAGACAACCAGACAGACTAACAGACAATTTGTCAAAACAATTATTATCTCGAAAAATATAATTTTTTCAATGTTCACTTATTAGGGCTTTTTTGTAGACCGAAACGCCATGGCTTCGCTCAATTTTTTTAAACAAAATAGTTTCAGCCGTTTTTGAGATATTTCAAAAAAAGAAGGAAAAAAAAACACTTTTTTCATTCACGATTACAATACTTGACCATACCCTGTATACCCCGATCCTCTATCTTAAACCATTTTTATTCGATTTGTGTAAAATTTTGTATAGTTAACTTTTAAGATCTTCAAAATTACTATCCACCTAAGAACCCGAAATAGTTAAAGAATTCCAAAAAATTAAAATTAAAATATTTTCAAGCCAATAAACCAAGAAAGATTAAATTTTCCATGAAAGAGTCTAATATTTAAAAGGCGATATTGTGAGTCGAGTTAGTGTAGCGTGTCTGCTTCATCATCGCGATGATGATTTAATATATACCTGTCAACATGGCCATAGTAGTTGTTTTGCCTGCCCCATTGTGTCCAAGCAATACTGTAATTTCTCCTTGGTTTATATCTAAGGTCAGATCATTTACAGCAATTTTCTCGTTACCATACACCTAAAATTAATTTTGAAATTCTATAATTAATTATGAATATTATTTTTAAATCTTAAATAAGATAAAATAGTCCTGTCAAATTGTGGTTTTATCAGGAAAGTTTTGGGGTATTCTGATTTTTGCATATATGTTTTCTGGGGCGCTGAATCCAAACTGAGGTTTCTCACCAAAATTTCGTGATACAACATTGTAGAAAATCCAAAAAGATAAAAATCTCCATTTTTTGGCGGTTTTTCGCTTATAACTCGAAAACTATCAACTTTTCGTAAATGACCTTTCTATTTAAAATGAAAGTTCATAAAATTTCCTACAAATTTCATTATTTAAGTTTTTTCCCCGACCAACCTTTCGGAATCAAGCGCAAAATCCAAGTTTTCGACCTCGGCAGCTCCCCCCCCCCCCCCCCGGATCACACAAAAACTAGCACTTTTTTCGAAATTTTCCCATTTTCACCATGAAAGAGCACAATTTCGACAAATACTACTCTATACATTTTTAAACTAGATTAAATTTGCTACAATTCAAACAAAGTTGGATAAATGGTAATCAACCACTCATCTTAGAAACTTGATTTCTGACTCATTCTCTGGAAAATTTCAACCTCATTGCGGCACGGATTACCATTTATCCAATTAAGATAAAAATTTGTTTGAATTGTAGCAAATTTAATCTAGTTTAAAAATGTATAGAGTGGTCTTTGTCGAAAACGTGCTCCTTCATGGTCAAAATGGGAAAATATCGTGTTTTTGGATGATCCGGGGAGGGGGGGGCTGCCGAGGTCGAAAACTTGGATGTTGCGCGTGAGCCAGAACGGTTAGTCGGAAAAAACCTAAGTAATAAAATTTGTAGGAAATTTTATGACCTTTTATTTTGAATAGGAAAATTATTTACGAAAAAAAAGTAGATATTTTCCGAGTTATAAGCAAAAAACTGCCAAAAAATGAAAATTTTCACATTTTTTTGCATTTTAAACAATGTTACGCCACGAAATTTTGGTGGGACACCTTAAATTTGGATTCAGTGGCCCCAAAAACATGAAATACAAAAAAACCTTACTACACCAAAACTTCCCCATAGGGGCCCATTTGACCACACTTTGACTGGACCAAAATTAATTAATAAAAAAAAAGCATATTAGTATCATCTATAAAAATTCCAAATCACAAACTCTTTTAAATAAAGGCGAATCTCCTCACCTATTCTGAATACAAAGCCTTATCGGTGTTATCAAACCAATAATAAAATATAACAAATCATTGTTAATTAAAGGAGACAATAAAAAGAGTGTGTCTTCTGCTGGAAAAATCAATTTTTAAATTTATTTATAACCAGGCTATCACATCAATTCCTGTGAATCAATTGTAATAGACTGATAAAGAGGGCAAAGCCCTCGAAACTATAGTCTCATTATAAATAAATTAAAAAATTTATTTATAACCAGGCTATCACATCAATTCCTGTGAATCAATTGTAATAGACTGATAAAGAGGGCAAAGCCCTCGAAACTATAGTCTCATTATAAATAAATTAAAAATTTATTTATAACCAGGCTATCACATCAATTCCTGTGAATCAATTGTAATAGACTGATAAAGAGGGCAAAGCCCTCGAAACTATAGTCTCATTATAAATAAATTAAAAAATTTATTTATAACCAGGCTATCACATCAATTCCTGTGAATCAATTGTAATAGACTGATAAAGAGGGCAAAGCCCTCGAAACTATAGTCTCATTATAAATAAATTAAAAAATTTATTTATAACCAGGCTATCACATCAATTCCTGTGAATCAATTGTAATAGACTGATAAAGAGGGCAAAGCCCTCGAAACTATAGTCTCATTATAAATAAATTAAAAAATTTATTTATAACCAGGCTATCACATCAATTCCTGTGAATCAATTGTAATAGACTGATAAAGAGGGCAAAGCCCTCGAAACTATAGTCTCATTATAAATAAATTAAAAAATTTATTTATAACCAGGCTATCACATCAATTCCTTTGAATCAATTGTAATAGACTGATAAAGAGGGCAAAGCCCTCGAAACTATAGTCTCATTATAAATAAATTAAAAAATTTATTTATAACCAGGCTATCACATCAATTCCTGTGAATCAATTGTAATAGACTGATAAAGAGGGCAAAGCCCTCGAAACTATAGTCTCATTATAAATAAATTAAAAAATTTATTTATAACCAGGCTATCACATCAATTCCTGTGAATCAATTGTAATAGACTGATAAAGAGGGCAAAGCCCTCGAAACTATAGTCTCATTATAAATAAATTAAAAAATTTATTTATAACCAGGCTATCACATCAATTCCTGTGAATCAATTGTAATAGACTGATAAAGAGGGCAAAGCCCTCGAAACTATAGTCTCATTATAAATAAATTAAAAAATTTATTTATAACCAGGCTATCACATCAATTCCTGTGAATCAATTGTAATAGACTGATAAAGAGGGCAAAGCCCTCGAAACTATAGTCTCATTATAAATAAATTAAAAAATTTATTTATAACCAGGCTATCACATCAATTCCTGTGAATCAATTGTAATAGACTGATAAAGAGGGCAAAGCCCTCGAAACTATAGTCTCATTATAAATAAATTAAAAAATTTATTTATAACCAGGCTATCACATCAATTCCTGTGAATCAATTGTAATAGACTGATAAAGAGGGCAAAGCCCTCGAAACTATAGTCTCATTATAAATAAATTAAAAAATTTATTTATAACCAGGCTATCACATCAATTCCTGTGAATCAATTGTAATAGACTGATAAAGAGGGCAAAGCCCTCGAAACTATAGTCTCATTATAAATAAATTAAAAAATTTATTTATAACCAGGCTATCACATCAATTCCTGTGAATCAATTGTAATAGACTGATAAAGAGGGCAAAGCCCTCGAAACTATAGTCTCATTATAAATAAATTAAAAAATTTATTTATAACCAGGCTATCACATCAATTCCTGTGAATCAATTGTAATAGACTGATAAAGAGGGCAAAGCCCTCGAAACTATAGTCTCATTATAAATAAATTAAAAAATTTATTTATAACCAGGCTATCACATCAATTCCTGTGAATCAATTGTAATAGACTGATAAAGAGGGCAAAGCCCTCGAAACTATAGTCTCATTATAAATAAATTAAAAAATTTATTTATAACCAGGCTATCACATCAATTCCTGTGAATCAATTGTAATAGACTGATAAAGAGGGCAAAGCCCTCGAAACTATAGTCTCATTATAAATAAATTAAAAAATTTATTTATAACCAGGCTATCACATCAATTCCTGTGAATCAATTGTAATAGACTGATAAAGAGGGCAAAGCCCTCGAAACTATAGTCTCATTATAAATAAATTAAAAAATTTATTTATAACCAGGCTATCACATCAATTCCTGTGAATCAATTGTAATAGACTGATAAAGAGGGCAAAGCCCTCGAAACTATAGTCTCATTATAAATAAATTAAAAATTTATTTATAACCAGGCTATCACATCAATTCCTGTGAATCAATTGTAATAGACTGATAAAGAGGGCAAAGCCCTCGAAACTATAGTCTCATTATAAATAAATTAAAAAATTTATTTATAACCAGGCTATCACATCAATTCCTGTGAATCAATTGTAATAGACTGATAAAGAGGGCAAAGCCCTCGAAACTATAGTCTCATTATAAATAAATTAAAAAATTTATTTATAACCAGGCTATCACATCAATTCCTGTGAATCAATTGTAATAGACTGATAAAGAGGGCAAAGCCCTCGAAACTATAGTCTCATTATAAATAAATTAAAAAATTTATTTATAACCAGGCTATCACATCAATTCCTTTGAATCAATTGTAATAGACTGATAAAGAGGGCAAAGCCCTCGAAACTATAGTCTCATTATAAATAAATTAAAAAATTTATTTATAACCAGGCTATCACATCAATTCCTGTGAATCAATTGTAATAGACTGATAAAGAGGGCAAAGCCCTCGAAACTATAGTCTCATTATAAATAAATTAAAAAATTTATTTATAACCAGGCTATCACATCAATTCCTGTGAATCAATTGTAATAGACTGATAAAGAGGGCAAAGCCCTCGAAACTATAGTCTCATTATAAATAAATTAAAAAATTTATTTATAACCAGGCTATCACATCAATTCCTGTGAATCAATTGTAATAGACTGATAAAGAGGGCAAAGCCCTCGAAACTATAGTCTCATTATAAATAAATTAAAAAATTTATTTATAACCAGGCTATCACATCAATTCCTGTGAATCAATTGTAATAGACTGATAAAGAGGGCAAAGCCCTCGAAACTATAGTCTCATTATAAATAAATTAAAAAATTTATTTATAACCAGGCTATCACATCAATTCCTGTGAATCAATTGTAATAGACTGATAAAGAGGGCAAAGCCCTCGAAACTATAGTCTCATTATAAATAAATTAAAAAATTTATTTATAACCAGGCTATCACATCAATTCCTGTGAATCAATTGTAATAGACTGATAAAGAGGGCAAAGCCCTCGAAACTATAGTCTCATTATAAATAAATTAAAAAATTTATTTATAACCAGGCTATCACATCAATTCCTGTGAATCAATTGTAATAGACTGATAAAGAGGGCAAAGCCCTCGAAACTATAGTCTCATTATAAATAAATTAAAAAATTTATTTATAACCAGGCTATCACATCAATTCCTGTGAATCAATTGTAATAGACTGATAAAGAGGGCAAAGCCCTCGAAACTATAGTCTCATTATAAATAAATTAAAAAATTTATTTATAACCAGGCTATCACATCAATTCCTGTGAATCAATTGTAATAGACTGATAAAGAGGGCAAAGCCCTCGAAACTATAGTCTCATTATAAATAAATTAAAAAATTTATTTATAACCAGGCTATCACATCAATTCCTTTGAATCAATTGTAATAGACTGATAAAGAGGGCAAAGCCCTCGAAACTATAGTCTCATTATAAATAAATTAAAAAATTTATTTATAACCAGGCTATCACATCAATTCCTGTGAATCAATTGTAATAGACTGATAAAGAGGGCAAAGCCCTCGAAACTATAGTCTCATTATAAATAAATTAAAAAATTTATTTATAACCAGGCTATCACATCAATTCCTGTGAATCAATTGTAATAGACTGATAAAGAGGGCAAAGCCCTCGAAACTATAGTCTCATTATAAATAAATTAAAAAATTTATTTATAACCAGGCTATCACATCAATTCCTGTGAATCAATTGTAATAGACTGATAAAGAGGGCAAAGCCCTCGAAACTATAGTCTCATTATAAATAAATTAAAAAATTTATTTATAACCAGGCTATCACATCAATTCCTGTGAATCAATTGTAATAGACTGATAAAGAGGGCAAAGCCCTCGAAACTATAGTCTCATTATAAATAAATTAAAAAATTTATTTATAACCAGGCTATCACATCAATTCCTGTGAATCAATTGTAATAGACTGATAAAGAGGGCAAAGCCCTCGAAACTATAGTCTCATTATAAATAAATTAAAAAATTTATTTATAACCAGGCTATCACATCAATTCCTGTGAATCAATTGTAATAGACTGATAAAGAGGGCAAAGCCCTCGAAACTATAGTCTCATTATAAATAAATTAAAAAATTTATTTATAACCAGGCTATCACATCAATTCCTGTGAATCAATTGTAATAGACTGATAAAGAGGGCAAAGCCCTCGAAACTATAGTCTCATTATAAATAAATTAAAAATTTATTTATAACCAGGCTATCACATCAATTCCTGTGAATCAATTGTAATAGACTGATAAAGAGGGCAAAGCCCTCGAAACTATAGTCTCATTATAAATAAATTAAAAAATTTATTTATAACCAGGCTATCACATCAATTCCTGTGAATCAATTGTAATAGACTGATAAAGAGGGCAAAGCCCTCGAAACTATAGTCTCATTATAAATAAATTAAAAAATTTATTTATAACCAGGCTATCACATCAATTCCTGTGAATCAATTGTAATAGACTGATAAAGAGGGCAAAGCCCTCGAAACTATAGTCTCATTATAAATAAATTAAAAAATTTATTTTTTCAGCAGAAGAAACACTCTTTTATTGACTCCTTTAATTTATAAAAATTCTGCTACTCTCGGCAAAAAGAAACTTTCAATTTAAAGCAGTATAAGCTTATAAATTTATAATTTTCCCAAAAATTAACATATTAACGAGAAATTGTTTTGATCACCTTTTTAACAGAGACCATCTCAGATTTCAAATTCATTTGGTGATCCATCCAAATGCCATGCGGACTATACGCAATAATGACGTAGTATTGTAGCTAAGTGGATCATATCTTTTTCATTCTCTCTTGGTCCAGACTTAAGACTCAGCGGACTCCAATGGCTTCAATCAGCAGTGGTCTCGCGATATATATCTTGTTAAAAGCGTGATCAAAACAATTTCTCGTTAATATGTTAGTTTTTCTTTGATATATTAATGAGAAAAATTATAAATTTATTTAACTTCATTATTTCAAGTTAGAAATATATAAGTCCAGATATTATTTTCACTTAATATTTGACAAAAATCACTATCCCATCTCAATTGTCCCACCAATAGTTTTACTTTTTAAATAAAATTATGCTAATTCACGGTAAATTTAATTATATATTTATTTTTATTATCATTTGGAACAACATTTTAAACAATTTAAAACATTTTATTGTAACATTTAACTTAAAATTATTTTTTAATTGTTAAAAACATATGTTTATATAAAAAATAGTTCTTTGCTTTTCATGATTTTTTTTTAAGAATCTTTGAATATGTGAAATAATCAAGTAGACCTTTTTACAACAAAAGGAAGTTTGTTTTGTTTATTATTAGTAAAAATGACTCGTGGAAAGGTTGTTGATGAAAAAATTCGCTCAATTATTATCAATTTATTTAAAAAGGGAAAATCAAACCCGGAAATTGGCGATCTAGTTAATTTATCAAAGTTTACTCTCACAAATATTATTCGAGTTTATAAAACAACGGGTACAATAGCTACAAAACCTCGGTATGCGTCGAAATCCAAAATATCAGATGCTGATTGACGGGCATTGAAGAAGATTATTAGAAAAAACAGGCGATCGAACTATGGTGAATTATCTGTTCTTTGGAGCGATGCTGTGTGGCGAAGTGTTTCAAGATCCACGTGCCATAGAAAAGCCCTTAAGCTAGGCTTTAAAACATACAAGGTAATTTGATTGCAACTTATTCCAAATTTTTTTTTTTTGTAATTTTACTAATTTTTTTTTTAGCGAAAGAAAAGCCACTCTTGACATTAAAACAAAAGAAAAACCGACTTAAATGGGCTAAAAGTCACATTACTTGGACGAGTGATGAATGGAATAGTGTCCATTGGAGTGATGAGTCTCGTTTTGAAGTTTGTGTTGGGGACAATCGAAGCAGAGTTATTCGTCAGAAAAATGAAGCTTTCAATTCAGATTGTTTAAAAAGAAAGTAAAATTTCCTGCTTCAGTTATGGTATGGGGTTCAATGTCTGCTAGAGGTGTTGGAAAACTTCACTTCATTGATGGAATTGTAAACATCAATAAATATTTAGAGATTTTAAAAAAATCGTTTCTTCCAACAATGGCAAATGCATTGCAGAATAATAATAATTTTGTGTTCCAACAAGACGGGGCGGCCTGCCATACATCAAGAAAATCTTTAAAATGGATTTCTGATCATAATGTTTCACTTTTGGAGTGGGTGGCAAACAGTCCCGACTTGTCACCAATAGAAACTCTTTGGCACACAATGAAAAGCTATTACGAATACAACCAGCTAGAAAGGTAGTCGAATTAAAACACAAACTTCAAAATATTTGGGATACTTTCACTCAAGATGAGTGTCAAAGCTTAATAAGTACGTTGCCCAAAAGAATTCAAGCCGTAATTAAAAATAAAGGCGACGTCACACAGTGGTAAAGGTTTTGGATTTTGTTTGTTTTCCTTGTTTTTAACAATTAAAAAATAATTTTAAGTTAAATGTTACAATAAAATGTTTTAAATTGTTTAAAATGTTATTCCAAATGATAATAAAAATAAATATTTAAATTAAATTTACCGTGAATTAGCATAATTTTATTTAAAAAGAAAAAATATTGGTGGGCCAATTGAGATGGGACGGGGCTCGTACGTATATAATTTTTCAAACAATTTTAAATTAGTTTATTAAATTAATATTTACTTATACATGAATAATTATATTAATAATAGTGATCATACTTTTCTAAGATTTCGAATACGGATCCCAGGCTTCGAATGACTTTCCACAACTTGTTCAACAACAGCTCTTGGTTTATTCGACCAATAGGATTTCTGTAAAGAAAATGTTAACTTCAAATTTCTTTTGGAGGTGAGCTTCTTTATAATTATATTTCATAGATATTTGCTTAAATATTACTTAAAATATATATTATATAATTATATTTATTTATTTATTTACTAGAACTAGATCATTAGTTGTGATTTAAATGATTTTTTTGGGTTAGAACACCCAGGAAGAAAATACATGTACATAAATAAATTAATTAAATTCATTCTTTACATTAATATTTTATAACGAGCTTTTAGGGCGTGCCGTCGGCACTCGAAACACCACACTCCAAATGTATACCCATAAACTCCCGAAAATACATAGTCTCATAAAAGTTTCGACTCATTTTCGTACTGACACAGCTACAGAAATGAGGCTCTAGATATGAATCTGGAAGTATTTTTTTCTCTCTATAATCTACAGCATTGTGATATTTTTTGTGTGGAAATAGATTTATTTAAATAAGTGGGATTGTGTGAGGAGGAGAATTATATTATATCATTTTTTTAAAATTTGATAATGTATATAAAAGGCTCCAAATATTTAAAAGAGATCAGGTGTTGTTTGTATGATATGACAGGCTGCTCCCCCCAGTATTGCCATGAGAAACTCGGGCATGCGTGTCTTAAGTCGTTCAATTTTGTAAAAATCCAAAAATAAGAATAACAAAATTTAGATTTTTAAAAAATTATAAAAAAGTTGCAAATTATTAAAAAATAAACAAATAATATATAAAATATAAATCAACTAAGATGTGATTAATTTATTTTTCTGTGGGCAAAGAAAAGCGAATTGAATATTTAATTTTTGAGTAGTGAGGCGGGGGGGGGGAGGAGAATAATTATCAATATATTTAATGTTTCTTAATTTAAAATCAATTAGAGTCTTTCATTTCAAATTACAATTAAAATTATATTTCAAATTTGCCGCAAATATACCGACGGCATCAGCGCTCCCTTTCGGCAGCATTCTCAGAGCGTTGTTACAAATTAATCTAGCCTCTTATATATAGTATCATATTGCTGAAAAATAATAATTTTCTATAATCTAAATACTAAAAAGATCTAAATCAGAAATGAACAAATTATGTTTCATAATTATTTTTTGGAGTTACATTATACGAGTAAAGGTGTAAGCCTATTTACTCAGAATTGACTCTAGCATCATGAAATAAACAGGCTATTCGATTTGAACTTGCATATTGGGGTTCCTTACCTATTAAATATTTAATGATTATATCTTCCAAAATACGTAATCATATCAAATTTGTTCTTATTTGTCGTTCATAAGAAGAGAATTAAATATTTTTAAGGTTTTTATCATAATTTATATTCAAGTACTTTAATGAGATCGGGCTAATACAAAAATCCCAAAGAAATGTCTATTTAGGGCCTCTCTCACGCCGTTATTAAAAAAGATATAAATTAAAAAAAAATTTGCAACGAAATTTTCTCTGGAGAGAGACGGACTGGTAGAAATTTTAATTGACTGTAATGGAAGGCAGCCCAGAGGTAGTGAGGAAAGAAAAATTAACACATCAAATAAGGTGTAATTTATTGGAATCCTTCCTCCTTTCCTTTCAAACCGACGTTTCGGAGGATTCTTCCCTCCTTCTTCAGGGTTTCAAAGGGTCAATGAATGAAACAAATAAAATGTTTACTTCTTCTCTCCACAGTAGTGTTCAAAAACTTTCTTCATTTTTAACAAAGGAATAGAAAAACTATGCCTTTGCTAAGGAAGAGGAAAGTTTTAAACACTGCTGTGGAGAGAGGAGAAACATTTTGTTTGTTTCTTTCATTGATCATTTGAAACCCTGAAGAAGGAGAAAAATCCTCCGAAACGTCGGTTTGGAAAGGAGGAAGGATTCCAATAAATTACACCTTATTTGATGTGTTAATTTTTCTTTCACTACCTGCCTTCCATTACAGTCAATTAAAAAAATATTCCAAATAGTAATTAAAAGGATACCTTCCCAGTAGGGGCTTATACAAAAACCGACTTTTTAGAAATCCGGTTTTCGAATTTCAACTTTTCTATAAAACCGGTTTAAACCGGTTTCGGTTTTTTGAAGATAAAAAATGACATTTATAACTTAAAATAGAAGTTTTTAATTTTTGTCATTGATTTGATTAATTATTGGTGATATTTGGCCAAATTTTTTCATAACATTAGGAGCATCATTTGTTGATGCAACTATATCAGTTTCTAGATCCAAATGAAAATTTTTTAGTTTAATGAAACTAGTTTTAACATTGTCTTAGCATCATAAGAACTTGCTATTGGAGCTAATCCTATAAATTAGAATATTTTTCAAAATGGTGTACATTGAGTGGATATTGATGAGGCAGTCCAAAAAAAGAAGAAGATAATTTACACTATCTTTTTATTCATAAAACCGACGTTTCGGAGGATATTCCCTCCTTCTTCAGGGTTTTAAAAAGTCAATGAACATTGATATTCAAATATCTGCGATTTCTCTTGCTAGTCCATTCATCTATAGTTAAAGAAAAATGTTTTCCCATTTTTCTTCATACAATCTAATTAATTAATAGTTTGATTTTTGATAGTTTCATAAAATAAATAAATGAGATTAATTACTCGAGAGCTATTTTGTGATAAGGAATAGCCTCGTTGTTGTAATTAATCTCGTATGAACGAGCTTGTTGTAATGGATAATCCATCCAAGGGAGCAAGTCTTGACTTGTCTGCTAAACTACTTTTTGAAAAGGTTAAAGATACTGGCTTGTTTTTGCGAAAACTACAGTTTAAATAAGTATATATGGACCAATCTAATTTTAAATTATATTAATAAAGTGATATTCTATTTTAAAAGATTTGTGTTATTGTATTTTTTTTTTTTTTTTAGTGGAATATAAAAGCTACAGCCGCAATTTAATATTAAAAAAAATAAAGATTATAATAAAGTAAAAATAAAAGTACTGAAAGGACTCAATTATTAAAATTATCAGGCATTATCTGTTGAAATAAATAAAATAAAAAAAATCTATATATCTCGCTATCGTTTGGAAGAATTTTAAAAATAAAGATGTTTATATTCCACACCCGCCTCTATAATTTTAGTATCCGCAATATTTAAGAGTTAATATAAATATATACATGGTATGTATAAATTTAAAACCTTTTTTTTTAGTAAAAAAAAACTGTTTTCGAATTGCATAATTTTCTTTTCAAAACTGGTTTTTGAAAACCGACAAACCCTATTTCCCAGCTCATGATAAAAAACATTTTTTTATCTTGGAGACCATAAAAATTCGATTCTTCCCAAAATAATTTTTTTTTATTTTTTTATTTAATGACCTCGGAAATAAATCCATTTGGCCAGTTCCTTTTGTTTTTTTTTTGTTTTTTTTTAAAGATACATTATTTACATTTTTATATATACATATGTACAATTATAATTATATATCAACATTTAAAAAAAAAAAAATTTTTCTAAATTTAAATATATAGTTTGGATGCAATTAATAGTTTTATTATTGCCTCTTGTATCTCGGTCTCATGACAGTCGGGATTGAAATACGCAAGAATTAATTGCATTGATGTAGGTAATGGTATTTTTTGGGAAGATCTATTATAAAATGAGTCAATCGCTCTAAAATTATTTGAGCACCCCAGAAAAATGTGGTTGACATCACCCATTTGGATGCCATCACATTCACAAAAAAGAGTGTCTCTTAAGTTAAATTGAAAAAGTCTTCTGGGGGTAGCCGCGTGACCCATTCCCAAAATAATAATTCGATTAAAATTTTAATACAATTTACAACACTTTATATACCTACATAACTTGTAAATTAAAAAGGAAGCTTAAAAAAATTTAATTTCATAGTTAAATCAAGTTTTTACAGATACATTGATTAAAAATTAAGTAAAATCGTTACCTGTAAAAAGAAATACCATTTGAGTGGAACGCCAAATTCACCAGGAGTAATAGCCTCGACGTAAAGTGCGATGATCATGTAAATGACTGAATCGACCAGGAGCATTACCATTGTATGACCAATGCAGAATTGATCCATTTTGGACATTGGATTAAACATATTGAACCAATTTGACATGGAGCCTTGGAAATTAGAAAAATTGTCAATTAATTAAAACATTTCAGATGAGAATATATGTAGTAAAAGTTTACCAGTTCCTTCGTTTACTAATATTAGTTGAACTCCAAACGACATTGCTGTATTATGAGCCAAACAAGCAAATATTTTTTCGACCATAGTTAATGTTTCGTAACGCCTTTGCAGAAACATGTAAGGCACATATGATGCAAATGCAGCAAAATAGGCACACGCGGAAGCATTTGAAGCTAGAAGTAAATAAATAAATAATCAATTAAATAATACAAGTTTTTTTTTTTTAAATTTATTTAATGTCACTGGGAACAAAGCCCATTTAGACAGCACATAAGTAAAGTGTTAGTAGGGTTAGTGAGAGAGCCGAGTTTTTAGCAGGTAGAAATTTTTATTTGCCAGCCAGGATCGAACCCCGGCCTTCCACTCCAACATCGTCATAATCGATCGATGCCGAAGCGAGGCAAGTGCGTTAGCCGACTGAGCCAAGCCGACTACTCCCCTAAAATAATACAAGTTATAGTGATAAATTAGTATTTCTTTTCTTTTCAGAATTTTTTATTACTCCTTGTGATTATATTATATTTATAATTTTAAAAAATTGGGTGATTTAAAGGAGATTTTGATTTGTCGGGATTTTGGGTGTCACCCAAAAAATAGAATTATCAATATACTTAAAGGCTGGTGCACACGAGGCTTTTTCTGCTACTTGCTCCTAACTTGTTCGCCCTACTTGCAATTTGAAGCTAGTTCAGTCAGGCTGATTTTTCGCCTGTTGGGTTCACACGAAGCTTTTTCAGAAAATTTTCAAGTTAGCCGGCTAGGTTGCGCGAGCATGCTTTGAGCCAAACAGCTGGTCTATCATCTTTCAGTTTCAGCTCAGATGCAAACAAAAATGGCTGACAATAATATTATTGCAGAAATTATCAATCGCAGACGAATTTGGAAGGCATATTCTCTTTATTCATTGAAGTAAAGAGTTGAACAGTGAGAAACAAAATATCAGCTGTTCTGTGATATCAGCTGATGTATTTGGCCAATGCCCATGTCACCCACGTGATAAAATAATTCTTTTCGATTGGCTGGTCACTGCCCAGGTAGCTAAGTAGCTAAACTTTTTTTTAGAACATGCCCTATCTTCTGAATCAAGCAAGCATGCTAGTATGACAGTCAGGAGTGACGTCATTTCGACCCCCTCCATGCCACCAAATTGACAGTTAGCCGAACAAGTTAGGAACAAGTAAGAGAAAAAGCTCCGTGTGAAGCCTTAAGTTCTAGACCAGGCTTGTCCATCCAGCGGCCCAAGACGGAAATCAATGTGGCCCAACAAAGAAATCTCAAATTTACAAACTTTATGCGATTGCGACTAAAAATACCAGCGATATTACTAAAAATATAATAATTTTAACTTGTTCTTAAATTATGAGTAATCCATTTTTGAATTTTTTTTTTTTTTTTTTAATGATATTGATGTGAGAAGGAGATACTCCAGAAGGTCCATCCCCTAAAGGCCTGTATGGGCTGGCCCCTCCATTGTGAAAAGAACAGAGTAGAAGGAAAAGAAGCCGGGATCACGAGCCAAATCTCAGAAAGTTAGATATAGTCCAATTTACTAAGTTTTTAGGGGCTTCGAGCAGTGGTAAATTCTCCGCGCGATAAATTAGGTTAAATTTATCTCCCACTTAATTTTTATTACCAGACCCTATACTTAGAGAAAAATGTCTGGGTATAGCCGGGAATCGAACCCGAGACCTCCGGGTTGCCAGTCAGTTATGCTGACCATTACACCAGGTAGGCGGACGTTAACACGCTATTTAGCAATAAGGTTCATACAATGATTCTTAAATAATTTTATTTATTCAAGTAAATATTTTCAATTATGAAGCATACAAACAATGAAACTAGATCCAAAATATTTGTTGAGCACCTTAAGAATTCACTGAGAATTCCTTTGAACCAAATATTGACGGATTAATGTCTCAAAAACAATGACAAACATCTCACTATAATGTCTTTTACTTTTATAATAAAATATTCATAAAGTAATAAAGCTTAATAAAATTACTAAACTATGAATATATGATATATTCTATTTTTTGTTTGCTCATCAGCTATCATTAGCGTTAGTATATTTTATGTCTGGCCCAAAACAACTCGTATTCTTTCAATGTGGCCCAGGTAAGGTAAAAGTTTGGACACCCCTGTTCTAGACCCTTTAATCGATTTGTACCTACGAAAATCGCATATGAACTCTATACGACCATTTGAAAATGACTCACACTATGTGAAATTGATAGTGGCCAAAAAGAGATAGAGAGAGGGGGGGGGGGTTCAAAAATAATTTAAAATAATAAAATTTTCAAACAAAAATCAAAGAAAGCTGATATTTCTAATAGAATAGTCACATAAATAATTAAAAGGAAATATTATTAGGGGCTAAAAATAAGAGAGGGAGTTTTTTTCGTAAATAATTATAAATTATTTTATTAGATACTAAATATAAGAGATGGGGAATTAATTATTAGTTCTGGCCACCGAGCGATGCTCGGTAAATTTTGCTTCTAGTTAATAGATATATATTTATCCCCCCACCCTCACCCCCGGGCCCCATCACCTCAACCCACCTCCTGCACCCTCCCACCCCACCTCCGCCCCCGAAACCCCGTGCCTCCCCCGAACCCCCCACCTCCTGCACCCCACACCTACCCCCGCCCACGCCCACGCACCCAGTTTTTGCATTTCTAGCCTTCAGTCGCCCACAGATTATGTATATATAGGTATATAAATAAATACGGTATAATGATTTTTTTAATTAAATAACAATTTTCGAGTTCATCAATTAAATTGTCAAATTAATATTTGTGGGATTTAAAACTCGATTTTTAATCAATTAAATTGCCGAATTTTTAATATATAATAATAATTGTAATAATCTTATTGTGGGATATAAAATTAAAAAACCAATTATTTATTAAAAGGAAATTAAAAAATGTAAATAAACATTTTTATCGAGACAACCACCTGTGAATAATTATTTCAATTAACAAAAAACACATCAAAAACAACTTAGCCGAAGATGAGACTGACAGATCGAATGTCCAACACAAAACCCTCCTAACCAGTGAATTTCATTCAAATCGTTAGAGCCGTTTTCGAGAACCCGTATATATATATGTTAACATTAGATGAAAGCGAAAGTTAAAACTTTTATCCGGTCACTGCCCTATTTTGGTGCGATTGGGACCAGACTCGTTTTGATACTGAACCAAGAGTTGACGAGCTTAACGCGGAAGATATCGGATCATACCCCGCTGGGTCCTGTATCTTTTTATCAACTCTTGGTTCACTATCAAAACGAGTCTGGTCCTAATTGCACCAAAATAGGTCGTGACTCGATTAAAAGTTTTAACTTTCGCTTTCATCTAATGTTAACATATAAACATTCTAAATAAAAAAAAAAAATATTATTGAATATCTGAACAAAATTCATCTGTTTCGATTCCCTAAAGAATCAGACAGATGCGAATTGTAGTAAATTATATATATATATATATATATATATATATATATATATATATATATATATATATATATATATATATATATATACAAACTTTGCTCGTTTAATATAATAAGATATTTTTGAATTATTCTCTCAGAAATGAAGTTTTTAAACTTAGGATCAAATCGCATTTCGTTTTACAATAAACTATCTAATCACCCTTAAAATCTTAAACACTCAATTAGAATACCCTGTATTTATTACAAGATGGACGTTGAATGGTCCATTTGGTTCTTAAGATTAAACATGTAAAAATATTATAGTACCCCAAAAGACAAAGAGAAATATGGATTGAAAGACGATTAAAGCCTGGATTAATTATTCTATTAATTAAAATTGATTAAAAAAATACTTTTTTGGTCCAATACTAGGTAATAAATATTAGATAAACGATATCTAAAAAAGTTCATATTAAATTTATTTTCATTTATCTTTTACTGATAATTTTCATTTTTTTAAATAAAAATATTTTTTTATATTTTATGTTTTTAGAGAATCGAGCCACCTAGAGAAATACATTCAAGATAATGGATGGGAAATAAAAACGGCATTTTATTCATTTGTGTGGCGGAAATCGACCAGGGCAGACACAGAGGCCATTTTCTTTCAAGGTAAGAGCAAATCGATTAAATTTTAATTAATTTTGATACATGATTAATATATTAATTAATATAAGTCATATCTACACTTATTAAACGAGCAAAAATTGTTTATATATATATATATATATATATATATATTTATGTATCATTGTTCTATTTTGAAAACTGCTTTACCGATTTTGATAAACAAATTCTATTAACAAGTTTTGAGGATGAGAAAGCGATCTGGCCAGGTCTGGACCTCGAGAAATTTAATCTTAATTGATCTTTTCTTAATTAAAGTAATTATTGCTAGATGAAAATCTCAATAAAAAAAGTTTGTTTACATTTTTTTCAATTATGTTTTATTTTTAATTGGTTTTTCAATTTTAAAACCCACTAATAGGTTATAGCAAATATTAATATATTATATTAAAATTAGTAATTTTTTGTTTGTTTTTAATTAACAGGTGTGGTTTCGGGAGGGGGGGGGGGGTCAGGAGTTACCGTGCATCGCTCGGTGGCTCCAGGTACTTAATATTATGACATCATATTATACTCAAAACAGCCAACTATCAGCATGAAAACTTTATCTTTTTATCGACAATAGTTAAATAAAAATGTACTCTTGCTCTTAAGTGATACGTTGAAGGATCTCCGAAAGTTCTTCACCGATTTCTTTGAAATTTTCCCACAACATTCCATTTAAATACACGAGTGTTTTTATATATATATATAGTGTTTTTATAAATATCCCACCTGTGGCATGTAAAAAATTTTTTTTGAGGAAACAACACCAGCGCCTCTCTGGGGGGGGGGGGTTAAAAGCAAACGGTTGATTAAATTAAAAACAAACACATGCATTACCTAGCATCTCACTGTGTTCCAGGTACTATTTTAATATTTATGAAAATTGTAATTGTAATTTGTTAAAATAAAATAGTTTATTAATTCATACCTTTTTTAAAAAAGACGGAGATCATAAAGGCAAAAGTTATGACACTCACGACATAGACGATTATAAATCCGAATAGAAAAGTAATATTTGCATAAGCAAGAACACGTGCATTCATGGATCCCACTGGCATTTTGCAAAATCCGATGAAAACAAGAGCCGGGATTCCCAAGAGGAGAAATGACCGAATGAACCATGCCACCCAATGCAACCATCCTTTTAAGCCTACAGCCTCCATACACTCCTGAAATAGAAAAAAAAATTACAATAAATAATCAAAATTATATTTATTTTATTTAAATATCTAAATATATATAAAATATGTGATAAATGATTTTAGTCAAATTTATACAACATTGAGAAAAATTATAATAAGAAATAATTATGATATATAATATATATAATATTATTTCTCTCTTTCTCTTTCTATTAATTTTTATTACTAATTATTATTATTAATTAATATTAGAAGAAATTTTCTTTTTGGAGAGAAACCGACCTGTAGAAATTTTAATTGATAAGTGATGGAAAGGCACCCCAAGAATAGTGGGAAAAAATTCTCTCGAATAAAGTAGATTTACTTATGTAGTATTCGGCAAAATAGAAACCATTCATATTGTTTATTCAAGGGCTGGCCGGCCCTGTTTGCCTGTCAAATGTTTGGTTTAAGTAGGACGCGTGGCGTGGCGTGCGTGAGTGTGTGAGTGTGTAGCTGTGTGAGTCGGTGACAGGCGGATGTGGTAGGATTCCCAGCGTTGGCAACGAGCCGCCAGTCGATAGCATACTCTCGGAGACGGAAGCGAGAATCCCAGCAGACAGAAGCAAAATAGGCATTTTGGAGGAAATTGGAATATTAAGTGTATAAGTGAAATAGGCATCCCGTGAAGGAATTTATCTTTGTGCAGTGTCTAATTCTAAGCAGTAAATATTAAGTAAAATAATTGTCATAATCTTTAAATTAGTGAATAGGAAAACCGGCCGGTACCGTAAATACACTCTACAAGCAATTGCTTATCATTTTTATATTAAATGTCATTAATAAATAATTTAGATTATTATATATTAAGTCCTACACGGTACAAGGTGGCCGATTCCTGTTACCAGATAGTATTTTGCTAATTATGTTTATTTTAGTAAAATATCTTGTTTCACTAAAAAAAACAATTGATATAATTTTTAAGAAGGAATTCAAATTCATAAATGATAACTCTTTCCTATATAACTGTAACTATGTATAACGTATATAAAATTAAAAACTATATATAATTTTTTTATGTTAATTTCTTCTAATCCAAATTTATTCTCATTCCCTCTAGTATTAAATAAATAGTATTTCAGCTGAAAAATACTACACTTATTTGATATTCATTTTTTTCATTATTCAAAAACCACCATTTCGGAGCATTTCCTCTCCTTCTTCAGGGTTTAAAAGGGGTCATTTAAACCCTGAAGAAAAATGGGAAATCCTCCGAAACGTTGATTTTTGAATAATGAAAAAATGAATATCAAATAGGGAATTTTTTTCACTATCCTTGGGCTGCCTTTGCATTACTTATTGGAGCTAGTCGGGAATGGAAATTTAATCAATTAGCTGATCAAAATGACCAACAAATGTTAAATCTAAATTCGGCACATTTTTTTAGAGACACCGTTTATTTGACCAGCAAGGATTTCTAGCTCCTACTGAAATTTAATTAAAATATGAGTGATTTTGAAATTATATTGAAATATTGAAATCTTTGTTTTTACTTTGATCTGCTGCTCTCGTTCTTCTGCTATTGCTCTACAAGTGTTTCCGGTTAAAATCAAAAAACAAAGCATCACAACTATTGGCAAGATTATTTGTAGAATATTCACAAGATCATCACCAACATATGCTGGAAAGGGCAAACGACGCATTTCAAGTTGAGGCATTGAATGAAGATCACGGGTTAAATAGCGAATCAGATTATTGCCAAGTGAATGTTGAAGTGTGAGAAAACCCTCTGCATAATATCCTAAAAATCAAGCAGCATTATTACGTTTCATTTTGAATATCTAATTAGAAAATAATAGTATACTTATTGATAAAGAAAAAAACGACAAGTGCAAGTAGGTCGATGCTACGGTACTTTATGTCTTCCGAACTATTTACTTAAGATATCTAATGCCTTTATATTTATTAATTTACCATACAGGGTATGGTCAAGTATTGTAATAGTGAATCAAAAAAAGAGTTTTTTCCTTCTTTTTTCGAAATATCTCAAAAACGCCTGAAACTATTTTGATTAAAACAAGCTGACGTGTTTGATGTGGCCATCCACTTGACTTCTACCATACAACCTAGCCCCTCATTTATATTTAATATTTAATAAAATTCATTTATATTACATGTAGGAGGTGATTTTTAGACTCCGTAGGCCTGATTATGTATACAAAATTTAGTTGAGTTTATACAAGAGCCTATATTTTTAATTTTTAACCCCCCTCCACCCCACTTAATTTTGGGTAGATATGTACCAAAATCTAATCAGCTCCTAATCTCAATGAACCAAAACCTACGTGTAAAATTTTCGTTTCGATATTCACACTAGTTTTTGAGCTAGATCGTCCACAAAAATTTGATAACGCACAGACTAACCGACGGACGGACAGACTAACAGACATTTTGACAAAACAATTATTATCTCGAAAAATACAATTTTTTCGATGTTTACTTATAAGAGCTTTTTTGTAGACCGAAATGACATGGTTTCGCTCAATTTTTTTAATCGAAATAGTTTAAGCTGTTTTTGAGATATTCCGAAAAAAGAAGGAAAAGAAAACCACTTTTTTTCATGCACGATTACAATACTTGACCATACCCTGTATGGTAAAGTAAAAATTGAGCAAAACCATGGCATTTCGGTCTACAAAAAAGCTCTAATAAGTGAACATCGAAAAAATTATATTTTTCGAGATAATAATTGTTTTGTCAAAAAGTCTGGTTGTCCGTTGTTCTGTGCGTTACCAAATTTTGTGGACCAGCTAGCTCAAAACTAGTGTGAATATCGAAACCAAATTTCACGCGTAGTTTTGGTCCATTGAGATTAAGAGCTGATTTGATTTTGGTGCATATCGACCCAAAATTAAGGGGGAGGGGGGGGTGTAGGGTCAAAAAATGAAACTATAGGCTCTTGTTCCAAACTCAACCAAATTTTGTATACATAATCAGTGGGTTCCAGGAGTCTAAAAATGCAAAAACTAACCCCCCCCATCCCCTACATGATTATAAATAATTTTTTAAATATTAAATATAAGTGAGGGGCTAGGTTGTATGGTAAAGTCAAATTGATGGCCACATCCGAACACGTCAGCTTATTTTTTTTTTTATAATAAGAGTGTTAGTCCAAGCAAATTACAATTTTAACAGAAAATAATTCCCGGTAAAGACATTATTGCTAGAATACTTTTATTGGTACTCCAATATTACTACCCTAAGTTTCCCCAAATCTGTAAGTTGTGGAAATTTTTCTACGCGCCTCAAAATGAGAAAATTTCGAGTTTGTTTCGATTTTTTCTTAAATAACTCTTAAACGACTTATCAAATCAAAAGGATCTTTATTAGATAAATTCAAGGTCTTTAAATTACACATTAAATGATAAAAATTTCATCTGTGTAGGTTCAGTAGAACTGGTGTTAGCGTCTGTCAAAAACATCCCCCGGGATCACTTTTGAATATCCCTAAAACTCATACTTTTTTTGATTTTTCCCCATTTTGACCATGAAGGAGCACGTTTTCGACAAAGACCACTCTATACATTTTTAAACTAGATTATAAATTTGCTACAATTTAAATAAAGTTTCATCTTAATTGGATAATGGTAACATGAGATTCAAGTTTTGGAAAAAAATGCAATTTTTTGGAAAATATCGCGGTTTTTCCTTCATAAAATGAAAACCACTCGTCCTAGAAACTTGATTCTTGTCTCATTGTCTAGGAAAGTTTAGTGACTCTAACGTTTACTTGAACTACTTTTTTTGTTAAAATTCTTAGATTTATAGATGTCCAGCATTTTTCATGACAGAAAATGATCAATTGTTTCAAAAAATCACAGTTTTTCCTTCATAAAATGAAAACCACTAATCCTAGTAACTTGAGTTTTATCTCATTCTCTAGAAAATTTTATTTAATTGAACGTTTACTTTGACCACTTTTTGATAAAACAATTAGATTTATAGATATTCTATATTTTCCGGACAGGATGTGATCCGAATCCCCAAAAGCGTCATGGAAAATGCTGGATATCTATAATTCTAAAAGTTTTATCAAAAAAGTGTAAGTCTAAGTAAACGTTCAAGTCAACAAAATTTACTAGACAATGAGACAGGAATAAAGTTTCTAGGATGAGTGGTTTTCATTTTATGAAGGATAAACTGTGATTTTTTGCAAAAGAATTGCATTTCTTCGAAACTTCAACCTCATGATACCACTATCCAATTAGAATGAAACTTTATTTAAATTGTAGCAAATTTAATCTAGTTTAAAAATGTATAGAGTTGTCTTTGTCGAAAACGTGCTCCTTCATGGTCAAAATGGGGTAAAACGAAAAAGTATGAATTTTAGGGATATTCAAAAGTGATCCCGGGGGCTTGTTTTTGACAGGGGCCAGTACTGGTTCTACTGAACCTAAATAGATTAAATTTTTATCTTTTCACGCGTAATTTAAACAGCTTTAATTTATCTAAAAAGATATCTTTTTGATTTGATAAGCCGTTTTAGATTTATTGAAGAATAACTGAAAAAACTCCGAAATTTTTTCATTTTGAGGCGCGTAGAAAAATTTCCACTATACCAATTTGGGGGAAAACTTAGGGTAGTAATAATGGAGTACCAATAAAGGTATTCCAGCAATAAAAACTTTACCGGGAATTATTTCCTGTTTATGCCATTTTTTCAACTAATTTGCCTGGACTATTTGCGTATTTGTTGAATTTTTTCATAATTTTATCATTAGGGGTTTGCAAATTACATTAAATATAAAAATAATGTAAAAATAAACTCCTCTACATTACAATTATTTAAAATGAATTAAATTATAAAAATGAGTTTAATTTTACATGATGAGATTGTTACAGGGGTAATTCACACCCCCAAGGTAAAACAAATTTGACACATCCCAGATTAATTAAAAGTTCATAACGATTTTTGATTGAAAAATAGCTACATATAATTTGTAAATCTATTTAGTTTATCAGCTCCCTTGCCCCAGATATGGAATCTCAAAATTTAGTTTGATGACCACATCTCAATTAGGTATTCAATCCTTTATATCTCAATAATTGTAAATTTTATCAAATTATCCTTTATTTAATAAAATGTTAAGCATTTTATACTGAACAAATTGACACCTTAATTTTGAAAATCGGGTGACAATTAATCGAGTTATAGTGGTATTTTTATTTTAGCTAATTAGGTTAGTCATTCTTAATTGGTTGAGATGAAATCAGCCATGATTGAAATTCTATCACAAGTTTTTTAAACTTTTAATTGTCCACTACTGCTGCCATCTTACATCGATTTGTTCAACTCTATAGTCTAATTAATTATGAAAATTCAAACATTTGAATCGGTGATTGAATCCAGCACCATCTGATGGATTTTATTTCATTTACTTAAGAATAACTAACCATATTGTAACTATGAAAATAAAAATACCACTAGAACTCGGTAAATAATTAACATATTTGCAAAAAATAAGATGTCATTTTGTTTATAAATAAATTAATAATATTTTATCAAATATAAGGTAATTTAATAAAATTAACGATTATTAATAAATAAAGAATTGACATGGCAGCCATTTTAAAATTTTTAAGACTGTATTCACTGTAATTTAATATGATTATATAGGAGTTATTAAATTTCAGCTTAGTATTTTTACTTTCATTCTGGGTATGGTCAAGTATTGTAATCGTGCATGAAAAAAGTGTTTTTTCCTTCTTTTTTTCGAAAACGGCTGAAACTATTTTAATTAAAAAAAATTAAAAATGTATTTTATAAATTTTATTATTATTTATACCCGGTGAATTCCCTCCTGTATCTGAATTTGGTTCGCGGGGGCCTCTGGTCGGAAATGATGGGAAAAGAAGATTCGTTTTCCAATTTTGTCTAGGTGAAAACGGACTTGTTTTTTCAAGACTTGGTGGAAATCGAGTTTCTGATGGAAATCTTATTTTTATCTAAAAATTAAAAAAACAAAAAATGAATTCATATTTTATTATTAGAAACAAATAAATCCGTATAGCATAGAGACCAAAATAAAACCCAAATGCAACTTTTTATGATTGGTTGAATTATAGTCTTTATATAGTTTTAATTATGTTGAATTATGGTTTCTAAACGGTAGTTATGTCTCCTTTTTTTCCGTTTTGCAACTGTTGTATTATCGTTAAATTATAGTCGCAAAAGATTATAAAGCAAAAGGTTGTCGCCAACATTTTTGGCACCGATTTGCAACTGCTTATTTATATAAATTTTAATTTTCCTCATTAATATATCAAAGAATAATTGATACGTCAACAAGAATTATTTTGACCGCGCTGATTTGAAAAAGATATTTTTATCTCGCGAGACTACTGCGGATTACGCTATTGGAGTCTGCGGAGTATTAAGTCTGGACCAAGAGAGACTTAATACTCCGCAGACTCCAAAAGCGTAATCCGCAGTAGTCTCGCGAGATAAAAATATCTTTTTCAAATCAACGCGGGCAAAATAATCCTCGTTGACGTATCAATTATTCTTTGATATATTAATGAGGAAAATTAAAATTTATTTAATATCATTATTTCAAGTTAGAAATATATACGTTCAAATATTATTTTCACTCAATATTTGACAAAAATTCCCTACATTAGATTCGCGATTGAATCAAATGTAGAAAACCTTCAGTTGCTTATTTATAATTAAATATTTCTTTGATTTGATTAATATAATGAATAATTACACAATCAACATAATCAACATTATATATATATATATATATATATATATATATATATATATATATCTTGAGACAGTCTTATAACTTAAAAACAATGCATTATATGAAAAAAAGTTTCAAATAAAAGTTTATTTATATCGAGGGGGAAACTAAACTACGCCATTGTGTGTTGACCTAGAACAAGCTTTCAAGGGTATTTTGAGGTCAAGTTCTGTTTTTTAAATAGAAACATATTTTTCTGTAGATATTCTGAATCTACAACAAAAACTGAACAACTTTTATTACAACTATTTTTTTATACGACATCAAATAATAAAAAATATTAAATCAATTTGATTTCAAAAAAATTCTAATAATTATTTTTAACAATCATTCAACTTAACTATAAAATAATAATGATCAAATATTTAATTATTAAATAAATAATTTAATAATAATTAATAATTTAATTTTCTTTAGGAGACGGACTGGTATAAATATGCAATTGGATGTTGATGAAAGCAGTCCACGGTGGTTGTAAAAAAAATAAGACTATAGAGGTTTTATTATTTTACATTTATTTGTTAAAACCGACGTTTCGGAGATTTATTCTCTCCTTCTTCAGGGTAACAAAAAGTCAATGAAAGTAGTTCAAAACATAATTACTTTCTGTCTCCTTTGACAATGCCAAAAAAACATTATAAAATTTTTTTTCATCTCGAATAGAAAATAAAGTAACAAGCAATTGATGATCAATATGTTATATCATCAACATCCAATTGCATTAATAATTTAATAATTTTGCGACACTGTTCTGAGACATTCCAGAGTGCATAGCAAGTCTTCTGGATGAATTCCAGTTCCGATTTCTTTTGTTTTTTAACAGATTTACAACACGATAAAATGAAGCTTGTGAGGGTGTATTCCTATCAGGAAAACGCTCGGCATCAATTTCAATGGCAGCCCCATAACACTTCTTCCACATTCACCATAAATTATGACTATTTCAATTCTGTCTTCAACAAAAAATGCTCCATTTTTATTATGGCAATACAATATAACTATCTACTCGATTAACACGAAAAATAAACTTTTTTAAACTTAAGAATTTTAACTAGTTCTATTAAGTAGAAAATAATCTCTTAAATCTGAGTATAACGAAGTTTTAATATCATTATAAACACATATTTTCATTGTTGTGACTTTTTGATTTAATGATTTTTTTTTTGGCTTTTCGGCCCTTCTAGCCATAAGCCAATTTACGATACTATATATTTTTTAAATTTTGTCTCGAGTCGGATTCGAACCCGGGTCCACTTGGTTAGCAGGATGATACGCTACCGCCTAGCCTATCTGACCCCCCTGATTTAATGATTATTTATTTAATAATTAATTATTGAATCATTATTATTTGATATATATGTTAAATAATTGTTAAAAATAATTATTAAGATTTTTTTGAGAATTAATTGATTCATGTATTTTGTTTATTTGATGTCGTATAAAAAATAGTTCTTATGAAAGTTGTTCAGTTTATTTTGTAGTTTAAGGTGACGTAAAGAAAAATATAGGGTTCCATTTAAAAAACAGAACTTGACATTGAAATACCCTTGACAGCTTGTTCTGGGTCGATAAACAATGGCATAGTTTAGTTTCCCCTCGATATAAATAAACTTTTATTTGAAACATTTTTTCATATAATGCATTGTTTTTAAGTTATAAGACTGTCTCAAGATAAAAAACTCACCCGGTATATTTATATATATATCGAGCTTTTCGTGCGTGCCTTCGGCATGCCCTCGAAGCTCGGCCCTCCGGGCTGGTGCCCTGGCGGGCAGGGTCTCGGTCAAAAAATTTTATTCCTCTTAAAAAACCACACTCCAAATGTATACCCGTAAACTACCGAAAATACATCATCTCTTAAAAGTTTCGCCCCTTTAATTTTTGAGTGGCGGGGGGGGGGGGGGGGGGAATAATTATGAATATATTTAAATTTCATTTTTCCTTTTCAAAACAAAAACAATGAAATGATTTATGAACTGCAAAAAATTCGCAGACTGAATCATGGAAATTATTCAAATTTACGCGGTTCAATTAATTTAATTAATTACAAAAAATATATTTAATTTAAATTTAGGGAACGAAGAAAAGTTTTTATTTTTATTACAGACAAAAGGATCAGCTCGAACCCGGGATCTTTGCATGTGTACTGCAATGCTTTGTCATAAGAGTTTTAACTCCTATATCCACTAAGCTACTGATCCCTGATCCCAAACTAATACCTTTTGTCTATATGAATTATGGAATTTCTTTTTAATCCTCTCCTCGTTCATTTTTCGCAGCCTAGGCCTTGATTCATTAATTAAACAATTAAATATTCCAGCGCCTCCCAAGCATTGCAGTACACATGCAAAGATCCCGGGTTCGAGCCCCGGCTGATCCTTTTGTCTGTAATAAAAATAAAAACTTTTCTTCGTTCCCTAAATTTAAATTTGTTATTAATTGTCTTTACACGGCCTCGTTGTGGTCGCGCCCCGGGTGAAGAGAAAATTATTTTCGATCTTTGGGGTCTGCGATCGATTGGGAGGCGCTGGAATATTTAATATATTTAATGTTTCTTAATTTAAAATGAATTGGAGTCTTTCATTTCAAAATTCGAATATATATATTTCAAATTTTCCTGGTTAATGAAAATCGATTGGAGCCATCAGTTTAAAATCCCGAGGTGAGAATTATATTTCAAATTTGCCTCGTTAATTAATATATATTTAATATTTCTTAATTTAAAATCTATTGGTGTTTTTTCATTTTCATTCGAGTTCAAATGAATACAATATTTTATCTAGACACAAAGTCTAAATCAAAAATATATAGTTTTAGTAAAAGAAATCAAGATATAAATATTAATGTGACATTGGTCTAGTGGTTAGAGCTGATGCCCATAGTTCAAGAGTTCGTCGGTTCGATTCTAGGCAAGAGGGTAATTTTTTTAGAGAAATTTCTCTAAGCGTTGTTACAAATAAATCTAGATAAATATATATTTTGTATATATATATATATATAATGTTGATTATTGTTTTTCATTAAAGAAATGTGTAATTATTCCAATTAACCGTAATTCAACCTAATTAAAACTATATAAAGACTATAATTCAACCAATCAAAAAAAGTTGCATTTGGGTTTTATTTTGGTCTATGTGCTATACGTATACGGGAAGTGTCGATTAATACCGGAATTTGATTGATTTGTGAAAGAGGAACTGGAGTAGAACCATCTTGAATTAATTGATCAAAAAATGAAACACCAGCAAAGAAGACTTTTCCTTTATCTTCGGCATTCATCATTAAAAAATCCTCTAATTCTTTCTCATTCTTAAATCCTCTCGCTGCAAATTTTGTAAAGTAAATAAAAATAATTAAACAAATTCTAAATAAAATATATTTATATATAATTACGTGTTAATTGAAGGTGTTGGCATGTTAAGTTAATAACAACTTGAATCTCTGGGTGATGGGCTGGCGACCACGCTAAATCAGTGAATCTGCAAAGTTATTTACCAATTAATTGCAGAGAATAAAAATTAGGTAATTGAAGAGAGAAAGTATCAAAGGTGCTAAGTGGCAATAAAATAGATACTTTGAAAAACTTTATTATATCTTTGTTAATTAAAATAGAGAGGAGTTTTAATAATATATTGTTGTTTATGCTACTCGTTAACTGTGGACCTGGCACTTCAGACATTGACGATGGCACATAAATCGTTTTAATGTACCGGGTGATTCAATAAGGGTGACGAGGTACCGTATTCAGAAACTAATAATCGTACAAGTTTGGGAAAAAATCCTTCAAAGGAAATGAGCCAAGAAAAATTACTGGAAATATTTTTTAAGCTCATACGTCCACCGCTAGGTGGCTAAATACCTTCGATCGTATAAAAAATGCAATTTTCTCAAAAATTTTCCAATATAAGTTTAGAAATGAATACTCTCACGTTTATGCCACCATAATTGTCCATCTTTTTGTTAAATGACTTTTTATTGTAGGACGTAAAATAAAGGCGGGAGGGGATGCTAAACTTTTATGGATTGTAGTGTCTATAACTTAAGTTTGACTTAACGGAATTTTGTTAACAAGGTCTGGTTCAAGAAAGGAATGTTTGGTGAATAAAATAAAAAACCATCCATGCCATTCTAGTTCTTGCCGCCCTCTCTAAGGAGCGTGTTTTATAAAGTTAAACGCTTTATTAATTTTGCTCCGAAATCTTAAATGGAACCGCATAATTATTTTAGTAGATTCAGAAAGTAGATCAAATTTGCAACAAAATATGTTCAAACCGCATGTCGATATCTTCTTTCGTTTAACAGTTATTGCTTAAAGAATATTTTATTAACGAATTTAATAAAGAAACAAAATAGGTAATTGAATTTTCAATTTTTTTTAAGTTTCGTAGTCAAGCATGCCATGGACAAATAAAAAACAGTTTAAAAGTTTGTTCTTATTTTCATCTAATCACGAAAATAATGATATAACATAACACACAATAAAATAACAATTTCAACATTAACATCTATTTGTGAAAAATCGCCGTTTCCAAAGAAACTGTCAACCAAGTCTTTCACGGGCTTCTAAGAAATTAGACATTTTTGAAATTTAATACCTACTCACAAGAGACACAGAAAAGCATTAGGAAAAAGCGTTATTATCATTATTGTTGTGATAGATGAAAATAAGAACAAAGTATTAAACTGTTTTTTTATTTTTCCAAGCCATGCTTGACTACGAAACTAAAAAAATTGAAAACTCAATTACCTATTTTGTTTCTTTAATAAATTCGTTAATAAAATATTCTTTGAGCAATAACTGTTAAACGAAAGAAGATATCGACATGCGGTTTGAACATATTTTGTTGCAAATTTGATCTACTTTCTGAATCTAATAAAATAATTTTACGATTCCATTTAAGATTTTGGAGCAAAATTAATAAAACGGTTAACTTTATAAAACACGCCCCTTAGCGAGGACGGCAAGAACTAGAATGGCATGGATATTTATTTATTTTATTCACCAAATCTTCCTATCTTGAACCAGACCTTGTTAACAAAATTCCGTTAAGTCAAACTTAAGTTATAGACACTAAAGTCCATAAAAGTTTAGCATCCCCTCCCGCCTTTATTTTACGTCTTACAATAAAAAGTCATTTATCAAAAAGATGGACTATTATGGTGGCATTAACGTGAGAGTATTCATTTCTAAACTTATATTGGAAAATTTTTGAGAAAATTGCATTTTTTATACGATCGAAGGTGGACGTATGAACTTAAGCGGTGGACGTATGAACTTAAAAAATATTTCCAGCAATTTTCTTGGTCGATTTCCTCTGAAGGATTTTTTTCCCAAACTTCTACGATTATTAGTTCCTGAGATACGGTACCTCGTCACCCTTATTGAATCACCAGGTACAAAAGTGAGTTTCAGAAAAAAATGGCACTTAGCACCAGCCCCGTAACTAGCTTTTTTAGGGCCCTGTGCAAAAAAAATTTTAGGGCCCCTATATTTTTTGGGAAAAAGTAGTTATAGTTCAATTAGATATCAAATAAATTTTTGTAAAAAATCTGTGTTTTAAAATCTAGAATAAAATTTTTGTAAAACAAATTTGCAAAGAAATTTCAATTGGTAGACAAAATACAAGAATGCACATGGATAGGTACCTATATAGATTCTTAACAATCTCAATCATCCATCTTTTCTTTTTAACCGACTTCAAAAAAGGAGGAGGTTCTCTATTCGACTGAATTTTTTTTTTTTTTTTTTTTTTTTTTTTTTTTTGTGCCTATGTTACCTCATATCTCCGCCAATTGTCAACCGATTTTGAAAATTTTTTTTGCATTGGGTCCAGTCTAGCTTCCGATTGGTCCCATTTTTTTTTCGTTTTTTTTTCATAGGTATTAGACCTTTTTTATTAGGTTTGTTTAGACCTAACCTCTTTGTTTATGAACCGATTTCGATGGTTCTTTTTTTATCCGAAAGGGGGTGTCTTAGGGATGGTGTCATATTAATTTGGTCAAGTTCTGATGATATGATCACTATTACTAATAACATCACTAAAAAGAGAAAAATAAAAATTTTTAAGAAAAAAATAAAAACCGACTTCAAAAATTAAATGCAACAAATATAAAATACACTAAAAGGTATAAAATAATTATTATCTTATTTAGTTACAACTAAACGACGAAATATTAACACGAAATTACTTTTTGAAGTTGGTGCCAAACATATACCTTTTATGAATCGCACTTGACGGATCTTACTTAGTACGTTTGGAGGGTACGCTCGCTTATAGGTATAGTTTGTTTGGCACCGACTTCAAAAAGTAATTTCATGTTAATATTTCGTCGTTTAGTTGTAACTAAATAAGATAATAATTATTTTATACCTTTTAGTGTATTTTATTTGTTGCATTTAATTTTTTGAAGTCGGTTTTTATTTTTTTCTTAAAAAAATTTGTATTTGTTTATTATTTGTTAAATTGTTCTAGTTAATTTGTATCGATGTTTGTTAATGTACTCTTGTAGCTAGATTGTATTGATGTTTGGAGAACCTAGCCACCGAGGACTTGTGCCTCTAAGCAGGTCGAGGAATAAAGATTTATTTATTTATTTATAATTAAAAAGACTGATGATGAATGCCAAACATTCGAAACTATAGCTTTGAAAAGGTGAAAAATAATTTACAATGGGAGGGAATAACAAAGCTGTTTGACTCTGTGGTAATGGCCACTGCCCTATATGGTTCCGAAATCTGGGGACTACGCTACATGGAAGTCATAGAAAAAGTACAAATGGAATTCTTCAAGAGACTACTGGGGTGGCCGAGAACTACTCCCAATTACATTGTTCGAGTGGAGCTGGGAAGACCTCATCTGAGTTTATTCATTTTGAAGCGTGCACTGGGCTGGTGGGATAAAGTCTCAATTAACAATCAAATTTAGAGAACGCGGTGTTGGTTTATAGTGAAACATTGTTAAAATTAAATTAGGTTAGAGTTGGTGGTGTTTCACAAGGAGAAAAATTAAAATCCAAAGATTTTTTTAGTGTACTCTATATATTTCGAGCTCTTAACTCATCGTCAGGAGAACATTGACTGGAAGATAACATAAAATAATGAACAGAATTTATTTTAATTTTAATAAGTTGGACAGTTATTTATGACTTAGTGTAAATATGAAAGAATTATCAGGGATGGGATGGCCTTAGAGCCGAAAGAACAGATGGAGCGGATAGAGGGCTAAACGGGAAAAAAGAAAAAGATATTTATACTTGAAGTTACGGAAAATTATGTATGTGCCATAAAGGAGGGCAATAAACTATGGAATGTGATGAAGGTGCATAGTGAAAATTTCCATCTCTTATTTTCTATTTACAAAAATAAACCCACCATACATCCTCATCACATTCCAATTCAAATTAAATATCATAATGTGATGAAGATGTATGGTGGGTTTATTTTTTTAAATAGAAAATAAGAGATGGAAATGTTCACTATGCACCCTCATCACATTCCATAGTTTATTGCCCTCCTTTATGGCACATACATAATTTTCGGTAACTTCCAAGTATCTTTTCTTTATTCCCGTTTAGCCCTCTGTCCGCTCCATCTGTTCTTTCGGCTCTAAGGCCATCCCATCCCCTGATAATTCTTTCATATTTACACTAAGTCATAAATAACTGTCCATCTTATTAAAATTAAAATAAATTCTGTTCATTATTTTATGTTATCTTCAGTCAATGTTCTCCTGACGATGAGTTAAGAGCTCGAAATATATAGAATAAACTAAAAAAATCTTTGTATTTTAATTTTTCTCCTTGTGAAACACCACCAACTCTATCCTAATTTAATTTTTCTCAATTAACAATTTCGTTTTAGGGCCCCCTAGATCTCTGGGCCCTGTGCGGGGGCACCTGTTGCACCTGCCTAGTTACGGCGCTGCTTAGCACCTTTGATACTTCCACTCTTCAATTATGAAATAACTTACTTTGAATTATTAAAAGGTAATTGGTCTATTGAGAACCCTTGATAAGTTTGTGAATGTGTATATACGATTGGAGGGACCATTATTCGTAAAACCATCAATAAAATGGCGAGAATGAGAGGAGACATCATTTCTGCCACTAATGCCCATGGTTGTCGAATTATAAGTTTCCAATTCTTCCAAAGAAGCACTCTTAAAAGTCGTCCGGATGTTTGGCAGCGTACAGCCCTTGTTGACGATCGGGATGAAGACGTTTCCGAAGGTGACCTTATGAAAAGAAAAAAACAGCAATGTTTTAAATCTGAAATAGCTAATAAAATTGAAATATTATAAGTTTTTATATAACATTAACAAATTGAACAATTGTTCTGTCAATCATCGATCGTTATGCATTATGATTTTGCCTTTTATTTCAATATATCGTGAATCATTATTGTTCATGTTTTATGACAGGTGTATTATGAAATGAAATCATAAAAGTTTCCTGAAGATGTATTCAAATATATTTACATATAGGAAATAAAGAAAAAGAATCTTCTCATTTGGCTTTCTGAGCAGGAAAAAATTAGGGCCAGGGCCGAATTTATACACAGCCTACACAGGCTGGAGCCTTTGGGCCCTCACCCCACAAAGGGTCTACTTTTTTATGAATTATATTTAACAAGGTTTCAATAGAGTCATGCATGTTTATTTTTAATTGCTTTTGTACATGCTTTATATTTACTTCACCTATATGTATGTATGTATTTATCTATGTATCGTGATTTTTGTTCTCTTAAATTCCGCAAACATTTCTCTATAGAAATAATTGTTTACCTACTCAATTTAAATGAAATTATTTAAAAATAATAAAAATAAATACATTTCATTATGTTAAATTTCGCAAACCTTTCTTTATAAAAATAATTAAGACTAAAAATTAAAAATTAAATAATATTTTAAAAAAACTAAAAAATAATTTTTAAGAAAAAAATAAAACCGACTTCAAAAAAATTAAATGCAACAAATAAAATACACTAAAAGGTATAAAATATAAGGTTGGCAACTAAGTAATTGCGGATTTCACTCATAGATGGCTTCAGTTGAATTTTTAGGTTTGCTGGCGTAGTCCAAATGTAAAACACATTTTGTTATTTGATAGTTGGCAATTCAGCTGTCAATCAGTAAAAAAAAGTTTTTTGATCGGTTGCGTAGTTTTCGTTTGGCGTTCGTTGAAAAATGGAAAATCAAAAGGAACATTTTCGTCATATTTTGCTTTTTTATTTCCGCAAAGGGAAAAACGCATCGCAAGCTCACAAAAAGTTATATGCTGTTTATGGCGACGAAGCCTTTAAAGAACGGCAGTGCCAAAATTGGTTTGCCAAATTTCGTTCTGGTGATTTTTCACTCAAAGATGAAAACGCTCTGGTCGTCCAATTGAAGTTGATGACGACCTAATCAAAGCAATAATCGATTCGGATCGTCACAGTACAACACGTGAGATTGCAGAGAAGCTTCATGTATCACATACATGCATTGAAAATCACTTAAAACAACTTGGCTATGTTCAAAAACTCGATACATGGGTTCCTCACGAACTGAAAGAGACGCATTTAACGCAACGCATTAACATCTGCGATTTGCTAAAGAAACGTAATGAAAATGATCCATTTTTAAAACGACTGATAACTGGCGATGAAAAATGGGTTGTTTACAACAATATCAAGCGGAAAAGATCGTGGAGCAGGCCAGGTGAACCAGCTCAAACAACATCAAAAGCTGGTATTCATCAAAAGAAGGTTTTGTTATCAGTTTGGTGGGATTACAAAGGAATTGTCTACTTTGAACTCTTACCACCCAACCGAACGATCAATTCTGTTGTCTACATTGAACAACTAACGAAATTAAACAATGCAGTTGAAGAAAAGCGGGCCGAATTGACAAATCGAAAAGGTGTTGTATTCCATCATGACAATGCAAGGCCACACACATCTTTGGTCACTCGGCAAAAATTATTGGAGCTTGGTTGGGATGTTTTGCCACATCCACCATATAGTCCTGACCTTGCACCATCTGATTACTTTTTATTTCGATCTTTACAAAACTCCTTGAATGGTAAAAATTTCAATAATGATGATGATGTCAAATTGTACCTGATTCAGTTTTTGCTAATAAAAACCAGAAGTTTTATGAACGTGGGATTATGATGCTGCCTGAAAGATGGCAAAAGGTCATTGATCAAAATGGGCAATACATTACAGAATAAAGTTATTTAGTTCCATGAAAGAATTGTCTTTGATTTTCTAAACAAAATCCGCAATTACTTAGTTGCCAATCCAATAATTATTATCTTATTTAGTTACAACTAAACGACGAAATATTAACATGAAATTACTTTTTGAAGTCGATACCAAACAAACTACACTTATAAGCGATCATACCCTCCAAACGTACTAAGTAAGATCCGTCGAGTGCGATTCATAAAAGGTATATGTTTGGCACCGACTTCAAAAAGTAATTTCATGTTAATATTTCGTAGTTTAGTTGTAACTAAATAAGATAATAATTATTTTATACCTTTTAGTGTATTTTATTTGTTGCATTTAATTTTTTTGAAGTCGGTTTTATTTTTTCTTAAAAATTATTTTTATTTTTCTCTTTTTAGTGATGTTATTAATAGTGATCATATCATCAGAACTTGACCAAATTAATATAACAAATTAATATAACACCATCCCTAATTTCCAATAAAAAAAGAATCATCGAAATCGGTTCGTAAACAAAGAAGTTAGGCCTAAACAAACCTAACAAAAAAGGTCTAATACCTATGAAAAAAAATGGGACCAACCGGAAGGTAGACTGAACTCAACGCAAATTTTTTTTTCAAAATCGGTTCACAATTGGCGGCGATATGAGGTAACATAGACACAAAAAAAAAAAAAAAAAAAAATCAGTAGAATAGAGAACCTCCTCCTTTTTTTGAAGTCGGTTAAAAAGTACAAAATAATGTAATACTTAATCAAAAAGCGTGGGGCACTTTGTCGAAATTAATTAAAAATACATGTTTCTGCGCCCCATACTTTTTGATTAAGTATTACATTATTTTGTACTTTTTAGAAGCGTGTTTTTTAGTATAATTTTTAGGTTAATTAAAAAAAAAATATTTTCCCCGGTAGGGGCCCATAGATCCTAAATCCAGCCATGATTACGGGTAGCTCAACAAAAGGGTTTAGGTCAAATTCATCATATTTTTTTTTTCAAAGTGATTTTGAAATATTTAATTCTCAAAATGTTAACGTACATATTACAATATATTTAATTGATCTAAATCAAAGCAAAAATGAAGGGATGCTTAATGGAAAAAATAAAATACACTTAACCACAGTTTGATCTTTTAATATTATTTTTATTTGATTAAAAAATCAACTACCCGAATCAGGGGAGGGGCAAAAAATTTAAATATTATCTCCTTTGTAATGTTATGCTTAGCGGAACTCAGAATCAGGAGGGGAGGGGAGGGGGGAGAATCAAAATTTTTTAATTTTGTCTTTTGTTCAAAGTGACTAAAATTTTTCAACAATCTTCCTATAAGACTCATTGAAACTATTGGGAAAAAACTCAAAAATATCCGAATTATGCGGGGGAGGGGGGGGGGGGGCAAAAATTAATTTTTTTTTTCTTTTGGATTATTCTATTATTGTTAAACAAATAATAACGAGTTTGTTATCTCAAGTATTTTGGAAGAGATAATAATTTTACTTTACCATACAGTGTATGATCAAGTATTGTAATCGTGCATGAAAAAAATGTTTTTTTCTCTTCGTTTTTTCGAAATATCTGAAAATCGGCTGAAACAATTTTGATGAAAAAAAAAACTGAGCGAAAGCAGGTCATTTTGTTCTACAAACAAGCTCTTATAAGTGAACATTGAAAAAATAATATTTTACAAGATATTAATATTATTTTATCAAAATGTCTAATTTAATAACGTTACCAGATTTTGTGTACGCTCTAACTCAAAAACTAGTGTGAATATCAAAACGAAATTTCATATCTAGATTCTTTAAATTGAGATTAAGAGCTGATTAGATTTTGGTGCATATCGAACCAAAAACTAAGGGGTGGGGGGGCTTTTAAAAAAATTAAACTTATAAAATTTTAAAACTAAAAAAATAAAAATAAAATTTACTATAAAAGGGACTTATAATAAAAAAGAGTCATTATTTTTTTCTGGGGTCGTGTTTTTCGGGGTGGGTTCAGAAAATAGAACTATCAACATATAACTTCAAGACCCTTTGATCGATTTCTATGAAATTTCGCATATGCACTCCATATGACCTTATGAAATTTTTTCTTCTTTTGTATTAAAATATACTATGTACCAGGGGTGTTAGTTGAAATTTGCCGGTTTTACTAATATATGTCTCTAGAGGTATATATACATTTCTATGATTTGGCACTATATCATATTTTTCTATTGACATTAACCTTCAAAAATACACAAGTTACATTCTGCCAAAATAATAGCGTCATAGTTGTTTACCTCAGTGAATATGTCGAGTTTCGTTCCAAGTTGCTTTTCTTATTTCATCAAAAGAAAAAAGCAGCTCAAGTTCATCGGTTGCTGGTAGAAACTTATGGTGAACATGCTCCAGTGATTAGAACATGTGAGACATGGTTTTGTCAATTTAAAAGTGGAGATTTTGATTTAACAGACAATGAACATCCTGGTGATGCGCAAAAGTTCGAAGATTAGGAATTTCAGGCATTATTGAAGACTCAAGCCAATCGCAACAACAATTGTCACAAACACTAAATGTGACCCGAGGAGCAATTTGCCAACGTTTAAAAGCCATGGGAAAGATCCAAAAGTATGGAAAATGGGTACCACACCAACTGAACGATAGACAAATGGAAAATCGAAAAACCATTTGTGAAATGCTGCTTCAACGGTTCGAAAGGAAATCTTTTCTGCATCGAATTGTCACTGGGGACGAAAAATGGATTTATTTTGAGAACCCGAAGCGAAAAAAATCATGGCTTTCACCTGGTGAGGCCGGCCCATCGACTCCAAGGCCAAATCGCTTTGGCCGTAAGACAATGCTCTGTGTTTGGTGGTGTACTTCGAGCTATTAAAACCTGGTGAGACGGTGAATACGGATCGCTACCGACAACAAATTATCAATTTGATCGAAAAACGGCCGGAATGGGCCCGAAGACATGGCAAAGTTATCCTACAACATGACATCGCACCGTCCCATACCGCCAAAGTGGTGAAGAACACATTAAAAGCATTGAATTGGGAAATATCGCACCCGCCGTACTCTCCAGACCTCGCCCCGTCCGACTATCACCTTTTCGCATCGATGGGACACTCACTCGCAGAGCAGCGCTTCGCCAATTTTGAAGAAGTCGAAAAATGGCTCGTCGAATGGTTTGCCTCGAAAGAGAAAAAGTTTTTTTGGAATGGTATCCATGATTTGCCTGAAAGATGGGCAAAATGTGTAGAATCCAATGGTCAATACTTTGAATAAAATTTTTTTGAGATTCCCTTGAGAATTAAGTGTTTTCTTTATCGAAAAAACCGGCAAATTTCAACTAACACCCCTGGTATATAATTAGAACTTTATTAACTAAATTTTAACTTATATATGGTATAATATATTATGAAAGATTTACTGGCCCCTTTTACTTTCTCTGGGAAAATTCCTTCGAAAGCCCAGGCGTACACTGTATTGTAGATACCAATAATAAGATTTAAATTCGAATTTGAAATCGATTAACAATCCGGAGCGACGGTGACGCCACTTCAACAAAGCCGCTAACAAAGAGAACCCATCGATCTCTAATAAAATGAATTCACATATTTGCCAGGCTGTTGGACTTAGTTTGAAATAAATTTTATTTTAATAATTATAAATGGCTTTATTGAATATTCATCAAATAAAGGATCATCTTTAGATCTAAACCAACACACAGAGCAAATAATATAATGGATCGAAAACCTATTTGCTTTTTGAATTAAAAATGGAATGAAAGTTATTAGTAAGCACTTAAACGATTAAATTAATTTTATTTTATTATACATTTCGAATTTTACTTTCCTGCTGTTAATATTAACGAACATGTTTTATAAGTATTAGGTAATATGATTTATTAAAAATAATTTTTATAAAAAAATAAATAAAACCGACTTCAAAAAACTTAAATGCAACAAATAAAATAATAACTTAAAAATAAAATAAAATGCACTAAAAGGTATAAAATAATTATGATCTTATTTAGTTACAATTAAACGACGAAATATTAACATGGAATTATCTTTTGAAGTCGGTGCCAAACATATACATTTTATGAATCGCACTCGACGGACTTACTTAGTACGTTTGGCTTATATAGTTTGTTTGGCACCGACTTCAAAAAGTAATTTCATGTTAATATTTCGTCTTTTAGTTGTAACTAAATAAGATAATTATTTTATACCTTTTAGTGTATTTTATTTTATTTTAAGTTATTATTATTTTATTTGTTGCATTTAATTTTTTTGAAGTCGGTTTTATTTTTTATTTTTTTTTATAAGAATTATTTTTATTTTTCTCTTTTTAGTGATGTTATTAATAGTGACTTAATATAATACCTTGCATGCATCTCGTAAGAGAAAGCGTCGGGCGAATGAATCAGAAATTGACAATAAAATTCAATTCATAAATATAGAAATTGTCTCGAAACGTTTGCGGGTTTTAAAATGAATGTTTTAAGATTTTTTTCATAAAAGATTTAATTTATTATAATTTCGATTATTTGGTCATAAGAATTTGAGATTTACGTTATTTTGTCTTTGATCATATCATCTAGAACTTGACCAAATTAATAGGGCACCATCCATAAGATACCCCCTTTCCAATAAAAAAAGAATCATCGAAATCGGTTCATAAACAAAGAAGTTAGGCCGAACAAACCTAACAAAAAAGGTCTAATACCAATGAAAAGAAACGGGACCAATCGGAAGCTAGACTGAACCCAATGCAATTTTTTTTTTTTCAAAATCGGTTCACAATTGGCGGAGATGGAACATAGACACAAAAAAAAAAAATCATTCGAATAGAAAACCTTCTCCTTTTTTGATGTCGCTTAAAAATAACATCCCATTTCTCTATGTTCGTGAAAAGATATTATGATATAATTATTAGGGTGTTCATTATTTTGGATATTTTCAAATTTTTACGCTGACAGGGGTCATAAGGTTAGAAAAAAAAAAAAAAAATTTCCTCAAGTTTCAAGTCTCTAACTAAATTTTAACCTAGTACTACACAGAGATTAAGTTTACCATCTAAATAACATGTGGTTTTTGCCATTGAACTATCAATATTTTATTCCGGGCAAAGTAATAGTTCAAAAAATTTGAAACTCTGTAGACTTTATCCTTCGAATAGTAGCTATCCTTCAGAATTTTCACAGATTTTTAGCTATTACAATTTTCGAGTTAGATCTAGATAAAATACTGCTATATCTTAGTATTAGTAAGTTATAGTCTACACGTCTACAGATTTTCAAATTTTTTGAACCATTATTTTGGTCAGGAATAAAAAATTGATCATTCAATGCCAAAAACCTCCATGTTAATTAGATGGGGATACTTACATCACTGTCCGGCACAGGTAAAAAATTTAGATGGAGACTTATAAGTTGGGGGATATTTTTTTTATTTATTTCTAACCATATGACCCCTGTCAGCGCTCAAAATTCGAAAATAATATCCAAAATAAGGAGCACCCTAATAATTAAATTTTATTTTTTAATTAAACGAAAAACTAAGCATTTATTTTTTGAGCTCGTAGCCATAATTTTATTAAATAAGCTGACGTGCTCTGATGTGGCCATCCACTTGACTTTACCATACAACCTGGCCCCTAAAATTATTTATAATCATGTAGGGGAGGGGGGTTAGTTTTTGCATTTTTAGACTCCTGGGGTCCCATTGATTATGTATACAAAATTTGGTTGAGTTTGGTACAAGGGCCTAGATTTTAATTTTTTGACCATATACTCCTCCCGCCCATTTTGGGCGGTTAGTTTTTGAATTTTTAAACTTCTGGTGTCCCACTGATTATGTATACAAAATTTGGTTGAGTTTGCTCAAATAGCCTAGATTTTTAATTTTAAACCCCCCCCTCCTCCTCCCTTAATTTTGGGTCGATATGCACCAAAATCTAATCAGCTCTTAATCTCAATGGACCAAAACAATGTGTGAAATTTGGTTTCGATATTCAAACTAGTTTTTGAGCTAGCTCGTCCACAAAAATTTGGTAACGCACAGACTAAAAACTAACAGCCATTTTGACAAAACAATTATAATCACAAAAACTATAATTTTTTCGATGTTCACTTATAAGAGCTTTTTTGTAGAGCGAAATGCCAAGGTTTCGCTCATTTTTTTTTTAATCAAAGTAATTTCAGCTGTTTTTGAGATATTTCGAAAAAAGAAGGAAAAAAAAACACTTTTTTCATGCACGATTACAATACTTGACCATACCTAGTATGGTGAAGTAAAAAAGCACAAGCCAGACATGTACTCAAATTTTTATTTCGGTAGAGAGCACTTAGTGTTTAAAAAATTTTTTTTTATAAAATTATGTGGCTATTTATTGGTATAATAATATTGGAATAAACAGCTAATTTAAATAAAATTTTAAACATATTTTATTTTAAATAGTTTTTTATGTATAAGTCCCCTAGGTGCTTCCCTGCTCCTAGTAGGATATAAAGCCCAAAGGGATTTCAGCTTACATAAATTGCGGGAAAATATTTTTTTAGGATCGTTTGGTATGGTGTGAGTATGCCAAATCTAAGTTTGCAAACTCGAAAGTGTGGGCGACAACTTTTGGTGGCTGAAAAACCTCGAAATTTTCGAACTTTTTCGCCTATAACTCGAAAAGAGTACATATTTTGTAAATAGCCGTTCTATAGTAAGTTAAAGAGAACAAAATTTTGCGTGTCGATGAAAAAAGAAATATGTAAAATTGGTCCATTAGTTCGATTTTTAATAGGAATCCAAAAAACAGCCCCCGGGGATCTCTTTTGAATATCCCAAAAACTCGCAGTTTTTTCGATTTTTCCCATTTTGACCATGAAGGAGCACATTTTCAACAAAGACCATTCTATACATTTTTAAACTAGTTACATTTGCTAGAATAGAAACAAAGTTTCATCTTAATTGGATGATGGTAACCCGTGCTGCAATGAGGTTGAAATTTTGAAAAAATGCAATTTTTTTTTACAAAAAAACGCTATATACATATATATATATATATATATATATATATATATATATATATATATGATTTTTGCTCGTTTAATAAGAGTAAATAGATAGAAGAAGTAAAAAATCGTGGAGCGCAGAATCATGTGAAAAGGTTTTATAGAATGATTTTCGACAAAGTTTTCCAGCTTTTTTGATGTTATGTTTATTAGTTTATTACGTTATTTTGTACTTTTTAGAGAATTACTAACAAAAGCGTGTTTTTTAGTTTTTTAAATTATATTTTGTATTGATTTATACAATTCCATTAGATACTGGATTGTATGATGTATAGCTGAAATAGCTAATAAAGAATTATTATTATTATTAAAATAATTGAGGGATGGCCCAATAAAATTTAGGCCAAAATGATTTACTCTGGGGGTTTGATTGTACCCACTTTGGCTGATATAATTCCTTCAACCCACTACAATATAATCTCAGCCACATTCTCCAACAACTATTATATAAAAATCTCAGGACTCTTCTCTCTCCTTGTGATTTGACTATTTATTTTTTGAGAATTTTAACAATTGAAAATAATTTCATAGCAAAATTTCTTAAATACTGGGTGAGTTTTTAATCTTGAGACAGTCTTATAACTCAAAAAAAGTGCATTTATATGAAAAAAAAGTTTATTTATATCAGGGGGAAATTCAACTACGCCTATTGTTTGTCGACCTAGAACAAGCTTTCATGGGTATCTCGAGGTTAACTTCTGTTTTTTAAATGGAAACTTATAGGTTTCTGTACATATTCTGAATCAACAAAAAAAACTGAACAACTTTTATAAGAACTATTTTTTTATATGACATCAAATAAAAAAAAGTATTAAATCAATTATTTTTATTTGTTTTTTTTTTGTTGGCTTTTCAGCCTTTATAGCCATAAGCCATTTACGATACTATTTATTTTATTTAAATTTGTCTACTTCTTCGGGGGATCATATTTTTAGCCGAGATGCCTCGAGTCGGATTCGAACTCGGGTCCTGCCTGGCCGTCTTCAGCCTACCCGACCCCCATTAAATCAATTAGATCTCAAAAAAACTTAATAATTATTTTTAACAATTATTCAACTTAATTACCAAAATAATAATGATCAAATAATTAATTATTAAATAAATATTTATTAAATCAAAAAGTCACAACAATGAAAATAAGTGTTTATAATGATCTTAAAACTTCATTATACTCAGATTTAAGAGATTATTTTCTATTTAATAGATCAGAACAGATCTATTTAAAAGTCTTAATTTAAAAAAAGTCTATTTTTCAGTGTCAATCCAGTAGTATTGTATTATCATAATAAAAATGGAGCATTTTTTGTTGAAGACAGAATTGAAATGGTCTTAATTTATAACTTTTAAGGAGTTCGGTGTTGGTTCTAGGTGAAACATTTTAATATAATAATAAAACTAACGAGTAGGTTTCACAGAAAGAAATAAAACAAAATTGAGTTTTGAATTCGATATATTTCGGGGGTTAGCCCATCATCAGGAGTCTAAGAAAACCGAAATATATCGAATTCAAAACTCAATTTTGTTTTATTTCTTTTTTGTGAAACCTACCTCGTATCTTAGTTTTATTATTGTCTTAATTTATGGTGAATGTGGAAGAAGGGGCTGCCATTGAAATGAATGGCGAGCGCTATCCTGATAGCAATACACCCTCTCAAGCTTCATTTCATCGTGTTGTAAATTTGTTAAAAAAAAAAAAAACTGGAAATGTAAATGCTATGAAGAAACTTAAAAGGCCAAAATAACGAAATTGGGGACTGAATTTAACCAGAAGACTTGCGATACACTCTGGAATGTCTCAAGAACAGTGTCGCAAAACTATTAAATTATCAATTATTATTAAATTATTTGTTTAATAATTAATTATTTGATCATTATACTATATATAAGAGCATAGATTAATTTGCAACAACGCTCTGAGAATGCTGCCGACAGGGAGCGCTGATACCGTCGGTATATTTGCGCCAAATTTGAAATATAATTGTAATTGTAATTTGAAATGAAAGACTCCAATTGATTTTACATTAAGAAACATTAAATATATTGATAATTATTCCTTCCCCCTCACCTCTCAAAAATTAAATATTCAATTCGCTTTTCTTTGTGCACAGAAAAATACATTAATCACATCTTATTTGATTTATATTTTATATATTATTTGTTTATTTTTTAATAATTTGCCACTTTTTTATAATTTATTAAAAAATCTAAATTTTGTTATTCTTATTTTTGGATTTTTACAAAATTGAACGACTTAATGACACGGATGCATATGAGTTTCTCATGGCAATACTGGATGGAGCAGCCTGTCATACAAACAACACCTGATCTCTTTTAAATATTTGGAGCCTTATATCGATTATCGATTCCAAATTTAAAAAAAATGATATAATATAATTCTCCTCCTCACACGATACCACTTCATCATCATTGAGTATACAGTCCTAAGACTGGTTTTGATGCAACAATCCGTCTCCACTCGACTCTGTCCCCCGCCAGCTGTTTAACCTCTCTAAATGTCTGCATCCCATATCCCCAATTATTTGGTTGAAATATTCTAATCTGGGTCTTCCCCTCCCTTTTCTTTCCCACCTCCCTCCAAGATATCCCTAAGCAGTCCCCCATGTCTCAGTGTGTGCCCCATCATCTGACCTCTTCTCTTCTTCAGACTCTTCCACAAGGTTCTTCTTTCTCCGATTACCACTTATTTAAATAAATCTATTTCCACACAAAAAATATCACAATGCTGTAAATTATAGGGGAAAAAAATTGGATTGTGGTGTTTTAAGAGGAATAAAATTTTTGGACCGAGACCCCGCCCGCCAGGGCACTAGCCCGGAGGGCCGAGCTTCGGGGCGTGCCGAAGGCACGCCCTCGAAGCTCGTTATTTGATAGTTAAGTTGAATGATTGTTAAAAATAATTATTAGGATTTTTTTGAGAACTAATTGATTTAATATTTTTTATTATTTGATGTCGAATAAAAAAAAGTTTTAATAAAAGTTGTTCAGTTTTTTTGTAAATTCAGAATATATACAGAAACATATAGGTTTCCATTTAAAAACAGAAGTTGACCCCGAAACACCCATGAAAGCTTGCTCTAGGTCGACAAAAAATAGCGTAGTTTAGTTTCCTCCCTGATTTAAATAAACTTTTATTTGAAACTTTTTTTCATATTTTTGAGTTATAAAACTATCTCAAGATAAAAAACTCACCCGGTATATTTCATTTCAAGTCAGTATAGGTGAATTTTTGTGAATTTCTTTGACCACTGACCCCCCACGTCCTTTTCGGTTTCCAGGTCAGAAAAATCATCTCGCGACATTTCTATCCTACGTCACGACAATATCGAGGAGGCATCATGACTAACGCCGTTCGAATTGACTGTCCAATCACAACAGCCCATTTAACTTAACATCCGGATCAACAGGACAAAAGGAAAACTGCAAGGTGGGCGAATTTATCTTTGTTTTTAGTATTTTATTCAGGCAATATTAAACACTTGACATCGAATATAGAGGAATTTTTCCATTTATTTTATGTTATATTAATATGTATCACCTGGAGGCACCGAGCTATGCTCGGTAACTTCTTCCTTCAGTTAAGACCTTTATTTTAATTTTATTTTTAATTTAAAATTCTGATTAAAAAGGTCGATTTTTATTTGAGAGCCGTTTTCAAATTAAAAAAAAATACAAATATATATAGTATTCGCCCACTGTACCCCCACCCCGCTTGACCCCACCCCCGAAACCTCGCCCTACCACCGGATCCCCCACCACTGCACCCCACCTCCTGCACCTGTTTTGATTCAACCATATGATTCATTTTTATTCATCCAATTGTTAATAAATAAAACCTATCAAAATGTGTTGTTTTTTCAGAAAATTGAGACCTGCTTATGCGAAATATATTTTTAAATAAATTCTTGATTATTTTTTATTCTATTAAATAAATAAAGTTCTTTATAAAAACAATTATAAAACGTTTATTAATATTTCTAACGTTTATGGAGAACAAAATATGTTAAAAACCACAATCACAATATTTCTTCAAGGCCTTTTAGAACAATGAATTAAGGCAACCCATTGTCTGCCTGGGTACAAAAGGAAAAGGGAAACCTTTTTTAAAGCCCTAAGAATGGAATTTGTCTACCTGAGAATAATTAATTTGATTACGAAAAAAAAACCATCAAAAACAATTTTGTCTAAGATGAGACCGTAACAGATCGAATTGTCACCCCAAAAACCCCCTAACCCTTGAATTTCATCAAAATCGGTAGAGTCGTTTTCAAAATAGAACCAAGATACAAATATATAAACAAACAAATATATATACAAACAAATATATATATGTACAAATAAATATACAATTTTTGCTCGTTTAATAAGAGTAGATATAAAAAGTGGAAGTTTGTTTCAATGTTCGATTATTTTACCCTTAAATTCAAAAGGTTAGCGAGCCGGGGAAATTATCTATTGTGAAACATAACAACAACAACCAATTATATTCATACATACAATATTGATTTAAAAAAAAAAAAAAAATACAATAAAACAATCTAGAATTTATTTTGAACTAGCTGACGCCAGGGCCTTCGGCTTAGTTTTGACTAAATGGGCCAATTTTTTAAAATAGCTTGCCTCTCTTGTTACTGGACTTTTTTTATGGTACATTAAAGAAGATTCAAAAAGCTAGCTGATGAAATTTTTTAAAACATAAGTCGGGCAAAAGGATTTTTTTCTCCAAAAGTAAAGAACTTATTGTTTTATTTTGAATTCTGGACAATAGAAGGATTATTCAGGTATGCGGAACAAAAATATAAATAATAATGTAGGATGCGGGTTTCACCCCTTGGATCATAGGGGTGAAATAACACACGTATTTATTCTTTAATATATATTTATTTACAAATAGGGGGTTATACATATTCGTCTAGGGGGTCATAGTGAAAACATCGTAATACACATCATCTTATAACTATCATCGTACAATTGCTCTCAACTGCAAGCTAACACATCGACAAACATGTCGTCTCAACCAACACTCGTTTTCAACTACTCCTCCTCAGCTCCAACACATACACATACACACATGCATATGAGTGGGGTGGGGGTGTGCATCGTCATCCGACAGCCCTTGGACACAATGGCTCGCTAAAAAGAAAGAATGTAGCCCTCACAAGGGTACAAAGTCTAGATAGACAGGTGGCAAACATATGTATGATCTTAAACAGAAAACTAATTTAAATAATCTCTACAATAAAATATGTAAATTTGTAGCCACAGCATCTCGATATTTAGGGCAGGTTAGCGATTTTAACCATTTTCAAAAAAATGCCTATAAATCGAAAACTATGAGACTTATTAAAAGAATTTGTTATTATTTTATTTATTTATTTATTTAGCTGTTTAGCTAGTTTTACGGACAAGATGTCCAATACAGAAAAAGAAACATATACAGGATACAATATTAAAACAAAATGGATACAATAAAATAACAGATAGGTATCAGAGAGAATAAACTGCAACGGATCGTTGCTAAACTTTATCCAAATTCATTTGAAATATTAATATGTTTATTCCTTTATTATTAATCAGATATTACTTGCAATTTGCAGTTCATGTTGACTTTAATTCAAAAACAATGATCGACTCTCATTTAACAGTCGAGAAACAACCATTCTAAATTCGACCTTTGACATTTGGGCTATTATTGGCAACTATTGGTAAAGTTATGTTCAGGACCATGTTAAATTGCCCTATCCCCTGTTCACGGTTTATCGTTATGATACGGGACACCCTGTATATAGATATACCGTTTTTGTACATATTATGAATCTACAAAAAAAAAAAAACTGAACAACTTTTATAGGAACTATTTTTTTATACGACATCAAATAATAAAAAATATTAAATCATATTGAAAATGTTTGTGCCGAGAGTATCAGAATTTGTATATATTGAAGGAGACAATAAAAGAGAGTGTCTTCTGTTGGAATTATAAATTTTATTTATTTATAACGAGACTATAGTTTCGAGGGCTTTGCCCTCTTCATCAGTCTATTACATAGGATTCACAGGAATTAATTTATGAATATTATTATTATTAAATTAATTCCTGTGAATCCATTGTAATAGACTGATGAAGAGGGCACAGCCCTCGAAACTATAGTCTCGTTATAAATAAATAAAATTTATAATTCCATCAGAAGACACACTCTTTATTGTCTCCTTCAAAATATTAAATCAATAATATGTCAAAAAATTCTAATAATTATTTTTAACAATCATTAAACTTAATTATCAATTAATAATGATCAAATATTTAATTATTTAATAATAATTTTGCGACACAGTTCTGAAACATTCCAGAGTGTATCGCAAGTCTTCTGGATGAATCCCAGTTCCAATTTCGTTATATTGGCCTGTTTCAGTTTCTTCGTAGCCTTCACATTTCCTGTTTTTTAACAGATTTACAACACCAAAAAATGAAGCTTGGAAGAGTGTATTACTATCAGGAAAACGCTCGGAATCCATTTCAATGGCAGCCCCATAAGACTTCTTCCACTTTCACCGCATAAATTAAGACCATTTCAATTGTCCTCAACAAAAAAATGCACATTTTTATTATAGTAATACAATATAACTATTTACTGGATTGACACGAGAAATAAACTTTTTTAAACTCAAGAATTTCAAGTAGTTCTATTAAGTAGAAAATAATCTCTTAATTCTGTTTATAATGAAGCTTTAAGATCATTATAAACACTTATTTTCATTGTTGTGACTTTTTGATTTAATAAATATTTATCTATTAATTAATAATTTAATCAATATTATTTGATAATTATATTGAATAATTGTTAAAAATAATTATTAAGATTTTTTGAGATCTTTTTTTTTTATTTGATGTCGTATAAAAAATTAGTTCTTATAAAAGTTGTTCAGTTTTTTTTTTTGTAGATTCAGAATATGTATAGAAACATATAGGTTTCCATTTAAAAAACAGAACTTGAGCTCGAAATACTCTTGAAAGTTTATTCTAGGTCAACAAACAATAGTGTAGTTTAGTTTCCCCCTCGATATAATTAAACTATTATTTAAAAATTTTTTCATATAATGCACTGTTTTTGAGTTATAAGACTGTCTCAAGATAAAAAAAAACTCACCCGGTATACATCGCCTATCCATATAATACAAAGAATTTATTCCCACTTTTTCATGCGTATATTAGTCAGGCTAATTAAATGAATTGGCTACTCAATACATCGATTTTTTCCCATGAGATTAATTATGTTTGCTATACTAAAAAGATAAAGATCCAATAATAAAAAATATTATTTAGATAAACTAAAAAGATAGTACAACATTCTAATATTGAAGGAAAACGCTATTTTTATTTCAGTTTTTTTTTCATCGATAGTAATGTTTTTAGTTATTTCTGATAACATATTTTTTTCTGATAATAGAGTAGATAAATTTCTCCAATATTTGAGGATTAGAAAAGTCAGTTTTTTTTTTTAAAAATTAATGATAATACATAGGTATCAACATTTTTTTACAAAGTAATTTTAAATATCTAATCGTATAAAACAAATTTAAGCTACTTAAGAAGTTTTTTCTAAAGAAACATCAAAGGAAAAATGTTTTCCTATTTTTAACCGACTTTAAAAAAGGAGGGGTTCTCTATTCGACTGAATTTTTTTTGTGTGTCTATGTTACCTCATATCTCGGCCAATTGTGAACAGATTTTGATGATTTTTTTTCCATTGGGTTCAGTCTAGCTTCCGATTGGTTATGTTTTTTTTTCATTGGTATTGGATCTTTTTTGATATGTTTGTTTAAGCATAACTTCTTTGTTTATGAACTGATTTTAATGATTCTTTTTTTATTGGAAAGAGCGTACGTCAGGGGTAGTACCGTATTAATTTGGTCAAGTTCTGAATATATGATCAATGACGAAATAACTTAAATCTCCAATTCTTATGACCAAATAATCGAAATTATAATAAATAAAATCTTTTATAAAAAAAAAATCTTAAAACGTTCATTTAAAACCCGCAAACGTTTCGAGAGAATTTCTATATTTATGAATTTATTTTATTATTATTTTCTGATTCATTCGCACTACCCTTTCTCTTACGAGATGCATGCAAAGTATTATATTAAGTCACTATTAATAACATCACTAAAAAGAGAAAAATAAAAATAATTCTTATAAAAAAAAAATAAATAAAACCGACTCCAAAAAAATTAAATGCAACAAATAAAATAATAAAACTCAAAAATAAAATAAAATACACTAAAAGATGTAAAATAATAATCTAATTTAGTTACAACTAAACGACGAAATATTTACATGAAATCACTTTTTGAAGTCGTAGCCAAACAAACTATACCTATAAGCGAGCGTACCCGCTAATCGTACTAAGTAAGATCCGTGGATTGCGATTCATAAAATGTATATGTTTGGCACCGACTTCAAAAAGTGATTTCATATAAATATTTCGTCGTTTAGTTGTAACTAAATTAGATTATTATTTTATACCTTTTAGTGTATTTTATTTTATTTTTGAGTTTTATTATTTTATTTGTTGCATTTAATTTTTTTGAAGTCGGTTTTATTTTTATTTTTTATAAAAATTATTTTTCTTATTTTATCACAAAACACTTTCCAAATTCTAATCATATTATATTAATGTCCTAATTCAAACAACTGACTATAAACTACATTTAGATTGTACACATCAGTTTTGAAATTTACGGTTTCATTCTTTCTTATAAAATATATATTTCATATTTGTATATATTTATCATAACGAAGAACAATTCCAATTGTTTTTTTTAATGTTTTATATTGTCTTGATAAGTAATTGAATGATTCGGTGAAGACATACTCTTTGGAATGTTTTTTCTTGTAGTTATAGCACCTAAGCCTTCACACGAGACAAGACGAGTCGAGATTTGAGAAAATATCGCCACGGTCTCGTGAATTGTCAAAAAAGACAGAATCGTCTCGGTCTCGGTCTCGGTCTCGTCTCGTCTCGTCTCGTCTCGTCTCGTCAGGGCTAGTCTCGTTTTGTCTCGTTTGGTCTCTTTTGGTATTGTTTGTGTCTCTTTTGGTCACGTTTGCTCTCTTTTGGTTGAAGAAGACCTATCACTCCAGTCTTGTTGGGTCCTGAATATACCCTAAAATTTTCCGTTCCAACAATATAAAAAAAAAGCCACGCCAATCAATACCCCCACCACCAAAAGAATGATTCTCAAAGAACGATTCTAGTTCCCAAATAAGGGATTGCAGATACTAAATTGGTAATAACGGTTGCCCCTCAAGGTAAAACGTATCCCATGAAGGCTTTGCTCCCTTGAAGTTAAACTTAAGGGACGAAGGTTTGAAGGTGATTTTCAAGACCACTATTTTATTTTAAATTACTTAAACAAATATAATGTTTAATCGATTAACGGTGTTGGGTTTGGTAAGTTGAAGGGGCTTGATAGTTCTAGGGAGGACAATAATGGTGGCTTCTTGACGTAAACACTTGTTAACCACTTTGTTGAATTTGGAATTTACGGTTTTGGGCTTGTCGAAATACCCTTGAAAGCTTGTTCTAGCTCGACAAACAATAGCGCAGTTTAGTTTCCCCTCTGATATAAATAAACTTTTATTTGAAACTTTTTTTGATTTAATGCAATGTTTTTGAGTTATAAGACTGTCTTAAGAATAAAAACTCACCCGGTATACATATGTACACATAAAAAATATTGTATTTAAATAGAATAATATGAATTTTACATTATTTATGATAGTACAGTAATTGAAAAGTTTTTGTTTTGCCGAGAGTAGCAGAGTTGTTGATTCACAAAGAGAAACAAAGAGGTTGTCCTCTGCCCGATGCAAACAAACATACACACATACATATCGAGATGATATATCTGTATATATATATTATTTATTTGTTTGAGACTATAGTTTCGAAGACTTGGTCTTCATCATCAACAACAACCTGGAAAAAAAGGTTGTTGTTGATGATGAAGACCAAGTCTTCGAAACTATAGTCTCAAACAAATAAATAATATTATATACAGATATATCATCTCGATATATATGTGTGTATGTTTATTTGCATCAAGCAGAGGACAACCTCTTTGTTTCTCTTTGTGGATAGTACAGTAAATTGAAACTACATAAACATGTAGATACATGTTTCTATGAACATTATTTTTTTTGGAAATACCGAGGGGATTGGTTTTTTACGAATTAAAGAGATTTTCCCAAAACACGAATAAAATTCAACGAAAATATACGAATTATGAAACGTTTTGTCGATCTTGGAGAGGAAAAAAATACATTATACAGAGGGGACTAAAATGCATTGTTTTGTATGAATTAACGAGATTTTTCAAAGGACCAGCACTTTCTCACGATATATATAAATGCGAAGTATCGAGATTTCATGTATATGCTTTTTATATTATGTTACTTTTGTAATCTGCTTTATGAGGCGAATCGCAGCAGAGTATCATATAAATAAATAAATAAATTTGAAATAACTCACCATTTTCTAGAGAATTTGAAGACCATAGGTAAATGAGTAGTAGAAAAATAATCTCTGGAAAAAAATATATTATTTAAAAATTATATAGAAAAATTTTATTTAATCAATTGTTCACTAGGTAATAAATAATAAAATTTTTTCGAAAAGTTCATATAAAATAAACTTATATTAAAATGTTTTCCTGAACATTCCTATCATTTTTTAAAATTGATGAATATACGATCAAGGCATGTAAATATACATTAAATAAATAAATAAATAAACACCCACCCACTCCTATGTATATAACGGGTGAGTTTTTTTTATCTTAAGACAGTCTTATAACTCAAAAACAGTGCATTATATGAAAAAAAAGTTTCAAATAAAAGTTTATTTATATCAGGGGGGAAACTAAACTACGCTATTGTTTGTCGATCTAGAACAAGCTTTCAAAGGTATTTCTTGATTAACTTCTGTTTTTTAAATGGAAACGTATATTTTTCTTTACATTGCCTAAATTTACAAAAAAAAAACTGAACAATTTTCATGAGAACTATTTTTTTATACGACATCAAATAAACAAAATATTAAATCAATTAGATCTAAAAAAATTTAAAATAATAATTATTTTTAACAATTATTCAATTTAATTATCAAACAATAATAATTATTAAATAAATAATTTAATAATTTTCTGACAATGTTCTGTGACATTACAGAGTGTATCTCAAGTCTTCTGGATGAATTCCAGTTCCGATTTCCTTATTTTTTTTAACAGATTTACAACACAATAAAATGAAGCTTGTGAGGGTGTATTCCTATCAGGAAAACGCTGGGCATCAATTTTAATAGTAGCCCCCCTATAACACTTCTTCCACATTCATCATAAATTAAGACCATTTCAATTCTATTTTCAAAAAAAAATAGTCCATTTTTATTATAGTAATACAATATAACTATCTACTGGATTGACACGAGAAATGAACTTTTTTAAAATCAAGAATTTTAAGTAGTTCTATTAAGAATTAATTATTTAATGATTATTATTTGATAATTATGTTAAATAATTGTTAAAAATAATTATTAAGATTTTTTTGAGATCTAATTGATTCATGTATTTTGTTTATTTGATGTCGTATAAAAAATAGTTCATATGACAGTTGTTCTGTTTTTATTGTATAATATGGTGGCGTAAAGAAAAATATAGGGTTCTATTTAAAAAACCCAACTTGAGTTTAAAATACCCTTGAAAGCTTGTTCTAGGTCGACAAACAATAGCGTAGTTTCGTTTCTCCCTCGATATAAATAAACTTTTTTCCATATAATGCACTGTTTTTGAGTTATAAGACTGTCTCAAGATAAAAAAACTCACCCGGTATATACATATAGAGTGATCTAATCTCAACCGTTATGATTGATTTTTTTTTCAAAAAGTAAAGTTTTATTTCAATGTCAAGCAATACATAATCAGTGGGACCCCAGAAGTCTAAAAATGCAAAAACTAACCCCCCAAAATGGGGGAGGGGGGTCAAAAATGAAAATCTTGGCCATTTACCAAACTCAACCAAATTTTGTATACATAATCAGTGGGACCCCAGAAATCTAAAAATGCAAAAACTAACCGCCCAAAATGGGGGAGGGGGTCAAAAAATGAAAATCTAAATCCTTGTACCAAACTCAACCAAATTTTGTATACATAATCAGTGGGACCCCAAAAATCTAAAAATACAAAAACTAACCACCCGCCCCCCTAGATGATTATAAATAATTTTATTAAATATTAAATATAAGTGAGGGGCCAGGTTGCATGGTAAATTCAAGTGGATGGCCACATCAGAACACGTCAGCTTATTTTGCACCGTAGCCCCTGGAAAAGGAAAACGCAATATTGACAAAATCCCTCATCTGAAGCTATTTGAATGATCCACCCTTTTGATGAAATTCTCCATTAAATGTTATCTTATTGGAGGCCCTTTTTCATCAATAGCAACCGATACTGTGTCTTTAAGAGCTTGGATCGTTTTTAGAAAATTGGTGCAGACGTTATCTTTCCCCTCACTTTCAAAAAAATAAGCTGACGTGTTCTGACTTGGCCATCCACTTGACTTTACCATACAAGCTGGCCCCTAACTTATATTTAATATTTAATAAAATTATTTATATTCATGTAGGGGAGGGGGGTTAGTTTTTCCATTTTTAGATTACTATGTGCTCACTGATTATGTATAAAAAATTTGATAGAGTTTGGTAGAGGGCCTAGATTTTCATTTTTTGACCCTACACCCCCTCCCCCATTTTGGGCGGTTAGTTTTTGCATTTTTATATCCACTGATTATGTATACAAAATTTGGTTGAGTTTTCTCAAATGGTCTAGATTTTTTATTTTTAATCCCCCCCCCTCTACCCCCATTAATTTTGGGTCGATATGCACCAAAATCTAATCAGCTCTTAATTAATAGCAGCGTCGACGGGAGGGATCTGGAGATGTGCGCGGGGCAAAGCCCTCATATAATTTTATGATGCACCCGGACCCGATTAAGAACAATATCTTTATTGAACTATGTAGATTTAGGTCGGGGTCTCTTCCTTCGGCCGTTAGAACAAGTAGGGGAAGGCGGCCGGAGGGTCCACCCATGTGTAGGGCCGGGTGTAGAAAAACTGAGACGACAGGGCATATTCTCCAGTCGTATGGGAGGACGCACGATGGAAGGCTCAGGAGGCATGATGCGGTGGTGAGACGTCTGGCTGATGAACTTATTAAAAAGGGAATGCGGGTCGAGCTCGAATACTTATATCAGAGCTCGGCCGGGAACAGGAAGCCAGACATCGTGGCGAAGGACGGGTCGGGGACGGTGTGGGTTCTGGATGTTCAGATAGTCTCAGCGCTCCTCGGACTGGGGGTTGCCCACAGAAACAAAATCAATTATTATAAGGGCAACTCCAGTCTGGTGAGCAACATTGCGGCAAGGTTTGGGGTGGGTTCGGGTTCTGTGAGAGTTGAAGCCATCACACTCTCGTGGAAGGGAGTGTGGTGGCATAAAGCGGTTCCTCCCCTTGTCGCCCTGGGAATTTCTCAGAGAACTTTATACGATATGACCTTCAGGGCGATGAGGGGTTCATTAATGAATTTTTACAGCTTCAACAGGAGAACTTATAGGGAAATCGCCATGCGCTAGAAATTGTATATAAAAAAGAAAAAAAGAAAAAAGAAATTTTTTTTTGTAAATATATTATGTTAATATTCCTATACTCATGTAAATAATCCTGTAATTAAATTCACCCGATAATGTAAATATTTCTTGTTAGTGGAGGCCCCCACCTGCGTGGCTTAATAAACGAAAAATCAATGAACCAAAACTACGTGTGAGATTTGGTTTCGATATTCAAACTAATTTTTGAGCTAGCTCGTCCACAAAAATTTGGTAACGCACAGACTAACTAACAACCAGACAATCAGACATTTTGACAAAACAATTATTATCTCGAAAAATATAATTTTTTCGATGTTCACTTATTAGGGCTTTTTTGTAGAGAGAAATGCCATGGTTTAGCTAAATTTTTTTAATCAAAATAGTTTCAGCGGTTTTTTAGATATTTCAAAAAAAAGATGGAAAAAAAAACCACTTTTTTCATGCACGATTACAATACTTGACCATACCCTGTAGGTAAAGTAAAAAAATTCCGGTACAGTACTTGGTAATAAAATAAAATATCATAACATTTTTGAAAAATTGAGTTTTTTAAAAATTCATAAAAACTGTTGAGTTTGAAAATATATTATATATATATGGTATATAAGCTAAAATAGTAGCACGAAAAAATAAAATTTAACTATTATGAAATTTGATTATTTTAAAGTGATTTAAATGTATACTTTCAAATGGTTATTTTAAATTTAAAATATATAAATCAATCATTAGAGAGATAACAGATATATATATATATATATATATACCTATTACTGACTCATATCTATAAATTATGCAATTTTTACATAAATGTCATTTATCATTGATTTAAGCATCAATAAATGATTTGATCTGAATATAATATAAGGAAAACTAATATTATAAAAAATGAATGAATATACATACCAAATTAATAATATTTCTTAAAATAATATTTTTAAGGGTTTATAAGTAACTAATTTTCGGTAAGCAGTGCTTTTAAAACAAAACCTAATAAACTAAAATTAAAAATTTATGTGGCAATCTAAATATTATCAGTTAGTCAAATATTAGACGGGACAGAGTAATCTTTATAGCAAGAAATACAGAGAGGTTCAAAATTGATAAAAAGTGCATTTAAGCTTTAGGTTATATAAGAATATATAGGCATGATAAAATATATTAAAATATAAAATAAGCTGACGTGTTCTGATGTGGCCATCCACTTGACTTTACCATACAACCTGGCCCCCTCACTTATATTTAATATTTAATAAAATTATTTATATTCACGTAGGGGGTGTTAGTTTGTGCATTTTTAGACTTTTGGGGGACCACTGATTATGTACACAAAATTGGTTGAGTTTGGTACAAGAGCTTAGATTTTCATTTTTTGACCCTACAACCCCCCCCCCCCTATTTTTGGCGGTTAGTTTTTGCGTTTTTAGATTTCTAGAGGCCCACTGATTATGTACCATATACAAAATTTGGTTGAGTTTGCTTAAATGGGCTAGATTTTTAGTTTTTAACCCCCCGCCCCCCTTAATTTTGGGTCGATATGCACCAAAATCCTATCAGCTCTTAATCTGAATGGACCAAAACTACGCGTGAAATTTGGTTTCGATATTCACACTGGTTTTTGAGCTAGCTCGTCCACAAAAATTTGGTAACGCACAGACAACCAGACTAACAGACATTTTGACAAAACAATTATTATCTCGAAAAATATAATTTTTTCTATGTTCACTTATTAGAGCTTTTTTGTAGAGCGAAATGCCATGGTTTCGTTCAATTTTTTTAATTAAAATAGTTTCAGCCGTTTTTGAGATATTTCGAAAAAAGAAGGAAAAAAAAACAACTTTTTTCATGCACGATTACAATACCATACCCTGTATGGTAAAGTAAAAATATTTTGTATATGTGGCTTCTATCTTCGACTATTAAAATAAAGAAAAACTAAATTAAATTAAATTTTTACAAAATATATTTTTTTTAATTTTATTAATTTCTAAAATGAATATTATTATAAAGGACATTTTAATATTAGAATAGATGAAAAAGTTAAAATAAAAATCTTCAAGGCTCAGTACGCTCGTCAATCAGAGCCAGCCATACAGGGTATGGTCAAGTAGTGTAATCGATCATGAAAAAAGTGGGGGTTTTTTTTTATTCTTTTTTTTTTTTTTGAAATATCTCAAAAACAGCTGAAACTATTTTGATTAATAAAATTGAACGAAACCATGGCATTTTGGTCTACAAAAAACCCTAACAAATGAACTTTGAAAAGATTATGTATTTCGAGATAATAATTGTTTTATCAAAATGTCTGTTAGTGTGTTAGGGTGTTATACTGTGCGTTACCATCTCAAAAACTAGTGGGAATATCAATACCAAATTTCACACGTAGTTTTGGTCCATTGAGATTATGAGCTGATTAGATTATGGTGCATATCGACCCTAAATTAAGGGAGGTTGTGGAGGGGTTAAAATTTAAAATTATAATATTTTCAAACTAAAAAGACAAGAAAATTGAAATATACTATAAAATGAATCTAAAATAACGAAAATATTTTTTGCGTGCCAAAATTAGCGGGTGGGGGGTCAAAAAATACAAATATAGGCCATTTGAGCAAACTCAATCAACTTTTGTTTATATAATCAGTGGCCCCCCAGAAGTATAAAAATGCAAAAATTAACCCCTCCCCTACATGATTATAAATAAATTTATTAAATATTAAATATAAGAGAGGGACCAGAGGTGTAATTGGTAAACATAATCTCTAAAATTGGAAAGCCCAAAATATAATATAAATATAAATATAATTCTCCATATTGGAAATATAAATATTTTGGCACTAGAACGAACCTTCTACGACTTTCCGTTTTTGAGTTATCGTGGCTATGAGAATCTAGAGAAACACACAGGCAGACAGACAGACTGGCACATGAACAATATCATGGTTGAAAATTATTTTTCTTTACGTTTCAGACTTTTTGCAAAAAATAATAAGAATCAAATTTTTTTCATGAATTCAATACTAGGGCCGCCCTGCAGTAAGACAAAGTATAATATTATATAGTTTCTCAACAAGTTGTTATTATTATTTTAAAGTACCTGGCCACCGAGCGATGCTCGGTAACTTTTTGCTTCAGTTAATAGCTATATATTAATCCCCGAACCCCCCCCTCGCCTCCCGGACCCCCTCCAATTCACCACACACCTAAACCCCCACTCCATAAACCCCGTACCTCCCCCGGACCCCCACCACTGAACCCCACCTCCTGCACCCCCACATCTACCCCCGCCCACGCCCACACACCCAGTTTTTGCATTTCTAGCCTTCAGTGGGGCACATATTATGTATATATAGGTATATAAATAAATATGGTATAATTATTTTTTTAATTAAATAACAATTTTTGAGTTCATTAATTAAATTGTCAAATTAATATTTGTGGTATTTAAAACTCGATTTTTATTCAATTAAATGAATTTATTAAACCAATTATTTTACATTAATTAATGTATACATTGTATTTTTGCTTCGATTCCGGAGATTACTTCTCCACCATCGAGTGTCCTTATTCATCTTTAGTCCTTGTTTTTAATAAGAGGAAAAATCTAATTAGATAAAAAAACCTCTTTTCCGATAATTATTTCAATTCCATTATTCCCCAATCAAGTCGATTGGTTTGCTAATCTCCATTTCTCTCCTCCCCATCCCCACCAACCACCAATTCCTATTCAATTAAATTGCCCAACTTTTAATATATAATAATAATTATAATGATCTTATTGTGGGATATAAAATTAAAAAAACCAATTATTTATTAAAAGGAAATTGAATAAAAATGTAAATTTACATTTTTATCGAGACAACCACCTGTGAATAATTATTTCAATTAATAAAAAACCCATCAAAAACAACTTAGCCGAAGAGGAGACCGTGACAGATCGAATGTCCAACACAAAACCCTCCTAACCCGTGAATTTCATCCAAATCGTTAGAGCCGTTTTCGAGAAACCGACGGGATATATAAATATATACAATTTCTGCTCGTTTAATAAAATAAGATAATAAGATATAAAAAGATTCGTTAATAAAAAATTGGCATTTTGATTTTAGTTAGAGTGTATGTGTCTCTCACCTTTCAAAGTGTAGGTACTAGTCCCCGTTTTTAAATTCTTTCTAAAAATAATTTCTCCACTATTTGGTCACTGTAGTGTCAATTTTTTAAATATAATGAATTTTTTTTAAAAAATCCAATTTTCAGATGGTCTTGTTTTGTCATTTCTAGCAACCACATTGAGAATTTGTATAGAAATTTCAGGCCCAATATGACACATCCATTTTAATGAAACTTTCCTTAATATTAGTATAAAGAATATAATAGATGTATATTGGCAAAAACCTTGTAATTCAGTATATAGTTGTATGTTACAACCGTCGTGTTCGATTTCCGAACGTGTACTGTCGCCGACTGAACGCTTTATCGACCTGCTCGTTGACAACGTCGGTGAATTCCCCTACTTGCGCGGAAAACCCTCACGAAAATTTAGAACTAACTAAAGTTTAAACATATTTTTACGTTACTATTCATTCATTTATATTCTAGTTAATTACTTATTTGTTCAAAATATAGCGAATTTTTAACCGACTTCAAAAAAGGAGGAGGTTCTCTATTCGACTCAATTTTTTTTTTGTGTCTATGTTACCTCATATCTCCGCCAATTGTGAACCGATTTTGATGAATTTTTGTATTGGGTCCAGTCTTAGACCATGAAATATATAGACACGCCCTGGTGTCGATTTGGTGAGGCCAACATCTCTAGAGAAAGTGACGTCATCTGTAGGTAGGAACACCCTGAAATAGCATGGCCACTATAGGAATTATTATACATTGAGATAAATTTATCGTAGTTTAGATTATTTATTTTGGATTCCAATAATCGCAAATTAATATTATATTAATATTACCAAAATATTTATGCGAGAACGTGACGTCATCTGTAGGCGATGTTGGCCTCACTTCACTCTGTGTGGAGAGTAGCAGAGGGCGTGTCTATATATTTCATGGTCTAAGGGTCCAGTCTAGCTTCCGATTGGTCCCATTTTTTCATTGGTATTGGACCTTTTTTGATATGTTTGTTTAGGCATATCTTCTTTGTTTATGAACCGATTTTAATGATTCTTTTTTTATTGGAAAGAGGGTACCTTAGGGGTGTTACCATATTAATTTGGTCAAGTTCTGAAGATATGATCAATGACGAATTAACGTAAACATCCAATTCTTGTGAGCAAATAATTGAAATTATAATAAATAAAATCTTTTATAAAAAAAATCTTAAAACATTGATTTAAAACCCGCAAACGTTTCGAGAGAATTTCTATATTTATAAATTGAATTTTATTATCATTTTCTGATTCATTCACCCGACCCTTTCTCTTACGAGATGCATGCAAGGTATTACATTAAGTCACTATTAATAAGATCACTAAAAAAGAGAAAAATAAAAATAATTTTTATAAAAAAAATTAAATGCAAAATAATAATAATAACTTAAAAAATAAAATAAAATCCACTAAAAGGTATAAAATAATTATCTAATTTAGTTACAACTAAACGACGAAATATTAACATGAAATCACTTTTTGAAGTCGGTTCCAAACAAACTATATAAGCGAGGGTACCCGCCAATCGTACTAAGTAAAATCCGTCGTGTGCGATTCATAAAATGTAAATATTTGGCACCGACTTCAAAAAGTGATTTCATGTAAATATTTCGTCGTTTAGTTGTAACTAAATTAGATAATTATTTTATACCTTTTAGCGGATTTTATTTTATTTTTGAGTTCTTATTATTTTATTTGTTGCATTTAATTTTTTTGAAGTCGGTTTTATTTTTTTTATAATTCAAAATAGGGAATATCTGCCTATTTTTTATGATAATATTTCTTTGGATGGTTTATAGCCCAGTAAATAGGGGTTTCAGCTTACATTAATTGCGGAAAATGATTTTTTCTCAGAATCGTTTGGTATGGTGTGGGTATGAGAAATCTAAGTTTGCTACCTCGAAAGTGTGGAGGACAACTTTTGGTGGCCGAAAAACCTCGATAACTTTTTGCTTATAACTCAAAAACAGTTAACATTTTGTAAATACCCGTGCTAGAGTAAAATTAAAGAGGACAAAATTTCGCGCAGATTAAAAAAATACAAAATTGGTCCAGTAGTTCCATTTTTAATAAGGATCCGAAAAACAGAGCCCACGGAATCACTTAAAACTAGTACTTTTTTCGATTTTTCCCCATTTTGACCATGAAGGAGTACTTTTTCGACAAAGCCTACTCTATACATTTGTAAACTAGATTAAATTTTATACAATTGAAACAAAGTTTCACCTTAATTGGATAATGGTAACCTGTGCCGCAATGAGGTTGAAATTTAAAATAAAAATGCAATTTTTTGCATAAAATGGCAATTTTTCCTTCATAAAATGAAAACCACTCATCCTAGAAACTTGATTCCTATCTCATTGTCTAGGAAATTTTGTTGACTTGAACGTTTACGTGTAGCACTTTTTTGATAAAACTCTTAGATTTATTGATATATCTCATATATTTACCGGACAGGATATGATCCGAATCCTCAAAAGCGTCATAGAAAATGACGGATATCTATAAATCTAAGAGATTTATAAAAAAAGTCGTCCAAGTAAACGTTCAAGCCAACAAAATTTCCAAGACAATGAAATAGAAATAAAGTTTCTAGAATGAGTGGTTTTCATTTTATGAAGGAAAAACTGCAATCTTTTTGCAAAAAAATTGCATTTTTTCAAAACTTCAACCTCATGTTACCATTATTTATTTATTTATTTAAAACAATGCTCTGAGGTGGCTACCTCGTAGAGCAGAAACAGAAAGAATATATATACAAATAGTAACATTTAAGTAAGCAAACATAACATATATAACATTTAAATGAGCAAACAGAAAGAATATAGGTATAAAGTAAGATATAAATGAGCAAGACTCTCCCAGCCCAGAGTCAGCACTAGCAGGCGGATAGACCAGTGACACATTACTCCAACCCAGCTCCCCCGAGAAGATGCACCCTGAGTGAGCGATGAAAAGATGATGTTGAAAGCGATGTTCGGATATTTAATGGCAATGTATTCCACAACCGAGCCGAGCTGACGACAAAGGATCTAGTGGCGATCTCAGTACGATGATTTGGAATATGGATTTGTCTGCCGTCAGCTCTTAATACCCGATTATGAATGGATGATTTGAAAGTGAACATGTTGTATATGTATTTGGGGTGAAATGTGCTGAATAGTTTGAAAATAAACCTGCCAAGCACGTAGAGGCATCCAATTAAGATGGAACTGGAATTAAATAAATTGTAGCAAATGTAATCTAGTTTAAAAATGTATAGAGTTGTCCTTGTGGAAAACGTGCTCCTTCATGGTCAAAATGGGGAAAAATCGAAAAAAGTACGAGTTTTAGGGATATTCAAAAGTGATCCCGGGGGCTGTTTTTTGAAAGACGCTAGTATCGGTTCTACTAAACCTAAATAGATGAAATTTTTATCATTTAACGCGTAATCTAAAGATATTTAACTTATCTAATTGATATCTTGTGGATTTAATAAGCCGTTTTAGAGTTATTCAAGAAAAACTGAAAAAACTCAGAAATGTTCTCATTTTGAGACGTGTAGAAAAATTTCCAGAACACAGATTTGGGGAAAAACTTGGGGTTGTAATACTGGAGTACCAATAAAGGTATTCCAGCAATAAATTTTTTACTGGGAATTATTTCCTGTTTATGCCATTTTTTTACGTAATTTGCCTGGACTAGAAAACCTACCTTGAAATTTTACTTACTGATTATTTAAAAATGTTTCACCTTGAACCGACACCTATCTCTTTAAAAATCATTAACAATCTGTTATCAAATCAAAGATAAAATATCTGAACCAATCAAGATTGTCTAAATATAAATAAAAAAATTTGACACAATCTATCCCAATCTATTTATAATCTTCAACTTGGTTGCCGTCCTTCAACTATCTCGGCGTTCAGATAATCAGCTACAAAAGCGTTAGCAACGAAGTCAGACTCCTATGTATTAATGCGTCCAAAATAACAGGATGCCTGAAAGAAACGGTTTGGTCAAACAAGTTTCTGGGACCTGAAGTAAAAGTACGCATCTATAAGACCGTTGTGCGACCAATTTTGACATATGCGACCGAAACAAGAACACGTGAACAACGAATGAAGATATTAGGGAAAAGTGCAATATACAAAAAGTCAGCGTATGGGTCCAAAGGAGAAGATTAGAATGGAGTGCACAGGTATGGCGAATGAACGAAGAACGGCTGGTGAAGAAGGTAGTAAAAAAAAATTTAAGAAAAAAATAAAACCGACTTCAAAAAAATTATATGCAACATATAAAATACACTAAAAGGTTAATTAAATTAATCTTAAGAAATTCAAAGATGTTTTGAGTAAAGCGAAATTTAGAGAATACTTAGCCAGACTACCGTTTTATAAGAACCATTGAGGTCCAGCTGATTCTCCATCCTGAACCAAGAGAGCGAAAAAAGATATGGTCCATCTGGATGTTACCCGGTATCAATCCGCGCATAGCCCGCACGATACCCCACCACGGACCACCCAGAGGGACATGGCATCTCAAGTTCTTATATATTACCTCTCTGATTCAGACGCTTACAAGTCTATTCTTACATAGAGAGATGATACAAATTAATTTAGAATTCCGCAGAGTAAATTCACGAGCAAATCCACTCAACGGAATTTTTAACAAATTATAAGTAAATTTGTTTTTCTAGTATATTTATACAAATATAGAAAATTATCAAATTAATTAAATTAATCTTAAGAAAATTCAAAGATGTTTTTATAAAGCGAAATTTAGAGAATACTTAGCCAGACTACCGTTTTATAAGAACCATTGAGGTCCAGCAATTCCGTTGAGTGGATTTGCTCGCGAATTTACTCCGCGGAATTCTAAATTAATTTACACTAAAAGGTATAAAAATAATTATTAACTTATTTAGTTACAACTAAACTACGAAATATTAACATGAAATTACTTTTTGTACTCGGTGCCAATGCGATTCATAAAAAGTATATGTTTGGCAACCGACTTCAAAAAGTAATTTCATGTTAATATTTCCTAGTTTAGTTGTAACTAAATAAGATAATAAAACTTGAGTAAGATACGAGGTAGGTTTCACAAAAAAGAAATAAAACAAAATTGAGTTTTGAATTCGACATATTTCGGGGTTAGCCCATCATCAGGAGTCTAAGTAAACTGATTATATATTGGAAAAATAGTTTTACAAGTAACAATTTAAAATTTTTTTGGTTGTATGTGGTGAGGGGAAGGTAGGGGAAGAGGAGAAGCTGTTCTAAGAATAAATATTTTCTATTGAGATTTGAACGGGCTGAAAGGAAACTATACCTGCTATTATAATAACGAATGGGAAAGTACCTGAGAAGGTACAACTGGAAAGGTACATGAGAGAGTAATTGTACTACGATTGGGATGGTGACTGTCGATGAAAAATGGGTCACATACTAGAACAGCAGGCAAAAAAGATCGTGGTCCAAGCGCGGTGAGCCGGCCCAAACGATTGCCAAGCCCGGATTAACAGCCAAGATGGCTTTACTCTGTGTTTGGTGGGATTGGAAGGGAATCACCCACTATGAGGTGCCAATCACTTAATTCGGACCAATACTGTCAAGAACTGACCAGATTGAAGCAGGCGATCGACGAGAAGGGGCCAGAATTGGCCAATAGGAAGGATGTTGTGTTCCTTCAAGTGGACGGCAGGCACACATCGTTAACGACGCGCCAGAAGCACTGAGAGCTTGGGTGGGAGGTTATATCGCACCCACCGTATAGCCCAGACCTGCCACCAAGCGATTATCACCTTTTCAAACATTTGCAAAATTTTCTTGATGGTACAAAACTGGCCTCAAGAGAGGCTTGTGAAAATGAGCTGGTCAAGTTTTTCATCAATAGGGACGAGGACTTCTGCAACCCCGGAATTATGAGATTGCCTTCAAAAAGTAAAAAAGTTATCGAACAAAACGGCGCATATTTGATCTAAATCGGAAAATTTTAACTTGGTTAATTTTATCGTCGAAATAAAGAGAAAAACGGCTCAGAATTTTTTACTTCGCCTATTATTACCAATCGAGAGTAAAATATGTATATACTAGTATAATGCCAAAATTGGGTAGCCATCTTTTTTCCTTGCATAAGTCCAGGTAGACAGGGTATCAACAGGAAACTTCGAATTAGTATTTTGTAGTTATAAAGTTTCCTATTGTTGTATATGAAAATGTAGATAATTAAAAAATAAATAAATCTAATAAATTAGATAAAATAGCTATGCAGGGAAATTGGATGTCGACCCAATCAAGTTTTGTTTATTAATTTTTGTTAGGTTAATTAATTAGATTATATTATCAAAATATTAATTTCATTAGGAAACTCGATAGGTGAAGGTCGACCTAAGTCGGTATCTTGTACTATATTTACTTGCTATGAAAAAACAAAATAATAATCCGAAAGGGCCATCTACAAATAATCACCTCTACTATAATTAATAAATATTAAACATGTTTATGTCCACTTAACATATACTTGGCTTGAACATAGAAAAAAATTTGTTTTAGAACTTCCAAAAAACATTGTGTAGATAAATAAATTGACACGTTCTGATGTGGCCATCCACTTGACTTTACCATACACTTCTGGTTGAGTTTGGTCCAAAGGCCTAGATTTTCATTTCTTGACCCCTCGCCTCCATTTTGGGCGGTTTGTGTTTGATTTTTAGTGTTCTGGTGGCACACTGATTATGTATACAAAATTTGGTTGAGTTTGTTTAAATGGCCTAGATTTTAATTTTTTGACCCACCCCTAATTTTTTTATATCTATGTTACCTGATATCTTCGCCAATTGCGAACTGATTTTGATCATTTTTTTGCATTGGGTTCAGTCTAGTTTCCGATTGGTCCCGTTTTTTTCATTGGCATTGGATCTTTTTTGATATGTTTGTTCAGGCATAACTTCTTTGTTTATGAACCGATTTTAATGATTCTTTTTTTAAAGGAAAGAGGGTACCTTAGGGGTAGTACCATATTAATTTGGTCAAGTTCTGAAGATATGATCAATGACGAAATAACGCAAATCTCCAATTCTTATGACGAAATAATCGAAATTTTAATAAATAAAATCTTTTATAAAAAAATCTTAAAACATTCATTTAAAACCCGCAAACGATTCGAGAGAATTTCTATATTTATGAATTGAATTTTATTATAATTTTCTGATACATTCGCCCGATGCTTTCTCTTACGAGATGCATGCAAGGTATTATATTAAGTCACTATTAATAACATCACTAAAAAGAGAAAATAAAAATAACTTTTATAAAAAAAATAAAATAAAACCGACTTCAAAAAAATTAAATGCAACAAATAAAATAATAATAACTTAAAAATCAAATAAAATACACTAAAAGGTATAAAATAATTATTATCTTATTTAGTTACAACTAAACGACGAAATATTAACATGAAATTACTTTTTGAAGTCGGTGCCAAACATATACATTTTATGAATCGCACTCGACTTGGCGGGTACGCTCGCTTATAGGTATAGTTTGTTTGGCACCGACTTCAAAAAGTAATTTCATGTTAATATTTCGTCGTTTAGTTGTAACTAAATTAAATAATTATTTTATACCTTTTAGTGAATTTTATTTTATTTTTAAGTTATATTACGAAAATATTATTAAATCTAGGTTTACTATTTCTATTGATTTAAGTTATACAAATATAAACGCGCAAAATGTTACATTCTGCCTTTGTTATTTTAATTTTGCTTTTAAATCCTGAATCACCATTTATACCGAAAGGAATTTACATCATAACAGAGGAAAATTATTAATATGTACATATATCAATATATAGATTAACACAATACATATAATTCCAAATCGAAATGACCTCTAGAATATATGATCCCAATCTGACCTCTTGTTGAGTGAGTGGTATTGATCTTTTCTATTTTATTTTTTTATTTGTAATTGTTAGCTAGGAAAACTATATGAGGAAAACGAACAACAGCTCTGGTAATGTTTTTACGTGGGTTGGGCAACCACTTAAGCCCAGCAATGTGTAAACGCCGCCGCGGCGCCAGTAGCTAGCTCTGCCTGGGCTTATTTTCTATGACAGGGCTGCTTTCTGCATTAGGGGAGAAAACCCTCTATTCCACTTTGTGTTGGGCAACTGCGAGAACACCCCACGATCGCGTTACTGGCACCGTTGCATTAGATAGAAAATCATTTCATTTTTATTCATTCAATGAAAATATTTTAAATAAACCACCCACCAGTCACCCACACCTGGAACAAAACTCTAGAGACCGGAAAAGAAACCCTTGCTGTAGCCCTAGATATCTCAAAAGATTTTGACCAAGTTTGGCACAAAAATCTTCTTGCCAAACTGACTGCCTTTGGATTCACACCAACTTCACAAATGGATAGAAAGCTTTCTGACAAACCGTAGTATCAAAGTTGTGGTGGATGGAATATCATCTGAATGGTTCTCCAAGGCTCTGTAATCTACCCCACACTCTTACTAATTTATATAAACGACGTTATCGATCAAACGTCAAACCCCACTCATTGTTACGCCGACGATAGCACTCTGCACGGCAAACCCTCACTCCCGAATAATCGAATCAATGTTACCTCCTCAATCACTCTCGACCTAGACAAACTGAATAAATGGGGCTCTCAAAATTTAGTTAACTTTAATGCAAACAAGACTCAATGTTGTCTAATTTCTAGGAGCGAAAATAAAAATTTCCCTGATATTCACTTCGATTCGAATACCCTGAAAATGTGTCACAGCCTATCCATGTTGGGCGTCTCTGTCGCATCTGACCTGTCGTGGAATGAACACATCTCCTCTGTGGCGAAATCTGCAGCAAAGAAGATTGGCCACTTATTCAGGTCCAAGCGATTTTTCACGCCCCTACATCTTCTCACCATCTACAAGGCCCAAATCCGACCCTGTCTCGAATACGACTCTCATCTATGGAGAGGAGCTTCAAAATATTCTCTTGCTACCCTGGATGCAATTCAGAAACGAGCCGTCAGGCTAATTGACGATTCTACCCTCACCGACTCCCTCGACTCGCTGGCTCATCGAAGAAATGTCTCTGCCCTTTCCCTTTTCTATAGATACTATGACGGCAGGTGCTCTGATGAGATAAAATCAATAATTCCCTCCAAAGTATGCTTTGTGCGTAGCACGCGTTTTGCCGACTCCCAACACTCTTTCGCTGTCAAATTAGAAAAGTGCCGGACCACCTCATTCACCAATATGTATATCCCCTGACTTCAAGGAACTGAAATTCTCTCCCAGCCTCCATCTTTCCCAGCACTTATAACACTTCAAACCTTCAAAACCCGAGTGCATAAACACCTACGTCTACACCCTCTCACTTAATCAACTTTCCCTTCTCTTCGGTATTGCAAGGGTCTTTCGAGATCCATAGTAGCTGCATCTTTACTTGTGCACCCCTTCTAGCATTCGATTGGATTAAAAAAAAACTGACACGTTCTGATGTGGCCATCCACTGGACTTTACCATACAACCTGGCCCCTCACTTATATTTAATATTTAATTAAATTATTTATAATCATGTAGGGGGGTTAGTTTTTGCATCTTTAGACTTCTGAGGGCCCACTGATTATGTATACAAAATTTGGTTGAGTTTGGTACAAAGGGGCCTATATTTTCATTTTAAACCCCCGCCCCTCCACCTCCCTTTAATTTTGAGTCGATACGCACCAAAATCTAATCAGCTCTTAATCTCAATCCACCAAAACTACGTGTGAAATTCGGTTGGGATATTCACACTAGTTTTTGAGCTAGCTCGTCCACAAAAATTTGGTAACGCACAGACTAACTGACAACCAGACAGACAACAGACACAGGAATTATTTAATTGATAATATAATAAGTACCTACCTGGAACACGGTAATTTTTTGATTCAGTTAAAAGCAATATATTAATATTATTATAAAACTAAAGATTTGAGCATTTTTTTACTTTATGATACAGGGTATGGTCAAGTATTGTGATCATGCATGAAAAAAGTGTTTTTTTTCCTTCTCTTTTTCGAAATATCTCAAAAACGGCTCAAATAATTTTGATTAAAAAATTTAGTGAAACCATGGCATTTCGCTCTACAAAAAAGCTCTAATAAGTGAACATCGAAAAAATTATATTTTTTGAGATAATAATTGTTTTGTCAAAATGTCTGTTAGTTAGTTAGTCTGTCTGGTGTTGTCCGTTAGTCTGTGCGTTACCAAATTTTTGTGGACGAGCTAGCTCAAAAACTAGTGTGAATATCGAAATCAAATTTCAAACGTAGTTTTGGTCCATTGTGATTAAGAGCTGATTAGATTTTGGTGCATATCGACCCAAAATTAAGGAGGGTAAAGGGGGGTTAAAGATTAAAAATCTAGGCCATTTGAGCAAACTCAACCAAATTTCGTATACATAATCAGTGGGACCCCAAAAGACTAAAAATGCAAAAACTAACCGCCCAAAATGGGGGGGAGGGGTAGGGTCAAAAATGAAAATCTTGGCCCTTGTACCAAACTCAACCAAATTTTGTATACATAATCTGTGGGACCCCAGAAGTCTAAAAATGCAAAAACTAAACCCCCCTTACATGATTATAAATAATTTTAGGGGTCAGGTTGTATGGTAAAGTCAAGTGGATGGCCACATCAGAACACGTCAGCTTATTTTTGAAAAAAGTTGGAATGTTTTTCAAGCAATCCCCTCAGATTAAAACTAACCAATGTTTATTAAAAGAGAAATAATTTAATTTTTATTCATTTGGATTCATCACCTCTGATATCGCAATTCAATAATATTTCTACTGAAATCTTAGAATTTGTCTTAAAAATTAAATTATTTCTCTTTTAATTAATATTATTTTTAATTTTAAATTCAGATCAAAAGGTCGATTTTCGAGCCAAAATAAAATAAAATTGAAATAAAACTTAATTTATATTATATATATTTTTCAACGTTTACACCCGCTATGGCCATCAAGACGTATCACTGGCCAGAAAGTTTTGAACTACCTTAGAACTTTTCCCATAGGGACCCATTTGAGCACAATTTGACTGGACTAAAATAGGTATTTAATAAAGAAGAGGATCTATCAGTAGTGAAAAAATTCTTGGAAGCTATTGAGTGCTGCCAAGGGGCAGTATTTCTTCAAAGTGTGTCCGGGAATCCAAGTAAAACCATGGTTTGATCGATATCGCCTGTATAGAAATATGCATGTGCAAATAATTAGGTTGAGAAGTGGTCACGCGACTACTCCCGAATTTACATAGAGCTGGTCTTATTGACCATCCTTTCTGTCGATCTGAATCGGTCTCTTGAGGGAACATTAACCATGTCCTTGTGATATTATTATTTTTACTTTACCATACAGGGTATTGTCAAGTATTTTAATCGTGCATGAAAAGTTTTTTTTCCTTCTTTTTTTCGAAATATCTGAAAAACGGCTGAAACTATTTTGATTAAAAAATTGGGCAAAACCATGGCATTATGGTCTACAAAAAAAGCCCTAATAAGTGAACATCGAAAAAATTATATTTTTTGAGATAATAATTGTTTTGTCAAAATGTCTGTTAGTCTGTCTGGTTGTCAGTTAGTCTGTGCTTTACCAAATTTTTGTGGACGAGCTAGCTCAAAAACTAGTGTGAATATCGAAACCAAATTTCACAGGTAGTTTTGGTTCATTGAGATTGATTAAGAGCTGATTAGATTTTGGTGCATATCGACCTAAGATTTAAAGGGAGTGGAGGGGGGGTGGTTAAAAATTAAAAATCTAGGCCGTTTGAGCAAACTCAAGGAAATTGTGTATATATAATCAGTGGACCCGCGGAAGTCTAAAAATGCAAAAACTAACCGCCCAAAATGGGGGAGGGGGTCAAAAAATGGAAAACTAGGCCCTTGTACCAAACTCAACTAAATTTTGTATATATAATCGGGATCCCAGAAGTCTAAAAATGCAAAAACTAACCCCCTTCCCCTACATGATTATAAATAATTTTATTAAATATTAAATATAAGTGAGGGGCCAGGTTGTATAGTAAATTCAAGTGGATGGCCACATCAGAACACGTCAGCTTATTTATTTTTATAATCAGTATGTATCGTATTACTGAACACTATTAGTGATATATTGTGAATATTTGGGTGGGTCCTGATACCCTAAAACGCCCAGATGCAAAAGATGAGAAGGATAGTAATCAAGGAAAAAAACATGCATTATATGCAAAATCCGAACCCTAATTATAATGTATATGCAGAGGCTAGCAAAAATAGTTTTTTCCAAATGCCAATTAAATAAAAAATATATATATATATAATAGTATAAACGCTTTAATTGAAATCGTAGGAAGTTGGATAAGAATTAAATTATAAACAGAATTTTATCCTTTAATGTGCCCAACAGCTCAATATTAACTCAATAGTGTGACAGGTTTAATGTAAGATAAATGGATATTGATCGTGTGTTTTATGATATATTTAATAGAACAAGGGACAATTGTAGCTGTCTAAATTAATTTTTAATTTATTGATATGTTTTATCTCATAGTTTCAGCAACATCAGACAATTGAGATATTTACTGACCCACTGAAGAAGTCAAAAATAAAATGATCAAACGTTTGGCACAATAAAGGATAAAACTCTGTTTATCTACTCTTATTAAACGAGCAAAAATTGTTTGTTTATATATTTATATATTTGTATCTCAGTTCTATTTTGAAAACGGCTCTACCGATTTTGATGAAACAAATTCTATTAACAAGTTTTGAGGATGAGAAAGCGATCTGGCTAGGTCTGGACCTCGACAAATTTCATCTTAATTGATCTTTTCTTAATTAAAAGTAATTATTGATAAATGAAAATCTCAATAAAAAAGTTTGTTTACATTTTTTTCAATTATCTTTTATTTATTAATTGGTTTTTTAATTTTAAAAACCCACTAATAAGTTATAGCAAATATTAATATAAGGTCAGGTGGGGTAACTGGGCCGGGGCAACTGGATCAGGGGTCCTGTAACCCCAGAGCTCTTTAATTTTACCGCATTTTTTTAGCGCAATTCATTTTTTCATATTGGTGGGAAATTTTCAGTTTTCCTGAATTAGAGAAATTTCTTTAAGTTTATTTTATACTTAAGTACTTAGTTAAGTTAATTACTTATCTACTTATTTACCAAGTTATGTGCTTACTTCTTACCTAGTTGCCTTACCCAGTTCCTTGAAAATATTGAGACTTAATTAAGGCTTTCTTAAGCATAAGGAACTTATTTAACTTTATTTCAATGGGTAAAATGAAATTATTTTGTTTAGTTGTTTGATTTATGATACTTTTTTTGTATTTTCTGTAATAAAAATCGATTTTAAAAATTATACTTGGCGTTTAAACTTATCTACCTTAAAAAATTCAATAGAATAAAAAAAAATAGAGGTCTTGGTGCAACTGGGCCAGCCTAGTCAGGGCCCAATTACCCCGAATCGCTTACATCTTTGATTATTTTTAATCCATATACAAATGAGACTAATTCTACCTACGGCCAGGGCCTTGAGGGATAGGGGAACATGTCCAACTGCTCAAAAGATGTTAAAAATTAAAAAAACAGCAAATAGGCTGGGCTGGTCCAATTACCCCACAACGCGTTTAACTGGGCCAACCGCAAAACTTTACATTCAACTTAAGATAATTCCAAAATTTTGAATAATCAAAAGTTGAAAGTATCATGATTATTTGAAGAAAATTTCATCTTTCAATTAATATAGTCACGAGATCTATAAATTGTGAGGAAGCTTAGTTATAGCCAAAAATATGGAGTACTATCCTTGGGAAAACAAAAGAAGCTGGCCCAGTTACCCCACTTGACCTTATATATTAAGTTACGAATTTTTTGTTTGTTTTTAATTAACAGGTGTCTAAATCATAACAAAACAGGTGTGTTTACAAATAAATTGGTTGAAGTGGCTTTTTTTATATAACTTGGAAAGAAATCTTATTTAATTTTATGTTTTTATTTCAGATCCTATACGATTATTTTTTTATTATTATTTTCCTATTTATTTTTTTATAATGCTTATCATATGTACGAATGTGGGCAAATTGGTGTATGAGTAAACAAATATACACATAATATGTGGACTACTAGAAAGCTAGAAATGCAAAAACTGGGTGCGTGGTGGGGTGAATGTGCGAGGTGCAGAAGGTGGAGTGCAGTTGTGGGGGATCCGGGGGTGGGAGGCGCAGTTGGGTGGGGTGGGGCGGAATGGGTGTGCAGTGGGGACGGCGAGGTGTGTGGTTTTGGGAGGGGGGAGGGGGGCCGGGGTTACCGTGCATCGCTCGGTGGCTCCAGGTACTAATTTAATTATTATCTAACTCCCTACGATTTCAATTAAAAAATTTTAAGTACTGGATGCGATTAATAAAACATATAGTATAAATGCTTTTTGAGATATTTTGAAAATACCTACCAAAAACATGAATTTTTTCTCCACGATTACAATTACATGTCTATTTGTGGTAATATAAAAATAAAATCGTATAAATCTAGCAGAGAGGGACAATGCATAGCTATATGATAAAGTTATTTGAATGACCACATCACCTCATGTTCGTGTGGAATAGGCACAGGTTTAGATGTATGTATGCTAAGGTGCTCCTTATTTTGGATATTTTTAACCGACTTTAAAAAAGGAGGAAAAAAAGGAGGAGGTTCTCTATTCGACTGAATTTTTTTTTTTTTTTTTTGTGTCTATGTTACCTCATATCTCCGCCAATTGTGAACAGATTTTGAAGATTTTTTTTTGCATTGGGTTCAGTCTAGCTTCCAATTGGACCCGTTTTTTCATTGGTATTAGACATTTTTTGTTAGGTTTGTTCAGGCCTAACTTCTTTGTTTATGAACCAATTTCGATGATTCTTTTTTTATTGGAAAGGGGGTACCTTACGGGTGGTACCATATTAATTTGGTCAAGTTCTAATGATTTGATCAACGACGAAATAACGTAAATTTCCAATTTTGAGAGAATTTCTATATTTATGAATTGAATTTTATTATCATTTTCTGATTCATTTGCCTGACGCTTTCTCTTACGAGATGCATGAAAGGTATTATATTAAGTCACTATTAATAACATCACTAAAAAGAGAAAAATAAAAACAATTTTTATAAAAAAATAAAACCGACTTCAAAAAACTTATACTGCAACAAATAAAATAATAATAACTTAAAAATAAAATAAAATCCACTAAAAGGTATAAAATAATTATTATCTTATTTAGTTACAACTAAACGACGAAATATTAACATGAAATTACTTTTTGAAGTCGGTGCCAAACAAATACATTTTATGAATCTCACTTGACGGATTTTACTTAGTACGTTTGGCGGGTACGCTCGCTTATAGGTATAGTTTGTTTGGCACCGACTTCAAAAATTAATTTCATGTTAATATTTTGTCGTTTAGTTGTAACTAAATAAGATAATAATTATTTTATACCTTTTAGTGCATTTAAGTTTTTTAAGTCGGTTTTATTTTTTTTATAAAAATTTTCGAATATTTACGCGGACAGGGGCTCATATGCTTTGAAATAAATAAAAAAAATATCCCCCAAGTTTCAAGTCTCTATCTCAATTTTAACCTACAGTACATGTAAAGGCCCGCTGTTGCTTTGGCGTCGAGCCTTTAGACACGGCCGCTAGATGACTCAGTCAGATCGTTGCGACACTTTTGCATGACTGATAATATATCAGTCATGCTATAAGTGAAGCAACTCGATCTCGGCTGAGCATCGAATCGAATCATCGATCGGATCGAGCATCGAATCATCGATCGCATTCGGATCTGGAGGGGCCAACCGCCAACTAGTAGCCCCTCCCCCGCTAACAAAGCGGATGGCGCCCATCCCGGCTTTCCATCAGGGCACAAACAACGCCCTGCACAAAACATTGTTAGGACCCCACCGACTTGGTGGGGGGCGCGGACACGCACCACACAGCACTCAGCACTCACGAGCGCCCTAACAGTACACACCTACTACACAGTGATTAAGTTTCCCATCTAAATTTCATGGGGTTTTTGACATTGAACGATCCATTTTTTATTCTGGCCAAATAGCTCAAAAAATTTGAAACTCTGTAAACTTTCTTTATAATAGTAGCTATCCTTCAGAATTTTTACAAATTTTTAGCTATTATAATTTTGAAGTCTATATTTTACTAATATTAAAAGATATACCAGTATTTTATCTAGATGTATCTCCAAAATTGTAATAGCTAAAAATCTGTAGAAATTCTGAAAGATTGCTACTATTATAAGGATTAAAATCTACAGAGTTTCAAATTTTTTGAAGCTTTAGTTTGGCCGGAATAAAAATTGATCGTTCAATGCCAAAAAGCCCATGAAATTTAGATGCATCGCGCTGTGCGGCACAGGTTAAAATTGAGATAGAGGAGCTTGGGGGATATTTTTAATTTATTTAGAACAATATGTGACTCTCTCTCATGATAAAAATTCGAAAATACCCAAAATAAGGGCCACATTGTATATATATATATAATACATTCGCACGCATTAAATGAAAAGATCGCACTTTTTGACTTCTGGACAAGACCACATGTAATTTTTAGAAAAACCGTCACGCGTGCTAAAATTCCACCTAAATGAATACTACAATTTGTGACTTATATTGAGACCATGGGTTCCGTAGTCTTTACCTGAGGACCCTTTGAGGACGCTTGGCTCGAGACCGATTGCAATACTTAACCCATGTTTCACATTGGATAAAGTAAAAAGTCAAAAAATTTTTTAACATAAATTATAAGGCTCCATCATCAAGGCCCTCAGGTCTCTTAATGAGCTTACAAAAAACTTGAAATGGTAAAATATTTTTTTTTTAATTGACAAAAGTATAATTTAATTAATAGAAAATTATTCGATGCTGCATTCAGTTGAAAATATACTAGAGAAATTTCGAAAAACTAGTTCCAAAAATTTGGAAAATTCCGAATTAAATGAATAAGTATTACATATTCCATACTGAAATTCGAATGGAAAATACATTAGGTATAGAAATTTCGAGGAAATGAGCCCTTTATTTTATTCGAAAAAATTGGATAATTAATATTGTGTATTTCTATTTTTTTTTTGTTTTTTAATGAAAATGATGAGAGAAGGAGTTACACCAAAAAGGTGCAACCCCTAAAGGCCTGGGTTGGCGTGTAGAAGGAAAGAATTTTATGGGCTGGGCGGGGGTCGAAGGTATCTGTGGATACGGGTCTTAAATAGCTGAAGGTTATAAGTCGCGGGAAAGATGGTGGCAGGGAGCGAGTTCCAGTTTCTGGAGGTCATAGGGATAAAAGAGTTGGCGAAAGCGCTTGTTCGACTTTTATCCAATTTGACAGCGAAGGAGTGCTGAGAGTTAGAAAACCGCGTGTTTCTCGTAAAGAGGGCATTAGGGGGGATAATTGATTTCAGCTCGACTGAACAGACACCGTGATAGTATCTGTAGTACAGGGAAAGGGCAGAAACGGTTCTTCGGTGAGCCAGGGGTCGAGTGAGTTGGTTAGAGCCGGGTCTTCTATTAGTTTAATTGCTCGCTTCTGAATCGCATCCAGTGTAGCAAGAGAATGCTTGGAGGCACCCCTCCACAGATGAGAGCCATATTCGAGACAGGAACGAATTTATTATTTAAATATAAAATAAAGAAATTCTAAGAATCAAAATTGATTCTTGAAGGAGACAATAGAAGAGTGTGTCTTCTGCTGGAATTATAAATTTTATTTATAACAAGAATATAGTTTTGAGGGCTTTGCCCTCTTCATCAGAAAAATGACAATTGATGGGTTACCCATGTGGTAATCTCACTATCCATTCATACATTAATTCCTGTGAATCAATTGTAATAGACGTTCAAATTTTTTGAACTATTACTTTGGCCGGAATAAAAAATTGATCGTTCAATGCCAACAACCCCATGCTATTTAGATGATAATCTTAATCGCGGTGTAGCACTAGGTTAAAATTGAGATAGAGTCTTGAAACTTGGGGAATATTTTTTTTTTTTTTTTGTTTATTTCGAAGTAAATGAGCCCCTGTACATGTAAATATTCGAAAATACCCAAAATAAGGAGCACCCTAATGTATGTATGACAAGCAGACTCCTGCTGTCTTTTGTAAATCCGCCACTTATTTTTTAAAAAACATATTTTAATCTTTCATTAAATTTAGTACAGTATAAAATAGAAAATAAATAAATAAATAACTCATAATATGTATAATTATTTTGATTTCATGTTTATTTGAGAATATTAACAACACACATTATGATCATTCATCACGTCCAACAAGATATCCAACATAAAAAATCAAAGCTAGAAATATAAGATCCATTATCATGCCAAATAACATCTTTCTAAAAATGAAAAAAAAATCAAAAATTATTGAATATTTATACCTATATAATTTAATAAATATTGCTAATATCACCAAAAAAAAACATCAACTATTATTTGACTAATTATTTAAGGTTGCGTCGATGAAAGATGAGATGAGGATCAAAAGAGAGGTGTCGGGGAATTACCCTCCTGGTTCTAGTGGTATTGCCTACCTGCCGGGCGGACATTAGTAGGTATTGAACTCACTTTGGATTTTTCTTTTTTAACCGACTTCAAAAAAGGAGGAGGTTATCAATTCGACTGAATTTGTGTGTGTCTATGTTACCTGATATCTTAGCCAACTGTGAACAGATTTTGATGATTTTTTTGCATTGGGTTCAGTATAGTTTCCGATTGGTCCCGTTTTTTTTTCATTGGAATTGGACCTTTTTTGTTTTGTTTGTTCAGGCATATTGAATAGGAACCGATTTTAATGATTCTTTCTACGTTTGGATCAGTATAGCCCCAAGATAGTCAAGACAGTTAACTATTTATTTATTTTATGTATGTTCAGCAAAAACTTTTTGCCACGTGGACTAATTTCGATGATTCTATTTTTATTGGAAAGGGGGTACCTTAGGGATGGTCCCATATTAATTTGGTCAAGTTCTGATGATATGATCAATGACGAAATAACGTAAATCTCCAATTCTTATGAGCAAATAATCGAAATTATAATATAAATAAAATCTTTTATTAAAAAAAATCTTAAAACATTCATTTAAAACCCGTAAACGTTTCGAGAGAATTTCTATATTTATGAATTGAATTTTATTATCAATTTCTGATTCATTCGCCCGTCGCTTTCTCTTACGAGATGCATGCAAGGTATTATATTAAGTCACTATTAATAACATCACTAAAAAGAGAAAAATAAAAATGTTTTTTATAAAAAAATAAAATAAAACCGACTTCAAAAAAATTAAATGTAACAAATAAAAAAATAAGAACTCAAAAATAAAATAAAATGCACTAAAAGGTATAAAATAATTATCTTATTTAATTACAACTAAACGACGAAATATTAACATGAAATCACTTTTTGAAGTCGGTGCCAAACACACTAAATAATCCAACTTACCCGTCAAACGTACTAAGTTAGATTCGTCGAGTTTGATTCATAAAATGTATAAGGAATTTTTGGCACCGACTTCAAAAAGTGATTTCATGTAACAATTTCTTCGTTTAGTTGTAACTAAATTAGATAATTATTTTATACCTTTTAGTGCATTTTATTTTATTTTTGAGTTCTTATTATTTTATTTGTTGCATTTAATTTTTTTGAAGTCGGTTTTATTTTTTTTATAAAAATTATTATTTTTTCCTTATCGTGTTTAGAAATAATTTAAACGTCGAAAAAATATGATTTTAAAACTTTATTATTTTCTGTCTGTGTGTATGTCAGCCTGGATTCCAAAATATCCACAATAACTCACGTACAGAAAGAAATGAAAAAGTTGGCCCTGGTGACAGATTTTTTATATTTGTCTACTTAATCTCTTATCTATGGTTAGTACTCATTAAAAAAGTTTCTAGGATATTATGCCTCTTTATATGGGGCATCCACGCCAAATCGTATGGTTTGAAAAATTTTAATTTTTGATTTCCTTCATTTATTAACATTTTGTAGTATCCATCAAAAAACTCTTCCTGATAAATTTTGAAAGTTTTTTAATCACCGGTTTAAAAGAAATCGAATTTCGGTTTTTTGCTCATTACTTCTTCAAAAATGGTCCAAATTCAATTTTTTTTTTAATTTTTTTACATACTTTTTAGAAAAAAATACAAAAAATTATTTAAAGTTAAATTAAATTAGGGAATGAAGAAAATATTTTTATATTATAGACAAAAGGATCAGCCGGGATTCGAACCCGGGATCTTCGCATGTTTACTGCAACGCCTTTATAAAAGCATTAGCTCTTATCCTCTTGGCCACCGACCCCTGAACCCAAGATGATACTTATTGTCTATATGAATTATGGAATTTAATTTTTATTTATTCTTTTAATCTCTTCTTCGTTCATTTTTGCAGCTCTGTAGTGGCCGGACTATTACAGAGCTGCAAAAATGAACGAGGAAGAGATTAAAAGATTAAATAAAAATTAAATTCCATAATTCATATAGACAATAAGTATCATCTTGGGTTCAGGGGTCGGTGGCCAAGAGGATAAGAGATAATGCTTTTATAAAGGCGTCGCAGTAAACATGCGAAGATCCCGGGTTCGAATCCCGGCTGATCCTTCTGTCTATAATATAAAAATATTTTCTTCGTTCCCTAATTTAATTTAACTTTAAATAATATTTTTGAATTTGGACCATTTTTGAAGAAGTTATGAACGAAAAACCGAAATTCGTATTCTTTTAAACCGGTGATCAAAAAAATTTCAAAATTTACCAGGAAGAGTTTTTAATGGGTACTTACTAAAAAATGTCAATAAATGAAGGAAATCAAAAATTAAAATTTTTCAAACCATACGATTTGGCGTGGAATATGCTCTATATATATGACAAGCAGAAACCTGCTGCCTTTTGTAAATCCGGAACTTATTTTATAAAAAATATATTGTAATCATTAAATTTAGTACAGTATAAAATATATATGTATAATATAAATGAAAAAAATGAATAAGTCATTCTATGTATAATTATTTAGATTTCATGTTTATTTGAGAATATGAACAACAAATTTGATCATTCATCACGTCCAACAAGATATCCAATATAAAAAACCAAAGCTAGAAATATAAGATCTATCATGGCAAATAACATTTTTCTAAAAATGAAAAACAATCAAAATTATTGAATATATCTATAAGTAATTATACAAATATTGCTAATTACACTCTTCGACAAAAATTTTCCCCTTAAACCTAACAATGGATTACAGTAGAGTTTTATACGCTGTTTATCATGCAATTTTCCGATTTTTTACAACACGACAGAGTTTTGAGATTTTATCGATCAAAATGACGAAAAAGGCCATTTTGACCTATTTTCAAGTCCCATTAGATATTAAACAGCAATATTTGAAATCAAAATATTTTGTTGCCGTAATAGAAAACAGCTTCCTCTTTGATTTTCAAATTACCACTTGTTTTAGCTCAATTAGAACTCGGGTTATAACTAAAAAAACTAAGACCTTTGTATTTATCTATGTTTATTATCCTTTATAATCACGTAGTTTCAGTTTTTTAGTTATAACTCGAGTTCTAATTGAGCTAAAAACAAGTGGTATTCTGAAAATCAAAGAGGAAACTGTTTTCTATTACGTCAACAAAATATTTTGATTTCAAATATTTCTATTTCCTATTTTTGACCTATAATATCTCAAAACGCTGTGTTGTAAAAAATAGGGAAATTATGTTTATGAGCGTATAAAACTCTACTGGAATCCATTGTTAGGATTAAGGGGAGAAATTTTCCTCTTTGATTTTCAAATTACCACTTGTTGTTAGGTCAATTAGAACTCGAGTTATAGCTAAAAGAATAAAAACTTATGTTTTTATCTATGTTTATTATACTTTAAAATCACGTAGTTTTAGTTTTTTAGATATAAATCGAGTTATAATTGAGCTAAAATCAAATGGTAATTTGAAAATCAAAGAGGAAGCTGTTTTCTATTACGGCAACAAAATATTTTGATTTCAAATATTGATGTTTAATATTTAATGGGACTCGAAAATAGGTCAAAATGGCCTTTTTCGTCATTTTAACTGATAATATCTCAAAACTCTGACGTGTTGTAAAAAAGTGGGAAATTGCATGATAATCAGCGTATAAAATATATATATATATATATATAAAATTATACTCTACTAAAATCTATTGTTAGAAATTTTTTGTCGAACAGTGTTATTTAAGGTTGCGTGGTGGAAAGATGAGATGAGGATGAAAAGAGAGGTGTCGGCGATGGGTGAACCGCGATTGGAATTAGGTATACACCGTCTTTCGAATTATTTTGGAATTCATCAGATAATGACCCTCCCTTCATCTATTGTCTTCTACTTGGAAATGAAAGTGGAAGTGGAAGTAGGTGTACACGATATTAGGTCGCGGTTCCCCCTCGGGTGTCGAGGAATTGCCCTCCGGGTTGGAGGTCAGTGGCTTTTTCTAACGATATCTCCTGCCTGCCGGGTGCGCATTAGTAGATATTGAAATCGGGATTTTTATTTTTACTTTACCATACAGGGTATGGTGAAGTATTGTAATCGTGAATGAAAAAAGTGTTTTTTTTTCCTTCTTTTTTTTCGAAATATCTCAAAAACGGCTGAAACTATTTTGATTAAAAAAATTGAGCGAAACCATGGCATTTCGCTCTACAAAAAAGCTCTAATAAGTGAACATCGAAAAAATTATATTTTTTCGAGATAATAATTGTTTTGTCAAAATGTCTGTTAGTTAGTCTGTCTGTCTGGTTGTTTGGTTGTCTGGTTGTCCGGTTGTCTGGTTGTCCGTTAGTCTGTGCCTTACCAAATTTTTGTGGACGAGCTAGCTCAAAAACTAGTGTGAATATCGAAACCAAATTTCACACGTAGTTTTGGTGCATTGATTTTTCGTTTATTGGGCCACGCAGGTGGGGGCTTCCACTAACAAGAAATATTTACATAGTCGGGTGAATTTAATTATAGGAGTATTTACATAATTATAGGAACATTTACATAATATATTTACAATTTTTTTTTTATACAATTTCTAGCGCATGGCGATTTCCCTATAAGTTCTCCTGTTGAAGCTATAAAAATTCATCAAAGAACCCCTCATCGCCCTGAAGGTCATATCGCATAAAGTTCTCTGGGAAATTCCCAGGGCGACAAGGGGAGGCACCGCTTTATGCCACCACACTCCCTTCCACGAGAGTGTGATGGCTTCAACTCTCACAGAACCCGAGCCCACCCCAAACCTTGCTGCAATGTTGCTCACCAGACTGGAGTTGCCCTTATAATAATTGATTTTGTTTCTGTGGGCAACCCCCAGTCCGAGGAGCGCTGACACGATTAAGAGCTGATTAGATTTTGGTGCATATCGACCCAAAATTAAGGGGGGTGTAGAGGGGGGTTAAAAATTAAAAATCTAGGCCATTTGAGCAAACTCAAAATTTTGGATACATAAACAGTGGGAACCCATAAGTCTCAAATGCAAAAACTAACAGCCCAAAATGGGGGGTGTGGAAGTAGGGTCAAAAATTGAAAACCTTGGCCATTTACCAAACTCAACCAAATTTTGTATACATAATCAGTGGGACACCAGAAGAATAAAAATGCAAAAACTACCCCCCCCCCCTTACATGATTATAAATAATTTTAGGGGCCAGGTTGTATGGTAAAGTCAAGTGGATGGCCACATCAGAACACGTCAGCTTATTTTATATTTTCATTTGTCTACGTAATCTCTTATCGATGGTTAAGGGGGTTCGGGACTGTTTATAATTTTTATAACAAAATTCTCAAATTTTTATCATCGAATCATTGATGTATTTTAAATCTTTATTCCCGAAATTTGAAGTTGATCGTCTGTCCCATTACCGAGAAATAAATTATTGTGTATTGTCCTTTTAACATGGAAGTAAATGGACCGACCTTCTAAAAGGGCTACTATAACTTCTATACAAATTATACCATTTTCAACAAATTTATTCAGATCAATAATTCAATTTTTATGAATCGAATGATACATTTTTTAATAGATTTGACAGTCTAGTTAATTAGTTATTCATAAATGAAAAAATAAAAAGTTATTTGCAGTCAACAGAATATAACAAAAGCACTAGTTTAGAATTCCAACTCTATTTCTTGAAATCGTTTTTGTGTTAAATAAATGTTTTTATAATGAAAAAAATTTATTTCAATATTCTTTTTATTAATATTATCAAAACAAAGATTTTTATTCGAAATTAACCTCATTATTAACAATTATTTTATTAAAAAATTTAGTAGGTAGACGTTGTCACTCAGATCAACCAGATAGATAAGCTGTCCCGAACTCCCATAATACGCATTAAAATTTTTGGGGGATATTATGCCACTTGGGGCCGTACATTAATTACTTCACCCGAATTTCAAGATTTTTAGACCCCCCCTCCCCCTGTGTCACATTTTCATTGAGTCCCCCTCTTTTGTGACGTCACACTATCACTTTTATACCCTATAATTTTCAGGTTGCAGCAATAATAACCTGAAATCTAAAAAATATATTTGCAAATTTTTTAATTTGAGTTTTGTGACATCACAATTTTTAAAATCCCCCGGGTCCCCTTGACACATTTTGTCACAAATCTGAGATGCCCCCTCCCCCATAGTGTGTATATATATGGACGGTCCCCTTAATGCAAAATTTAAGTTTTCTGGGTCTTCTGTCTTAAGAAATTTTGATTTTTCTAGCTCGCTTGGAAGTCAGTGAAAATCCAACCACTCACAGAAGCAGTGGCGCAACCACGGGGAGAGGGAGGAAAGGGGCTGAACCCCCCCCCCAAGAGACAAGGAGAAAAATGTAAGTAAAAATTGAAAGTTTAATAATTTAAAGACAAGATTGTGAAATGTAATATTAAATTAAATAATTTAACTTTGAGATTGTCAAAACATTATTTTTGGCATTTCACGAAAATGTTTATATATACCGGGTGGGTTTTTTATCTTGAGACACTCTTATAACTCAAAAACAGTGGGAAAAAGTTTCAAATAAAACTTTATTTATATCAGCGGGGAAACTAATCTACGCTATTGTTTGTCGACGTAGAACAAGCTTTCAAGGGTATTTTGAGGTCAGTGGGCCCCCAGGAGTCTAAAAATGGAAAAACTAACCTCCCTCCCCTACATGATTATAAATAATTTTATTAAATATTAAATATAAGTGAGGGGCCAGGTTGTATGGTAAAGTCAAGTGGATGGCCACATCAGAACACGTCAGCTTATTTTCTAACATACCCCCTCAAAAAACATGTCACACCCTGGCCTGGGACTCTCAGGTCCACATGGACCTTGCAGAGGATATGTTTAAATCTGTACTTTTTCCTGGAATCTATAAAATAAAAAATAATGAAAATGAACCCTAAGCGACATACTACAATTTTGCTATTTTAAAACAAAAAAAATCTCAATAATTTAGCATTGATGAAACCACAGAACATGAAACTCTTTTTTTTTTTTTAATGCAATCGAATGCTAGAAGGAGTGCACCAGTAAAGATGCAGCCCCTATGGATCTCGAAAGACCCTTGCATTACCGAAGAGAAGAGAAAGTTGATTAAGTGAGAGGGTGTAGACGTAGGTGTCTATGCACTCCAGGTTTGAAGATTATAGGTGCTGGGAAAGATAGAGGCTGGAAGAGAGTTCCAGTTCCTTGAAGTCATGGGGATATATGTATTCGCGAATGAAGTGGTCCGGCACTTTTCTAATTTGACCGCGAAAGAGTGTTGGGAGTCGGCAAAACGCGTGCTACGTGCAAAGCATACTTTGGGAGGAATTATTGATTTTATCTCATCGGAGCACCTGCCGTGATAGTATCTATAGAAAAGGGAAAGGGCAGAGACATCTCTTCGATGAGCCAGCGAGTCGAGGGAGTCGGTGAGGGTAGAATCGTCAATTAGCCTGACGGCTCGTTTCTGAATTGCATCCAGGGTAGCAAGAGTATTTTGAGGCTCATCTCCATAGATGAGAGCCGTATTCGAGACAGGGGCGGATTTGGGCCTTGTAGATGGTGAGAAGTTGTAGGGGTTTGTAAAATCGCTTGGACCTGAATAAGAAGCCAATCTTCCTTGCTTGTCGTCATCTTCGATATTTTGTTATCAAGCTCCGCCCGGCGAGTGATAAAAATGAAGTTTATTATTAAAGTGAAATTATGATTATTATTGAATACCTACTATGGAGTTTAGTTAGAATGACTAAGAACATAGGCATAAATAAATAAAAAAAAATCATCTTATAGTCTAGGTCCTTTAGGTTTGAATGACGCTATTTATTTATTTATTTTTTTAATTTATGAGTCTCAAAATGAACAAATAACCATTATATCGGGTGGGGCAGAGCATCTTTCTTATTTAGAAATTCAATTAAGAAAAAAGAAATGCAAATATATATTTAATTCTTTGGACAGCATCAAATACAACGTTTAAATTTTATCTTTACACAATTTTAAAGATAATAATTTTATCAGGCAGATGGCGTCCATTGTATTCTTAATACACTGCATAAATCGAACTCGGAAGTTTCGTTCAACTCTCTCCAGCATATCGATGGGTATGTTGGCGACAGTTTGACGAATGTTGTTCTTCAGGTGAGCCAGGGTCCTAAGAAGATTGTTGTAGACAAGTGATTTTAGATAGTGCCATAAAAAATAGGGGGCTAAATCAGGGGACCGTACTGGCCAGTGCAGATTGCCCCTCAAGGAGATGACGCAGTGTATTAAGCCATCTGCCTGATATCATCTTTAAAACTGTGTAAACTTAAAATGTAAACGCTATACTTGATACTGTTTAAAGAATGAAATATTCCGGGTGAGTTTTTTTTATCTTGAGACAGTCTTATAACTCAAAAACAGTGCATTATATGGAAAAAAGTTTCAAATAAAAGTTTATTTATATCGAGGGGGAAACTAAACTACGCTATTGTTTGTCGACCTTGAACAAGCTTTCAAGGGTATTTTAAGGTCAAGTTGAGTTTTTTAAATAGAACCCTATATTTTTCTTTACTCCTTCTAATGTAGAATTAAAAAACTGAACAAGTTTTATTAGAAATATATTTTAAACGACATGAATTAAACAAAATATTAAATCAATTAGATCTGAAATTTTTTTAAACTATTATTTAACTTAATTATCAAATAATAATGATCAAATATTTAATACTATATATAATAGCCTAGATTAATTTGCAGCAACGCTCAGCGAATGCTACCGACAGGGAGCGCTGATGCCGTCGGAATATTTGCGGCAAATTTGAAATATAATTGTAATTTGAACTCGAATTTTGAAATGAAAGTTCCAATTGATTTTAAATTAAGAAACATTAAATATATTGATAATTATTCCTCCCCCCCCCCCTCACCACTCAAAAATTAAAATATTCAATTCGTTTTTCTTTACACACAGAGAAATAAATTAATCACATCTTATTTGATTTATATTTTATATATTATTTGTTTATTTTTTAATAATTTGCCACTTTTTTATAATTTTTTAAAAATCTAAATTTTGTTATTCTTATTTTTGGATTTTTACAAAATTGGACGACTTAAGAGACGCATGCCCGAGTTTCTCATGGCAATACTGGATGGAGCAGCCTGTAATAGAAACAACACCCGATCTCTTTTAAATATTTGTACCCTTAAATATCGATAATTGAACCCAAATTTAAAAAAATGATATAATATAATTCTCCTCACACGATCCCACTTATTTAAATAAATCTATTTCCACACAAAAAATATCACAATGCTGTAGATTATAGAAAAAAAAATACTTCCAGATTCATATCTAGAGCCTCATTTCTGTAGCTGTGTCAGGTCGAAAATGAGGCGAAACTTTTAAGAGACTATGTATTTTCGGGAGTTTACAGGTATACATTTGGAGTGTGGTTTTTTAAGAGGAATACAATTTTTGGACTGAGACGCTGCCCGCAAGGGCACCAGCTCCGGAGGGCCGAGCTTCGAGGGCGTGCCGAAGGCACCCACGAAAAGCTCGTTATTAAATAAATATTTATTAAATTGAAAAGTGACAACAATGAAAATAAGTGTTTATAATGATCTTAAAACTTCATTATACTCAGATTTAAGAGATTATTTTCTACTTAATAGAACTAGTTAAAATTCTTGAGTTTAAAAAAGTTTATTTCTCGTGTCAATCCAGTAAATAGTTATATTGTATTACCATAAATGGAGCATTTTTTTTGTTGAAGACAGAATTAAAATGGACTTAATTTATGGTGAATGTGGAAGAAGTGTTATGGGGCTGCCATTGAAATGAATTCTGAGCGTTCTTTTGATAGGAATACACCCTCACAAGCTTCATTTTATCGTGTTGTAAATCTGTTTAAAAAAAAATAGGAAAGTGGAACTGGAATTTATCCCGAAGACTTGCGATACACCCTGGAATGTCACAGAACATAGTCGGAAAATTATTAAATTATTTATTTAAAAATTAAATATTTGATTATTATTATTTGATAATTAAGTTGAATAATTGTTAAAAATAATTATTATTTGAATTTTTTTAGATCTAATTGATTTAATAATTTGTTTATTTGATGTCGTATAAAAAAATAGTTCTAATGAAACTTGTTTAGTTTTTGATGTAGATTAAGTAGATGTATAGGAAAATATAGGGTTCCATTTAAAAAATAGAACTTGACATTAAAATACCCTTGAAAGCTTGTTCTACGTCTACAAACAATAGCGTAGTTTAGTTTCCCCTTTGATATAAACAAACTTTTATTTGAAACTTTTTTCCATATAATGCACTGTTTTTGAGTTATAAGACTGTCTCAAGATAAAAAACTCACCCGGTACATCTGCGTTACTTTTTTCTTAATTAAATTTCTAAATAAGCAAGAAGATGCTCTGCCCCACATTATATTTAATTAAAATAATAAAAGAGAATTTGATTTGAATATGAGCAACAGATGTATCAGTTTATCTAGGAGTTTAAAAAAATATATATTTATAAGCAATATACTTACCATATAATCCTCAATCAACACATTAGATACAATTTTATAGGATTATGAATGATAGAATTTTATTAGATCATGGACGTAAACTAAAGATTTATTTATTTTATTAATATTAACACAAATATATGTATTATAAATTATATCAGATATAAATGAGCCGTTTATTTTGAAAGTGGCGTAAGTCCATTTTCCAAAAAAATCGAGTTAGCAACCTTAATAGTTACATTTTTACTTGATGTTTTCATTCTGAAGCAACTTGATACTAATATATTTAAAATCATTAAGATTTTGTAACATGAAAATTTGCTGGTTAATGAAATTATATAAAACTTTATTTTGAAAGTGGCCTAACTCCATTCTTGATAAGAAAAGGCATATTATTCACTTAATAATTGACACTATTTTAATAGGACCCTCAATGATATCGAAAAGTGGCTCAACACTTGGAGAATCAACGTCAATGAGACTAAATCAGTTCATGTAACTTTCACCCTAAAAAAAGGCTTTTGCCTCATGATCAAAATCTTCAATAAACCTATCCCCCAGGCTAGCGACGCAAAGTACCTAGGAATGCATCTGGACAGAAGACCAACCTGGCAAAAGCACATCAAGACAAAACGTAAACAACTGGGACTTAAACTCCAAAAATCATACTGGCTAATTGGAAGACGCTCACAAATGACTAAAAGCAACAAAATACTTATCTACAAAACAATATTAAAACTAATATGGACATACGAGCCTTCGGCACGCCCTCGAAGCTCGGCCCTCCGGGCTGGTGCCCTGGTGGGCAGCGCCTCGGTCCAAAAATGTTATTCCTCTTAAAAAACCACACTCCAAATGTATACCCGGTAAACTACCGAAAATACATCGTCTCTTAAAAGTTTCGCCTCTTTAATTTTTGAGTGGCGGGGGGGGGGGGGGAGGAATAATTATCAATATATTTAATGTTTCTTAATTTAAAATGAATTTGAGTCTTTCATTTCAAAATTCGAGTCCAAATTACAATTATATTTTAAATTTGCCTGGTTAATGAAAATCGATTGGAGCCATCAGTTTAAAATCCGAGCTGACAGTTATATTTCAAATTTGCCTCGTTAATTAATATATATTTAATGTTTCTTAATTTAAAATCTATTGGTGTTTTTTCATTGTCATTCGAGTTCAAATGAATACAATATTATCTCGACACAAAGTCTAAATCAAAAATATATAGTTTTAGTAACAGAAATCAAGATATAAATATTAATGTTGCATTGGTGTAATGGCTAGAGCTGATGCCCTTAGTTCAAGAGTTCGTCGGTTCGATTCTAGGCAAGAGGGTAAATTTTTTAAAGAAAATTCTCTCAGCGTTGTTACAAATTAATCTAGGCTCTTATATATGTATATAGTATGGTATACAACTCTGGGGCTCAGCAGCCGAATCCAACATAGAAATTATTCAAAGATTTCAAAACAAAGTGCTGAGAGCAATCGCTGATGCCCCGAGCTGGGTACCAAACTGCACAATACTAAAAGACATAGAAATCCCCTCAGTCAAAGACGAAATAAGACATCACAGCCACACGTACCTAAACAAACTGACTCACACACCCCATTGAGTATGCCCAAGACATAATATCAACATTACCACCAACAAGATTATAATTTTTAAGAAAAAAATAAAACAGACTTCAAAAAAATTAAATGCAACAAATAAAATACACTAAAAGGTATAAAATAATTATTATCTTATTTAGTTACAACTAAACTACGAAATATTAACATGAAATTACTTTTTAAAGTCGGTGCCAAACAAACTATAACTATAAGCGAGCGTACCCACCAAACGTACTAAGTAAGATTCGTCGAGTCCGATTCATAAAAGGTATATGTTTGGCACCGACTTCAAAAAGTAATTTCATGTTAATATTTCGTAGTTTAGTTGTAACTAAATAAGTTAATAATTATTTTATACCTTTTAGTGTATTTTATTTGTTGCATTTAATTTTTTGAAGTCGGTTTTATTTTTTTCTTATAAATTATTTTTATTTTTTCTCTTTTTAGTGATGTTATTAATAGTGATCATATCATCAGATCTTGACCAAATTAATATGGCACCATCCCTAAGATACCCCTTTCCAATAAAAAAAGAATCATCGAAATCGGTTCATGAACAAAGAAGTTAGTCCTAACAAACCTAACAAAAAAGATCTAATACCTATAAAAAAAAAAAATGGGACCAATCGGAAGGTAGACTGAACCCAATGCAATTTTTTTTTTCAAAATCGGTTCACAATTGGCGGAGATATGAGGTAAAATAGGCAGAAAAAAAAAATCAGTCGAATAGAGAACCTCCTCCTTTTTTGAAGTCGGTTAAAAAACACAGACCAATCGACCTACCACAGCGCTTCACGTGATCACGCCAAACCTTTTCTTTCTTTTTATATTTTTACTTCACTTTAATTTATTTTTAATCATAGTTTAAATACAAAATTCGCACATTAATATAAAGCTCAATGGAGCTCTAAATGGAGTTAGGCCACTTTCAAAATAAACGGCCCATTTATTAATGAATATAAAAGAAGACATTGCTCTCACCTTTGAAATTAAATTTATCCTCTTCTCCCTATAAGATAACTTACATAAACAATTACTCCGATTAAAAGAATTTCTTGCCGAATTCGAAACATTTATCAAAAATAAAAAAAATTAATTTTGAGACTTTTTTTATTTTTATTTTTTTATTTACAAATAGAATACAGAAAACATTATTGAAATATCTTCAATGTATATTTGAAATATATGTATATATATAAAACAATCAAAATAATAATTAATTTCTAATGGCGAAAACCACAATAGGCGTAAAACATGTCTTCGAAATATATTCCAATTAATAATTACATGTATTGTAATAGAGAATTCACTCCTCATTATTATCGAGGTAACAAAATTTATTCTCCCATAAGAATAATGAATACATTTTTACTTCGCGCCTCTGATATTCGCCAATATATGTAAATAATTTTTACAAAACTAAGGTTCATTTAAGAACATTATGTATCAATAATATATAATAATATAAGAAATTTCATTAAAATTCATTGCATTTTTATACTTTATAAAACAGTACCTACCTATTGGTGAAAATCACGATAAAGGTGACATCTATTCAAGAAATATACTATATAGAATTAATAAATCAATGTAAATTCATCCTTTAACATCTAGTGACAACTCCTAGGGGCGCTCGTTAATAGGGGTTAAAAAATTAGACAAATATATTCTTATGAGAATATTAGTTTTAATTTTTTCTTAAAGCAATTCCACATATTTAGAAAATTATTTTATTATTTTTTGAAAAGGAAAAATGAATTGAGCACTCGACGGGATTCGAACCCGTGTGTCTCTCTCCTTTAGCCGAAAAGCGCCTTTACCAACCAGGCCACGGATGATCCCGCCAGGAATGCTCTTTAGATAGAATATCATTTTTCTTTTTCGCGGCCTTTTCTATTTAAAGTATTTAGACAAATTAACTTTTAAACGTTAGTTTTAAATTTTTCTTAAAGCAATTAGAGCCGTGAAAGTTAAATAATATAATCAATAATTTCCCATGTTAATTCCACATATTTAGAAAATTATTTTATTATTTTTTGAAAAAGGAAAATTAATTGAGAACTCGACGGGTTTCGAACCCGTGTGTCTCTCTCTCCTTTAGCCGAAGAGCGCCTTTACCAACTAGGCCACGGCTCAATTCATTTTTCCTTTTCAAAAATAATAAAATAATTTTCCAAATATGTAGAATTAACATAAGAAATTAGTGATTATATTATTTAACTTTTGCGGCTCAAATTGCTTTAAGAAAAAATTAAAACTAACGTTAAAAAATTAATTTACTATAGTTAGTAACTATACTTTAAATAAAAAAAGCCGCGAAAAGGAAAAATGACATTCGATCCTAAAGAGCATTCCTGGCGGGATTATCCGTGGCCTAGTTGGTAAAGGCACTCTTCTGCTAAAGGAGAAAGACAAGGGTTCGAATCCCGTCGGATGCTCAATTCATTTTTCCTTTTTAAAAAATAATAAAATAATTTTCTAAATATGTAGAATTAACATAAGAAATTAGTGATTATATTATTTAACTTTTGCGGCTCAAATTGCTTTATGAGAATATGTTTTTGATCCCCTTTATAGAGCGCATCTAGCGGTTGCTGATTTTCACCAATTATAAATTAAACAAAATATAAACCTAGCTTTAATTTGTTAATTTCTTACAATAGATAGATATAGATGAAAAATCTATCAATCTATTTTTTTTTTTTACAACACTTAACAAGCAAGCATACTTATAATATGTTGTAATGTTTTATGGCAGGGGTCGGCAACCTTTTTTGGGCGGCGGGCCATTTTCAAAATAAAATTTTTTATGCGAGCCGCACATTCAAATGTAACTTAAATAGTGCTTTTATATCATATACGAGTATAAATATTATTAAAAATAAATATAGAAAAAATTTATTTTTTTATTGACATTCTATAATAACAATAATGTCAGAGAACAAAAATTTTACAATTCTTAAAAGGGGAAAAAAGAAAATACAATTCCAATTACATATGTATAAATATGTAAATATAAAATATATAAAATATTAAGAAAAATAGTTTATCTTTCTTTTTATTCATTCATTATAATTCAATGCGCTTTTTGTTCTTGAATATTGTTTGATAATTCATTTAAGTCCGGTTGTGTTTGGGATACTGAGATCCTCAACAAGTTTTGTAAATTTTCATCCGTCAACCTCGTTCTATACAGAGGGGTCCAAAAAAATGTATCCACTGATCAAAAGTCCATAACTTGCAGACCAATTGACGGAGTTGTCTCATCTTTGGTAGTATAATAGTTTGTAGTTCCAACAATCGCCACACAAGCGTTGTATTGCGTTGCGTTGTTTTGTTTTGTCAGATAACAGTCGCCAGATAGTCAGTGTTTTGTTCTTAGTTGCACCTAGTTACTCGAGTAAACATGGCTGGCGCAAGGCTTAAGCCCGGTTCACACCAGGCGTTTTTTGTTGATAGAAATCTAGATGGCTGGCTAGGCTGGATCCAGAGGCTTAAAATGACGTCACTGAGGGCTGGGAAGCTGGCTAGCTTGTTGGATTTTGTGATTAGAACATGTTCTATTTTCTCCTGATAGATTGCTTGGAAAATTAGGGAGAGAACCAATCGGAAAGCAGTATTTTATCACGTGGGTGACATGCGCATGGTAAACCAATCGGGAAGCCGCAATAACCATGGACGACACCACAGTCTGGGCGGATTGTTCAAACGTTTTTGTTTTCGCCGTTTTTCACAAATTAATAAAAAAGCAATAATTGCAGTTCGTCTACGATTAATAACCTCTCCAATTATATTATTGCCAGCCATTTTTTTTTGACAACTGCTGAGCGATTGTGTGCGCACGCATCTGATCCTGCTTTTAAAATAAATCCAGCCTTACTGCAAATAGCAGAGTGTGAAGCCAACAACTAAAAATCTATCACGACATCTAGCGGCAGCCAAGCCCTCAAGGAAAGCCATCAAGGCTACCATCAGCGAAAAACGCCTGGTGTGAACCGGGCTTTACATTTGATGAAAGGAAGTCAGTTTTGAAGTGGTATTTTAAGTACGAAAACATTAATGAGGTTCAACGGCAATGGCGAAATATGTATCAAACAGAGCCACCGACACGTTTAACGATTCGTCGAATTCGAGACAAATTTGAAGCCGAAGGCTGTGTTAAAGATGCACACAAACAACGATCTGGACGACCTGTAACAGTAACAAGTCCATCTAACTCCTGTCGTGTGTTAGAACAATTCATTCGCTCACCACAGAAGTTTGTGAGACAGTGTGCCAGTGAAACTGGAGTGAGTGGCTCAAGTGTTCGGCGAATTTTGAAGACAGCAAAGTGGAACTGCTACATCCCACGATTGCTACACGCAATGAACGAGGACGACCCAGATCGTAGAATGGAGTACTGCAAGTGGTTTACTAACATAGCGCGCAACGATGAAGAGTTTGCAGAGATGATTGTGTGGTCTGATGAGGCACAGTACAAACTCAATGGTACAGTAAATCGCCACAATTGCATCTACTGGGCCGCCAAAAATTCGAACGTCCATGTAGACAAAGACGTGAATTTGCCAGGAGTAAATGTGTGGTGTGGGTGACCATTTCGAACACCTACACTTTAAGCTACACTTTCACCAAAAATGAGACAACTTCATCAATTAGTCTGCAAGTTATGGACCTTCAAACAGTGGATACATTTTTTTGGACCCCTCTGTATTTTGATTTTATGAAATTCATTTATGAGAATGTTTGTTCGCATAAATAGGTGCTTAAAAAAAAAATCATTGATTTTGCAAAATTTTTTAAATTGGGAAATTTGTTTTCTGGTAGATTTGAATAAAATGCAATTAAATTATTTTCATCAAAATTATTGTTATATAGGTACATTATTAAATTGCAAATCAATTAACTCTAGTTGTAAATTCTCTGCTGGTTTTACAATATCAAATTTTAAAGGATTTTCAAATATTAATATGTCCATTTCTTTTGCATAAAAATCTTGAAACCGATGACGAAAATTTTCATCCAGTACTTTTAGTGACTCAATAAAAATATTCGAAGGACACTGTTTGTCGTTTTTGGTTAAAAACGATTTCAATGTAGGAAAATGACAATAATTATGCTTTTATAGTTGAGAAATAAACAATTTTGAAAACTTTTGATTTCTGTAAATAGCTCGTTGATTAAGTTTCCTTTGCCTTGTACAGTTATATTTATTGAGGTAAGTTGTAATGTCCACAAGAAAATGCTCTAAGTTTGTTGATTTTTCCTAAAATTATATTGGTGCTTTGGCGGGCCGCGCAAAAAGTTGCAAAGGGCCGCAGGTTGCCGACCCCTGGTTTATGGTATATAAAGTCATATATAAATTAGGGAATTTTATATATAAATGGTCTTAGCATTTTAAGGTGCAATATATGTTAAGTCTTTAAAGATATAGGCGTAAGTAAAGTTGACAATTACACAAATATGTTTGATTACTTATTATTATTTTAATCATACATTAGAGAGTATAAGAATTATATTTCAATTAACGGAAGATTTTCTATAATCACAATTAGGTATTTAGACATTGATAAATATGGGCTTATTAAGAGTTGCTAATTCCAGATAATAAGATTTGAATCAATAAATATAAACTTCTCTTTTTCATAATTCGGACTGAAAATCTTCTTTTATCAAGATTTAAGCAACAGAATAATAGTTCAGTCACAAAATAGTCCAGTCAAAATATACGGAAAAAATGCTAATATTACAATAATTCGCATAGAGCTGAAAATTGGCACAGGTCTCCAATACACTATTAAAAATGAAATATCAAAAATCCCCATCCTCCCAACCTCTGCAAAAAAAATTTATCCAGGGTCAAATATCAAAAATATCGGGTTTTCGAATTTTCTCGCAAACGATAAGTGTTGTCGTAAAAATAGTTCAGACAAAAGTTGTAGATCATGCATGCAATTCTCTACAAAAATTATTTATATTATTTTTTTCTACGAATCATTATTTCTGAGATATCGCGATTCAAATTGTTGAAGACGTCGTACTCTTCCTAATATGCAAAAATCGCAGTTTTTCCTTCATAAATTGAAAATCACTCATCATAGAAACTTGATTTCTGTCTCATTCTCTAGGAGATTTTGTTGGCTTACTTGGACCACTTTTTTGACAAAACTGTTAGATTTATATATATCCAGCATTTTCCATTACACTTTTGCGGATTCTGTTTTCATTTTATGAAGGAAAAACTGCGATTTTTTGAGAAAATAGATCATTTTCTTTCATGGAAAATGATGGATATCTATAAATCTAAGAGTTTTAACAAAAAAGTGGTTCAAGTAAACGTTCAAATCAACAAAATTGTATAGAGAATTAGATAGGAATCAAGTTTCTAGGATCAGTGATATTTATTTTATGAAGGAAAAACTGTTTTTTGCAAAATACTTTCAGCTTTTACATATTATTTAGAGTGCGGCTTCTCCAATTTTTGGAATCGCGATATCTCAGGAATGATGATTTGTAGAAAAAAAGTATAAAAATTATTTTTGTAGAGAATTGCATGATCTACAACTTTTATCTGAGGTATTTTTACGACAACACTTACCATTCACGAGGAAAATGCAAAAAACCGATATTTTTTACCTTTGACCCTAAATACATTTTTTTGCAGAGGTCGGAAGGATGAGCATTTTTGATATTTCATTTGTAATAGTGTATTTAAGACCTGTACCAATTTTCAGCTCTATGCGAATTATTGTAAGCTTAAATATCTATTTTGACTGGCCTAAAATTATATTTCAATTTTCAACAAAACTCCGTGTAAATATTTCACAAATAGTTAAACATTAATAATATACATAATATATTAAATATTAAGTTTGAGTATAAATTATTTCAATAAATTAATTATTGAAAAGCTAAATATTATTTACAATGTGAAATTATAAAAATTAAGTTTATGAGATATTTTACAAATACTACATAATAATATCAGTCTTGGAACCATCGACATTCGAACAAATGGCATCTTGTTTTTGTATATAAGCAATATTTTTTATGAATTTGCGAAAAGGTAGTATAATATGGCAATTTATACGTTTTTTTTTAACGTTTAGATATTATTTCTGTGTTCTAGTTAACTACCAATGGTAATACTCATAGCTTCATTTGATCTTTATTTATAAATTAAATTTTTATTTATAGTAGGTATATATTAAAAATGTAATTAATATTAGATTTTATATTGTGTTGAGATGAAATAAAAATTTACCAAACTTTTAAACTAATAATTAGGGAACAGTGTTGTTTTAACCCCTTGAAGATAGGCAACTAACTTTACAACAATTTCATCTGGAGGATCTGGAGGAAATTTAATTAATTAGATAGCTGGTTCAAAAAATCGTCATTTAAATAAAAAAAAAATTAATTAGAGGTATTGAAGATGGAGAGGTAGAATTGAATGCTGAATTGATGGAAAGGTTGCTCAAAGATAAAGAAAACTACTAATTCCGATTACATTGAATTGAATTTTTAACGTTCCGATTATTAGAGGTTCCAAATAATTGCTGAAGACATGGATGAATCGATTTAATACCAGGTCTCACTTTTGGGAAAAAAAATTTGGGATTAGTTTTTTAATGAAACTAATTATTAACAGGTGGTTGAATCAAAATAAAACAAATGATTGATTAAATCAAAAACGAACACATGCATTACCCAGTATCGTATTCCAGGTACTTCTGTTTAATAAAGTCAAATTTATTGAAGTTAATCTTGTTCAAATTATTAAACAGAATAGGGATCGTTCATCTAGACTTTTACGCCAACTAGTACCAAACATCTCAACTAATTGGTATCGTTTATTAAATTTTAACACGTGATTTATTTTTTAATAATTAATATTAAAATTAATTGATATTATTTTAATTATGTCAGCTTCAAGAAAGAATTGCTGTATCCGTGGTTGTAATGATACATCACGTCAAAAACGTGGAGTTGATGTGAAAGTGAAATTTTATAAATTCCCAGATAGCATGTTTGGAGCCGCATGGAAAATAGCGAAACGTAAACAGTGGATAAAAGCAGTAAAAACTTATGTGTAAGTTCTGTATTAATCAACAATTTATAACAAAATTAAAGTAAAAGTTCAGATTAAACTCAGGCATATAAAAAACTATAATTTTGATGGTTAAGTTCTTAATATTTATGATATTTTTGTAATAATAAAAACTTAACCTTTTAATTTGTTTTGTTTTCAGAGAAAAACCAAAAGACTGGGCGCCAAATAAAAATACGAGAATTTGTAGTTCTCATTTTATCAATAATGAAAAATCGGAGCATCCGTTACATCCGTCTTATGTTCCTTCTATTTTTCCTGGAAGTGAAAATATTAAAAAAAAATATATAATCCTTGGGACGTTTCCAGCGAGTCAAAAATCGTGAATTATTGAAAGTTGCAAATATTAAGAAATCTTTTGTGAGTGAAGAAACCAATAATTTGATTTATCACCAGTTCAATTAATGTAGTATTGGAGCAAGGTGATAATGTGCATGTTAATAGTCTTGAACAGAAACAGAATGATGCTGGTGTTGTAATGTGCAGTAATTTTACTTAGATTTAGTACAGAAATTTTCACATCATATGTATTTGACACACTCGTTTGCGGCACCACTTTCGCGGTTATGACACTTGCAAAATTATTAGTTTTTTCAACTACACCATAGACATGATTAGAGTTGAATAACTTTTTCCCTTTTTCATCATTTTGGCCATGTATAATATTATTGACAACCGGTTGAAATCCATATTTTTTTATTTTTTCCATTATTTATAAATATTTCATGTTGTGTTTAATGAATGTTTTGATCCCACTATCTTCGGCAAAGGAACACTAGAGAGCGCTTACTTCGACAGTAGTGCTGCCTCTATGTTTCACGCACGATCCCTATTCTACATTAATGTTAAAAGATTTATAAACAACAATATAAATAAACAATAAGAACAATAGTTTAGAATAAAGTTTCCTATCTCATTCTTCACCCCTATGACAAATAAAACCCTACTACTACTAACCCTAAAATGTCAGAAATTAAGTAAATAAACATTTAAGCATTCGCGATGTGAATCTATTGGCGAATTTTAAGAATCTTATAGGAGAAATCCTTAAGGTTATCCTCTGCTTGATGTAAATAAATTAATATGCTCCTATATTTGTGAATTTACATCCATTGGATTATTTGAGCCTATGAGCAACAAATAGAATATTTATGCCGTCTGGCTTGCGTTTTCACCTGTATCGAAGAAAAATTGTAAAATATAACGTATTTTCTCTTTGCTGGTGTCCATATTTGACGTGAGCTCAAACAAAACTGAGTCACCCATTCACAAAACTGTCAAATAAGTTTTTTTTAGTACCAAATGTCAGCTTTCTAACATGGAATGTAAACGGATCGTACTTTTAGATCGCGAGATACAATTTATTAAAATATTGGAAACATGGTAGTCTGGCGATCCCAGGGCTGGATATCTTTTACAGAGTGCCTGATTTGAGACGGTTCGAGAGTTTTTACTCTGAGTGACCCGGAGTGCTATCGCCGATTGCCAGATGTATCGTGACGGCTAATAATAATGACCACCTTATTGATTTCTTCTGGAGAGATGGCCCAGCCCAACCCTATTTTCAGCGTTGATCTATTTAATTAATATTTTACCCAGTAGCCTATATTCCCAGTGAAATATTTATTTTTCTTGACCATGGCGGTTTCTTGCCTATTTATTTATTTATTTTTTATTCCTTGACTACGGCAACTTCCTGTCTACTTATTTATTTATCTGTTTTTTAAATTATTTATTTTTAAATAATTTAACAACAATTTCTTTAAACCCAGTGACATATTCAATTTATTTGATTATTTATTTATTTATACTTCCCAGTGTATTTATTTATTTATTTTTATTGTTTCAACGACATGTGGTATTTTCTTTTTTATTGTTATTATTATTATTTTATTCTTGGTGGCAGCATACTAAGGTTCACACTGTTCTGCTGTAGCCACACCCTGAGCAACTCAAACGGATCCTGAGTGGCAGGATCGGAGGGCTATAAGGGGAGATGTGGAGGCCCTAAGAAAAAAAAATAATGGATTTCTTTTTGCTACACCTATTATTTTAACAAATTTTATCTTCTAGTTGAAAACTCGAGTTTTCCCTGCCTGAATTGATATTAATTCTTGTCTTTCGATAGACGATGGTGAGAATTTTGAATGAAGGTTGGTTGCAACCGCATCTAACAATTAATAAATTCAATAACGGTGGGAGCCGAGAATCGAGCCCGAATCTTTTGTAGTTCCTGCAATATTGTTGTATTTCTGCATTTATAACCAATTAATTGAAAAAGGTTTAGGAACCCCTGCTCTCTACTCTTAAGGAATATTTGTAGAGCTGTTACGTTTCTAGCGAAGATTAGGTACTATACATACAACACAACCGGAATATGCCATAAACACACAGTGTGAATATGTAAGTTTAACAGATTAAATTCGGTAATCTTTCAGAATCTTTGAACACACCAAAGTCATTGGCAAGAACAATACATTGGTTTAGGATATCTCTCTTATTTTCAGAAAATGTTTGTTAATTAATTGCTTATCTCTAAGGGGGCTTACAAGAACCCACTGTCCCAAGATTTTGAAACAGAAAATTCATATTATACCGGGTGAGTTTTTTTTATCTTGAGACAGTCTCACAACTCAAAAACAGTGCATTATATTAGAAAAAGTTCAATAAAGTTTATTTATATCAGGGTGGAAACTAAACTACGCTTTTGTTTGTCGACCTAGAACAAGCCTTCAAGGGTATTTCGAGGTCAAGTTCTGTTCTTTAAATGGAAACCTATATGTTTCTGTACTTATTCTTAATCTAGAAAAAAAAACTGAACAACTTTCATTAGAACTATTTTTTATTTGACATCAAATAATAAAAAAAAAATATTAAATCAATTAGATCCCAAAAAAATCCTAATAATTATTTTTAACAATCATTCAGCTTAATTATCACATAATAATGATCAAATATTAATTATTAAATAAATAATTTAATAATTTTGCGAGGCTGTTTTGAGACATTCCAGTTTGTAGGTATCGCAAGTCTTCTGGATGAATTCCAGTTCCAATTTCCTTATTTTGGCCTGCTTAAGTTTCTTCGTAGCCTTTACATTTCCTATTTTTTTTTTTTTTTTTTTAATAGATTTACAACACGATAATATGAAGATCCTGAGAGTAAATATATTAAATTATTATTTTTTTTTTTTTTGTGATGGACCCTTGGGATCACGAAAAGCTTTTTGTTTCTTGCAAGGCCAGGATCTTGATTTTTTGTTTATCGAGTTCTATGGTCAGGCTATGTAATTTTCCTGGCCGGATGAGTGTGTTGATGTTAAAGGTGCCCAGGTATGTACGGATTTTTGGCGTTATTCTTCCATTGTTTCTTCCTTTGTTTTCGTGATGGTCCGGGTCCCACAGAATCCGAATGCCCGGTTGCCACTCGAGGGTGGGTGGATTGGTTACCTTCTGGGGTAATCTTGTTTTGCCTCTCACGATTCATGGTTGCTTGTTACGAAATTTCGTCCTGCGCATGCGCGAGGTTTTGTAGAACCAGAGATTGTCAGTTTCTGGAGCCTTATTTATTATATTATTATATACTTATTATTATTAAATAATTCATTATTATTTAATTATTTATTTAATTATTATTAAATAATTCATTATTATTTAATTATTTATCTAATAATTAAATATTTGATCATTATTAATTGATAATTAAGTTGAATGATTGTTAAAAATATTTATTAGAATTTTTTTGAGATCTATTTGATTTAATATTTTTTTTTATTTGATGTCGTATAAAAATAGTTCTTGTAGCGGCCCGCGTTGCTCTGGCTACGAGCTTTTAGACAAGGCCGCTAGATGACACAGTCAGATCATTGCAACACTTTGCATGACTGATAACATTTCAGTTATGTATTAAATAAGGCAATTCGATCTCGATCCAGCAAGCAGCCCTTGACCCACCAACTAGGTGGGTAGAGCCCTTCCCCACCAACTAGGCGGGTAGAGCCCTTCCCCACCAACTAGGCGGGTAGAGCCCTTCCCCACCAACTAGGCGGGTAGAGCCCTTCCCCACCACCGAAGCAGCTCTTTACCAGGGCACGAACATCGCCCTGTCCAAATCATTGTTAGGTCCCCACCAACTAGGCGGGCAGCGCGGACACGCACCACGCACCACCCCCTAACAGTTCTTATGAAAGATGTTCATTTTTTTGTAAGTTAATAATATATACGGAAACATATAGGTTTCTATTTAAAAGACAGAACTTGACCTCGAAATACCCCTGAAGGCCCGTTCTAGGTCGACAAACAATAGCCTTAGTTTAGTTTCCCCCCTGATATAAATAAACTTTTATTTGAAACTTTTTTCATATAATAATCCATTGTTTTTGAGTTATAAGACTGTCTCAAGATAAAAAAAAAACTTACCCAGTATAGGTATATAATATATATCTACCTATTATATGAGATTTTTCGGAGGCGCACAGGATTTTACTTATAAAATAAGTAAGAAATTGCTAAGGACAGAGGTCAAATTATTTTTACTTAAACATAATCTATCTATATTGTGAAAAGTATAAATGAAAATACATAATTTTTTTCGATTAATAGTAGTTATATCAAAACTTAAAACACAATATCAGTTTTAAAAAAGGGACGCATATTTTTGGATGATTTATAAATATATTTGTGTTTGGAAATTCAAGTATATTTAAATATAAAAGTTAGTATTAAATAAATATTCGAGTATTCTAGTTAATTCTTTTTTTCTTTTACAATTCCTCCAAATTAATATATAAAACAAAAAAAAAACTAATTACATAGAAATTTTTATTAAAAAAATCTGTAGTAGAAAAATATATAATTTTACCTATATATAAATTTAGATTTTTTTTTTTTTTTATTTAAAAAATATTACTTACTTAATTTAATTATTTTTAAAAATTAAGAAAATTACCTTGACATGTAAAATTTAGAAAGAAAATTTTTTACATTAACCCACAAGGAGAGGTACACATCAGAATATTACATTTTTACACTTATCCGCGCCTGCCATTTTTACTTTACCATATAGAGTATGGTCAAGTATTATTTGTAATCGTGCATGAAAAAAGAAACTATTTTGATTATAAAAATTGAGCGAAACCATGGCATTTCGCTCTGCAAAAAAGCTCTAATAAGTGAACATCGAAAAAATTATATTTTTCGAGATAATAATTGTTTTGTCAAAATGTCTGTTAGTTTGTGCGTTATCAAATTTTTGTGGACGAGCTAGCTCAAAAACTAGTTTGAATATCGAAACCAAATTTCACACGTAGTTTTGGTCCGTTGAGATTAAGAGCTGATTAAATTTTGGTGAATATTGACCCAAAATTAAGGGGGTGGAGGGGGGTTAAAAATGAAAAATCTAGGCCATTTGAGCAAACTCAACCAAATTTTGTATACATAATCAATGTGACCCTGAAGTCCAAAAATTCCAAAACTAATCGCCCAAGGGTCTGGTCTGTAGGGTCAAAAAATGAAAATCTTGGCCATTTACCAAACTCAACCAAATTTTATATACATAATCAGTGGGACCCCAGAAGTCTAAAAATGCAAAAACTAACTGCTCAAAATGGGGGAGGGGGTGTAGAGTCAAAAAATGAAAAATTTTGTCATTTACCAAACTCAGCCAAATTTTGTATACATAATCAGTAGGACCCTAGAAGTTTAAAAATTCAAAAACTAACCGCCCAAAATGGGGGGGGGGGGGTGTAGGGCCAAAAAATGATAATATAGGCTCTTGTACAAACTCAACCAAATTTTGTATACATAATCAGTGGGCCCCCAGAAGTGTAAAAACTAACCCCCCTCTCCTTCATGATTATAAACAATTTTATTAAATGTTAAATATAAGTGAGGGGCCAGGTTGTATGGTAAAGTCAAGTGGATGGCCGCATCAGAACGTGTCAGTTTATTGATAAATATAAAAATTGTATTTTTAGAAAAATTTTGGTATGATTCCCAATTATAGGATTAAATGAATTCGCCAACTCGTTTATACCTTTCCAGTAACTCATATCGTTCCACACATGTATCCACAGGTAGGGACGGCGGAACCTTGGGGTCAGGGGGGGTCAGCGGAAATTTTACCGTTACTTTACCCAAAAACAACTTCGTTACCAAATTGATTGTAGATTGTATATTGATATAATGTCTTAAGATCATGTCCATTTTATTGAACATTAATTACCGGTTCCCGGTAGTTTCTTAATTAATTATTTTTTTTGATGAACAAAGGTTTTGTTTTCCTAGTTATATAAGTGTATTACTCATATTTGTTAAGAATAATACAAGTATATATTGCTAATTAATTTCGTTTTTTTTATACCTTTTGAACCTAAACTCAAGCATTATATTGAAGGAGACAATAAAAGAGTGTGTCTTCTGCTGGAATTATAAATCTACTCTTAATAAACGAGCAAAAATTGTATATATATCCGGTCGTGTTCTCGAAAACGGTTCTAACGATTTGGATGAAATTCTCGGGTTAGGAGGGATTTGTTTTAGGAGATTCGATCTGTCACGGTCTCATCTTCGGCTAAGTTGTTTTTGTATATAAGCAATATTTTTATGAATTTGCGAAAAGGTAGTATAATATGGCAATTTATACGTTTTTTGTTAATTGAAATAATTATTCACAGGTGGTTGTCTCGATAAAAATGTTTATTTACATTTTTATTCAATTTCCTTTTAATAAATAATTGGTTTTTTAATTTTATATCTCACAATAAGATCATTATCATTATTATTATATATATTAAAAGTTTGAAAATTTAATTGATGGGAGAATTAATTGGTGATATGGATCCAATCGACTTGATTGGGGAATAATGGAATTGAAATAATTATCGGAAAAGAGGTTTTTTTATCTAATTAGATTTTTCCTCTTATTAAAAACACGGACTAAATATGAATAAGGACACTCGATGGTGGAGAAGCAATCTCCGAAATCGAAGCTAAAATACAAGGTATACATTAATTAATGTAAAATAATTGGTTTAATAAAATTTATAAAAAAAAAAAAAAAAAAAATTTAATTGATGAATAAAAAGGGAGAGGAATGGTGGGGGAGATGGAGAGGAGAAGGATACCAATCGATTTGATTGGGGAATAATGGAATTTAAATAATTATCGGAAAAGAGGTTTTTTTATCTAATTAGATTTTTCCTCTTATTAAAAACACGGACTAAATATGAATAAAGACACTCGATGGTGGAGAAGCAATCTCCGAAATCGAAGCTAAATACAAGGTATACATTAATTAATGTAAAATAATTGGTTTAATAAAATTTATAAAAAAAAAAAAAAATTAATTGATGAAAAAATGGGGAATGGATGGATGAGAGATCGGATAACCAATCGACTTGATTGGGGAATAGTGGAATTGAAATAATTATCGGAAAAGAGGTTTTTTTATCTAATTAGATTTTTCCTCTTATTAAAAACACGGACTAAATATGAATAAAGACACTCGATGGTGGAGAAGCAATCTCCGAAATCGAAGCTAAATACAAGGTATACATTAATTAATGTAAAATAATTGGTTTAATAAAATTTATAAAAAAAAAAAATTGATGAAAAAATGGGGAATGGATGGATGAGAGATCGGATAACCAATCGACTTGATTGGGGAATAGTGGAATTGAAATAATTATCGGAAAAGAGGTTTTTTTATCTAATTAGATTTTTCCTCTTATTAAAAACAAGGACTAAAGATGAATAAGGACACTCGATGGTGGAGAAGTGATCTCCGAAATCGAAGCAAAAATACAATGTATACATTAATTAATGTAAAATAATTGGTTTAATAAAATTTATAAAAAAAAAATATTTAATTTTGAATCCCACAAGCGTATTTTTCTGTATTAGAATTTGGCAATTGAATTGATGAACCCAAATGAACTTCTACTTGGAATGGCACTTCTTAGATTATTATAATTAATAGTTTTTAAGGAATTTGGTGTTGGTACTTGATGAAACAATTTTTAAAATTATTGGATAAAAACTACTTGGTAGGTTTCACATTAAGATACAAAAATAAAACGAATTTTATTTTTAGAGAGTCTTCAATCTCGATATATATATCATTTCGGGTGGCTAACCCATCTTCAGGAGCAATAGAAAGTAACTGAAGATGGGTTAGCCACCCGAAATATATATATATATCGAGATTAAAGACTCTCCAAAAATAAAATTCGTTTTATTTTTATATCTTAATGTGAAACCTACTATTTTTTTATCCAATAACATTATAATTAAAATCAATTTCAGAAGAATAAAGTTTTCATAATGATTTCATATTGGTTAAAAGATTTATTGTAGTTTTAACTCAATGAAACTCGATAAGATATAGTGAAACACAAAAAAAAAGGGAAGTTAATATGAAACAGATCTTCGATTTGCTATTTTTGGTTTGTAGTTCGTGCGGGCTCGGATTACTACTTAGGCATCAGTTTGCTACTATACTCATTTGCATGCTTCAAGCTTTTGTTGTATTCAGATGTGTACCCCCATTAAGGTGGAGTTTTTATTTTGTTATCATTTAAATAATTTTTAAATATTTTTTTTATAAAACTCTAATTAAAAAGTCTTAATTTTCAAAATTGACAAAAAAAATAAGAAAAATTTTATAATTCAAAAAAATTACATTTTTTTCTGGATTCAATTAATCATGATATTAAAATTATTTTGTAATTAAACTAATTTTGAAAAAGTTACCTTTAATAATAATTTATTATTTATCTATTTAAAAAATCTTCAATCAAAAGTTTTAATATAGTAAATATCACAATTGTCTTTTATGTATGTTTTGAAAGATGTTTGCATTTTTTTATTTTTTTTTATTTAAATAGTTTGTAAAATTAAATCAAAGTAAATAGTAAATTAAATTAGCCTCGGAAATAGGAAACGAAAAGAGGTTTTTTAAATTTTTTAAATAAACACATTAAGTGTTAATTCCAATAAAAAATCATTAAAACAGATAGCTTAGCCCAGGCAAATTAGGCTTCTGATGGCCAAAAAATATGCACAAGCTGGAAATACTTTTAATCGACGTTAGGCATTCCAAATAAGAGTTATATGAGTTTGAGACGGTTTCTGACAGGTGCTAAATTTTTGAGGGCCCAAAAACCAAGAAAATTTTGGACTTTTTTCAGTTTTTCGTTTATAACTTGAAAACCATGCGTTTTACCGAAAATTTCACTCCTAGCAAAATGAAAGAGCATAGAATTTTTCGTCGAATAATCTATTAAAAGGTAAAATCGGTTCAGCCGTTTAGGCACAATCGATCGTCAAATGTAGGCACTTTTTACCAACTTGGCGGAAAAGTGAATTATGCTCATTAAGGTATCACAAGAAACCACTCTTCAAATTTTGGTGCTGACCCCTATAATAATATATAATAAACTATAACAATGAGATTGGCAAAGTTTCATCTTAATTGAACAACGGTAACCAGTGCCGCAATGAAGTCGGATCATGTCCTGTCTTGGAAAATGGTGAATATCTTCTAATCTAAAAGATTTAACAAAAAAGTACCTCAAGTAAAATTGTAAGCCAACAAAATTTCCTAGAAAATTAGACAATAATCAAGTTTCTAGGATGAGTAGTTTTCATTTTATGAATGAAAAACTGTAATTTTTTGCAGTTTTTCAAAAAATTCAACCTATCATTGTCCATTTAAGATAAAACTTTGCCAATCTCACTTTATAGCCAATCGGAAACTATACACCGTAAAAATGGTTTCTTGTCACCACCCAATGAACATAATTCACCTTTTCGCCAAGTTGGTAAAAATTGCCTATCTTTGACGATCGATTGTGGCTAAACGGCTGAACCCATTTTAAATTTTAAGTAGGTTATTCGACGCGAAATTCTATGCTCTTTCATTTTGGCAAGAGTGGAATTTTCTCCAGGACGCATGGTTTTTGATTTATCAGCGATTTAATTGTCGTGGTTTTTAGGCCCTCAAAAATTTAGCACTAGCCAGAAATCGTTGTAAACTCATATAACTCTTATTTAGAATGCCTAACGTTGATCAAAATTACTTCCAGCTTGTGCATATTTATTGACCAGCGCGGCCTTTTTTCTGTCTAATTTGCCTGGGCTATCTATATTTAAAAAGTATTTAATTTAACTTTCTATTTACTGTCTGAGAGATCTTATCAAAAATCCTTTCAAAATCAAATCGTGTACCTAGTTGGTAGGTACATTTTTTTCAAAATTAAAATAATATTAATGAATACTAATTCAATGCTATAAAGCTCATTTGATGTTTTTATTAATTATGCACTTGTTTTTATTATTATTATTAATTTATAGTGAATTTTTATTTTATTCAGAAAAAAACAAAAAAATTTTAATTAAAAATGGATTTGAAAAATTTCTATTTCTTTATTTCAATACAAATTTGGGAATTTCAAAAGATTAGTTGCTTGTTATTATTATTTGAAAAAGCTCATGTTTCGTTGTCAAAAATTTTATAATCTCAATGGAATCGCTCCTTATAATAATAATTTAAATTACAATTTACGATTTAAAATATAATAATTAATTCGAATACACTATCAATTATCATTTTAGACGTCTCTATGAAGAGCAATCGTGACAAGAGTAACAGCGCAAAGACTTACCGTAACCACACCCAAAACAATATAAACTGAGGTGATTAACCAAAATGCGAACAAATATAAAGTACGGTGGCAATATTTGCCTTTAGCTGGATCAAAATTAGGTTGATATTCTTTGTAGACCCAAACTGAACCTGAAAAAAAGACGTATGTTATTTACTTTAAAATTAAGACTAATAGTATAATCATGGATTTAATCTAAATATTTAAATGTTATACCTTAGAGCAGTGTTTCTCAACTTTTGTGCCGCGGCACACAAGTGTGCTCTGAGAGATTGTCAAATGTGCCGCAAGGGTTTTTGACAAATAATTAAAATCGCATGGGTTTTGTAACTTTGAAATAGTATTTGTAATTACCTCACCAGTTACTAGCCTTATATCACAGAGACCAAAATAAAACCCAAATGCATCTTTTTTGATTGGTTGAATTATAGTCATTGTATAGTTTTAATTAGATTGAATTACGGTTTCAAAACGGTAGTATATATATAATGTTGATTATGTTGATTGTGTAATTATTCATTATATTAATCAAATCAAAGAAATATAAAATTATAAATAAACAGTTGCAAATCGGTGACAAAAATGTTGGCGACAACCTTTTTGTAACGGTTGCTTTATAATCTTTGCGACTATAATTTAACGATAATACAACACAGTTGCGAAACGGAAAAAAATGAGACATAACTACCGTTTTGAAACCGTAATTCAATTCAAACTAATTAAAACTATACAATGACTATAATTCAACCAATCAAAAAAGATGCATTTGGGTTTTATTTTGGTCTCTGTGCTATACGGGTAAAAATATATTTTTAAATTAATTTATAAGATCTTAGGATATTGGATATATAAATTGAATTCAGAGTTTTATATTGAAAAAGACGGACGCTTCGTCACTATATTTGCGACTTCTTCAGTGACTTATTCTCAACTCAATTGCCTGATATTATTATACGAAACATTATACATTAATTTATTTTATTCTTATACACATTAATTTTTCATCGTAGTTAAAACAAAGAACCACAGGAAGCGCAATTGTGTTGAAGAAAAAGTCGCTGAAGAAGTCGGAAATAAAGTGACGAAACGTCCGTCTTATTCAATATAAAATTCTGAATTCAATGTATTTATCCAATTTCTTAAGATCTTATAAATTAATTAAATTATAGATACGATCTTTAAATTTAGTTTGTGTGAGGCAAATAATTCTAGATATTTTTAGTGTGCCGTCAACCAAAAAAGGTTGAGAAACAATGCGTTAGAGATTAGAAGTTTTTTGGGGGAGACGGACTGATATATTAGTATCTCAGGAATACATGAAGGTAGTCCGGAAATAAACAAGATATTACTTCCAACACATAATATAGGTTGGGGCAGAGCACCTTGCTTAATTAGAAATTCAATTAAGAAAAAAATAACGCAGATATATATTTAATTCTTTGAACAGCAACAAGTATAACGTTTAAATTTTATGTTAAGAGAGTTTTTAAGATGATAGTTTTATCTATTATTCTTAATACACTGCGTAAATCGAACTCGGAAGTTTCGTTCAACTCTTTCCAGCATATCGACAGCTTGACGAATGTTGTTTTTTTTCAGGTGAGCCAGGGTCCTAGAACGATCGTTGTAGACAAGAGAGATGTTATATAGCCCCAAAATTAGGTGGCCAGTACAGAACGCCCCTCATGGAGATGACTTATTGAGAATAATGGACGCTATCTGCCTGATATCATCTTTAAAACTGGGTAAACATAAAATTTAAATTTTGTACTTGCTGCTGTTCAAAGAATTAAATATATATCCGCGTTAATGTTTTCTTAATTGAATTTCTAAATAAGCAAGGCTCTGCCCCACCCTATATTTATTGGAAATATTTTTATCTTAAAATATTGTTTCGAAACCGACGTTTCGGTGGATCTTCCCTCCTTCCTCAGGGTTCAAAAGGGTCATTGAAGGAATCACATAGTACTCTTTCTTCTTGCCTCCTCTCTCACACTGTTAGTTTGTATTAGAGATGCCCAAAACAAGACCAAGACTTTGCTTTCCTCATCACTATGTAAAGTCACTTATAAAGTCTTCTATAGGGTGTTTAGAAAGTCCTGATCACTTTTAAGAAAAATATTATTATTATTTTGATTTTGAGTATTAATATTAGTGATGAGCAAAGCAAAGTCTTGGTCTTGCTTTGGGCATCACTAGTTTGTATGTAGAGAATAATTTAAGACTTCCCATTATCAGTAGAACAGAGTAATGTTAGTTTTTGTTTTTTTCTTTCTTTCAGAGATTACTCTGTTCTACTGATAATGGGAAGTCTTAAATTATCCTCTACACACAAACTAACAATGTGAGAGAGAAGGCAAGAAGGAAGAGTACTATATACTTCCTTCATTGACCCTTTTGAACCCTGAGGAAGGAGCGAAAATCCAGCGAAACGTCGATTTCGAAACAATATTTTAAGAAAAAAATATTTCCAATAAATATTATTTGTTGGAAGTAATCTCTTTTTTTTATGAAAATGATGAGAGAAGGAGTTACACCAAAAATGTGCAACCCCTAAAGGCCTGGGTTGGCCCCTCCATCGTGAAAAGTAGAAGAAATAATTTTATGTTTATTTCCGGCTGCCTTCATCCAATCCTGAGATATTTAAATGTAAAATAAAGTAAAGGGTTATTTGACTCAGACAACTAATGATTTAATTAGGAAATTGTTCACATATAGTAGATTTCAGCTCAATTTTATCCAATTCGCTTATTGTGCAGGTATCGAATAAAAAATTATGTTACAAGACTGACTATAACGGCCCGGCCTCACTAAACTATGTTTAATGTTTCATATTTAACCACTGCAGTGTATTAGTACCTTCTACTTACGAAAAAATACTCCAAAAATTAAATATTTAAATAAAAATTTATAATCATGACCCATGTTTCATGAAGTGTTTGATTCAAGTAGATATTTCACCTAGAGGTATTAATAGCATAGATGAGTAGGGAATCGGCTGTATTCTTGATCTACCTGGGTACTGCTGCTACTGCGCATAGGAGAAAGTTGTAAAAAAATGTTCGCCAAAAAAAAGTGTTTGATTCAAAATCCAACAAATACTATTCGACAGTTAAGTTGATTTTAAATTAAAAATGAACTAAGTCAGACACTTTTAGGGGGGGCAACACTGAGCCAGACAACCCTAAATTTGCATTGCATTTTTCTTATTTGAAAAAAAGCAACTTTAGGGTTGTCTGGCTCAGTGTTGCCCCCCCCCTAAAAGTGTCTGGCTTAGTTCATTTTTAATTTAAAATCAACTTAACTGTCGAATAGTATTTGTTGGATTTTGAATCAAACACTTTTTTGGCGAACATTTTTTACAACTTTCTCCTATGCGCAGTAGCAGCAGTACCCAGGTAGATCAAGAAAACAGCCGATTCCTACTCATCTATGCTATTAATACCTCTAGGTGAAATATCTACTTGAATCAAACACTTCATGAAAAATGGGTCATTGGCTGTCCGACTATTAATAATGTAATTATTTGTCTTCAAGCTTGCCAATTTTTCTACGGGAGTCCCTGAGCATAGCTATTTCATATAATAATTGAAGAAAATCTTTTTAGGGTTCCGTACAAATGAAAAACGAGATTATATAGAATCAAAAGGTACGTCTGTCGTTCTATCCGTTGGTCAGGAGATTTTTTGTAGATTATAAAGTAAACTTGATAAAATGGGGGTTGTTTATGAGATGGTTTGTGATTCATGTAAAAAAGATAAAAAAACACACACAAATATTTAGGTGAGACTTCAAGACATTTGAGACAAAGAATTAAAGAACATATTTCATCGATTAATGGAAATAAATTGGTCTCCGCGTTATCCATTCATGCTATTGACAACGAGCATAGTTTCGATTTTGAAGGAGTAAAAATACTAGATTATGAGAAAAATTGACCAAGAGAAAATAAAAGAATCTCTTTATATATTGAAAGATATCGATAATTGTGTAAATTTCAAAATGGATTCGGAAAACATATCAGAATGTTATAGTCTCATTGTGTCATTGTTGTGAGAATATTGATTTGATTTAGTATGTTGATTAAACATGTATTGATTTTATAAGAAAAATGTAATAGGGAGATGTGTATTTTGATATTTCATTAATAAAAAATTAAAAATAAAGAATGAATTTAACTTATAATGTGTTTCTAGAATGGATTATTTATAATGGGTTTTTTAATTGTATAATAATTGACGATGCAATGAGATAATTAGAAAAAAATAAAATTGAAAATAGTATTTAATATAATCATTAATTCAAAATAGTTTCTAGTTCAGTGATAAACGTTTTTATAAATTGTTGCTATATATATGTATGTGTGTGATTGTAATGAATTGTGTGATGTATCTATATTGAAGATTTAAGAATGAATGTTTCATGTGAAATGACAAATTCCGGTTCTTGAACGAGATGTATGTATGATTTCAAATTATTGTAAAAATAAAAAAAAAAAAATTTGTATTATATAATTCTCTATAAAAAGAAAAAATGTAAATAAATGTTTCATTTCAATTTTTAGAACTACTGAGGATGGTCGACCAGTGGTGACCGAAACTGTATAGTTATCAATTAAATAATTCTAATAGTTATTAAAATTATTGTTTTATTATATTTCTGACAAAACCAACCCTTCAATTTAATGAAAAATTATAAAGTAAATAAGATACAAACATGAAATTTAACTTATATGTATTTATTTTCACTGAAATCAAAAATCTTATTAACATTTTAATTAGATAATTATTTTATGAGGGGGGCAGACGTCAAATTTTCGCAGGGTCGAAAATAAACAAAGTAAAATATTTTTTTATCTTATAGTGTGAGGTAAGATATTATCGTAAAGGATTATAATTTTTTTTTTAATTTAGTCCCTATTAAAATGACCGCGTGGAAAGGTCCCCAAAGTGATTGTTTTTAGATTACACTGCTCAACAAAAATTAAACAAAAATTTCGCCGCGTAAACCTAACAATGGATTCTAGTAGAGTTTTATATCCTGTTTATCATGCAATTTCCCGATATTTTACAACAGGTCTGAGTTTTGAGATATTATTGGTCAAAATGACGAAAAAGACCATTTTGACCTATTTTCGAATCCCATTAAATATTAAACAGCAATATTTGAAATCAAAATATTTTGTTGACGCAATAGAAAACAGTTTCCTCTTTGATTTTCAAATTACCACTTGTTTTTAGTTCAATTAGAACTCGAGTTATAACTAAAAAACTAAGACCATATGTTTTTATCTATTGAAGGAGACAATAAAAGAGTGTGTCTTCTGCTGGAATTTCAGCAGAAGACACACTCTTTTATTGTCTCCTTCAATAAATAAAAATTCTGCTACTCTCGGCAAAAATAAACTTTCAATTTAGTTTTTATCTATGTTTATTATCCTTTATAATCACGTAGTTTTAGTTTTTTATTTATAACTCGAGTTCTAATTGAGCTAAAAACAAAAGGTAATTTGAAAATCAAAGAGGAAGCGTTTTTCTATTACAAAATATTTTGATTTCAAATATTGCTGTTTAATATTTAATGGGATTCGAAAATAGGCCAAAATGCCCTTTTTCGTTGTTTTGACTGATAATATCTCAAAACTCTGACGTGTTGTAAAAATCGAGAAATTGCATGATAACCAGGGTATAAAACTCTACTGGAATCCATTGTTAGGTTTACGGGGTAAATTTTTGTTTAATAGTGTTATTATTGAATTATTGTACATGTCGGTATTTAGAAGTGGGTTGATCTAAGTTTGTAAAAAAAATGATCTCCTTACGAATGACAAATAATAACGATTTTGTTATCTCAACTATTTTAGAAGATTAATCGTTTTTCTTATCAATATAAAAAAAAATTATGACCTTTAATTTATAATAATTATAGTAAAAGTTCCATAGATCATTGAATAAATCGTACGAGTCGAATGCGTAAGGACCTTGGTTCGTATTCGGTTGGAAACATATTTTTTTTATAATATTCTTCCAAAACTTAAGTGACTTATGTAGAATTTAATTTTATAAATTTTACGGTTTATTTCATAGATTTACTAGGTAGTTTCGGTCACCACTCACTGGTAGACCATCTTCAGTAGTAAGTACTCATCATATATTGTAAAATGTTCCATGTTTCTTTGATGAAAAGATTTTGGAAGAATCTTATAAAAAAATAAATTATCTTTCCAACATCTTTTCCTCAAAGAAATATGGAACATTTTACAATATATGATGAGTACATACTACTGAAGATGGTCTACCAGTGGTGACCAAACTGTAGTAATGTAAGCTGTCTAGTAAATCTATGAAATAAATAGTGTTAATTAACTGAAATTACTCTATTTGTTTAATTTCTGTGACTAAATAAACCATACAATTTATAAAATTAAACATATTTTTTCTTTTCTTTTTTTTTAAGGTAGTTGTTCCGCCAAATTCGTTATCTTAGGATTTTTTTTGGAATTTATACAGATTATTATTGAAATACTTCTGCATCGATTGGTGGCAAAACGAAATTTATGAACAATACAGTCCCGGAGATATTAAATTTCAAAAATAGAGCTTTTCAGGCTCTTTAATATTGCACTATACGGGATATCGGAAAATTTACATACATATTTAATGATAATTAAGAAACCCTTCTTACCATTTTTCTAAAAACTAAACCAACATTAAACAATAACCAATATATATTTTAAGACAATTTTGATTCATAGTTACAACACAGTTTCTGAGATAATAAGGAATAAATAATGAAAAATGTATAAAAACAAATTTACACTAAAAACAATTTGGCAACAGCGCATTTATTTAACCAGCGAAAGATGCATGCGCTAGATTTTTTCAAAATTATAATTTTCATATAGTGTAACGTAGGCGTTGATTACATTTGTTAAAAAATAACAAAACGATTTTTATAGAAATTTAAAATGTATTTTATATGTCATTTCAATATAAAAATATTCATTCTCTTAAAATGGTGCCAAATTTGACAAACGACCACGGGATTGGCTAGTTGTGGTACATAAACAGCAAAATTTTTGTGCTTTTGAACTATGAATCCTTATTGTCTGTTCTATATACTCTAGCATTAACTTTTTGCTAGTATTGTCGTGAAATAACTACCTTAATACAATTTTAAAATATTTACAAGATACAATCGTTAAATATTTTTTATTACATAAGTTTTTTATTTTCAAATTTAAATAATATTATATCCAAAGGCCCAAATTTTTTCTTCACTCCAGGGCGCAAGCACACAATGAGGCCGCGTCGTAAGACAAAAATAAATTAAATTAAATTAAATTAGGGAACGAAGAAAAGATTTTTATAATATAGAAAAAAGGATCAGCCGGGATTCGAACCCGGGATCTTCGCTTGTGCGCTGCGATGCCTTTATAGATCCCGGGTTCAAATCCCTGCTGATCCTTTTGTCTATAATATAAAAATCTTTTCTTCGTTCCCTAATTTATTTTAAATAATATTTTGGAATTTTACTGATATTAGCAGTTCAAAAAAATAAAATCAGCTAAAACTTTTTAGACTAGGTTTAAAACAATTAATTACACTGTTCGACAAAAATTTGGAACCGTAAACCTAACAATGGATTCCAGTAGAGTATTATACGCTGATTATCCTGCAATTTCCCTATTTATTACAACACAGAGTTTTGAGATATTATAGGTCAAATATTCGAAAAAGGCCATTTTGACCTATTTTCGAGTCCCATTAAATATTAATCAGCAATATTTGAAATCAAAATATTTTGTTGACGTAATAGAAAACAGATTCCTCTTTGATTTTCAAATTACAACTTGTTCTTAGCTCAATTAGAACTCAAGTTATAACTAAAAAACTAAGGCCTTTGTTTTTATCTATGTTTATTATCCTTTATAATCACGTAGTTTCAGTTTTTTTAGTTATAACAAGAGTTCTAATTGAGATAAAAACAAGGGGTAATTTGAAAATCAAAGAGGAAACTGTTTTCTATTAGGTGAACAAAATATTTTGATTTCAAATATTGCTGTTTAATATCTAATTGGACTCGAAAATAGGTCAAAATGGCCTTTTTCGTATTTTTGATCTATAATATCTCAAAACTCAGTGTGGAAAAAAATAGGGAAATTACATGATAATCATCGTATTAAACTCTACTGGGTTCATTGTTAGGTTTACGGGGAGAAATTTTTGTTTAATAGTGTTATCTGAAAGTCAAATAATTAAAGTTTGTATTAGGACAGCATTTTACTCTAGCATACAGGTCACGTATTGTAATCGTTCATGAAAAAAGTGGTTTTTTTCCTTCTTTTTTTTCAAAATATCTAAAAAATGGCTTAAACTATTTCAATTAAAAAAATTGAGCGAAACCATGGCATTTCGCTCTACAAAAAAAGCTCTAATAAGTGAACATCAAAAAAATTATATTTTTCGAGATAATAATTGTTTTGTCAAAATGTCTGTTTGTCAGTCTGTGCGTTACCAAATTTTTGTGAACGAGCTAGTTCAAAAACTAGTGTGAATATCGAAATCAAATTTCACACGTAGTTTTGGTCCATTGAGATTAAGAGCTGAATAGATTTTGGTGCATATCGACCCAAAATTAAGGGGGTGGAGGGGGTTTAAAATTAAAAATCTAGGCCGTTTGAGCAAACACAACCAAATTTTGTATACATAATCAGTGGACCCACAGAAGTCTAAAAATGCAAAAACTAACCCCCCCTACATGATTATAAATAATTTTAGGGGCCAGGTTGTATGGTAAAGTCAAGTGTATGGCCACATCAGAACACGTCAGTTTATTTAAGTTGTTTTGGCGATAAATTACGAAATTACATTTTCACTAAAAAGAGTGATCCACAGTCATATTATATAATCTGTTACAGACTATTGGTCTCATAAATTCGTGAATTACCTATTATAAACCAGCCAAGCATAAAACAATTGATGAGCGTATTGGTTGGAGACTGCCGAATACGTTCTTGATCACGCTCTTCGCCTCGACGACGGACACGGGCAGAAAGTTGAAAAAGTTGTTTGATGACTCCTAAGCCTCCTAAAATATTACAATACATTATTATTTCCAGTTATATGTTAAAAATATTTATATCATGAGCGGCGTAATAATTAACTTCTCGGTTTTAACTATGTAGGGATCGGATTAAAGTCGAATTGCAGCGAATCGAATTAAGGGAGAGTTAATTAAATAAAAGTAAAAATTTTGAATTGTTAAAGGAAGCATTTTAGATAGGATTAACTTATTTTAATACGTATATATGGTTTGTCCTTTTCAAATATATGGCAACGTTGCAGATTTTAATTCTAATAATTAAATGCCGTTTGATTTAATTGTAAAAGAATCCTAGTTGCCTATAGAGCTAAACTATGGAAAAATATTATTATTTTGATTAACAGGAATAGCAGGGAATTGGACAAAAATAAAAAACAGAGTTTTTATTGAATGGGCCAGACGTTTCGTCGATTAATTTCGACTTCCTCAGTGGCTCATTCTATCACTCTTTGTCAAAAGACAATTCCACTACGCGACGAAACATCCTTTAATCCTTTTTATTTAAACTATAATACATTGTTGGATCATGCCCCAATTGCTCAAGAATCTTAAACTTTTACACACTTGAACAATCAAAAAATTAAAAACCTTTAATCAAAATTTATCACCAAAAAAAATATGTTTCTACTCTTTAAACAGACAAAGAAAGGATTTTTTTGTGATAAATTTTGAATAAAGGTTTTTAATTTTTTGATTGTTCAAGTGTGTAAAAGTTCAAGATTCTTGAGCAATTGGGGCATGATCCAACAATGTATTATAGTTTAAATAAAAAGGATTAAAGGATGTTTCGTCGCGTAGTGGAATTGTCTTTTGACAAAGAGTGATAGAATGAGCCACTGAGGAAGTCGAAATTAATCGACGAAACGTCTGGCCCATTCAATAAAAACTCTGTTTTTTATTTTTGTCCAATTCCCTGCTATTCCTGTTAATTAATGCTTATTATGGATACGAGTGATTTGCCATTATTATTTTGTTTTTAATTTCAATTTCCCTAAGAAAATTGTTTATTTTTAACCGACTTCAAAAAAGGAAGAGGTTCTCTATTCGACTGATTTTTTTTTTTTTTTGTGTCTATGTTACCTCATATCTCCGCCAATTGTGATGATTTTTTTGCATTGGGTTCAGTCTAGTTTCTGATTAGTCCCGTTTTTTTTTCATTGGTATTGGACCTTTTTTTCTATGTTTGTTCAGGCCTAACTTCTTTGTTTATGAACCGATTTTAATGATTCTTCTTTTATTGGAAAGAGGGGGTACCTTAGGGGTGATACCATATTAATTTCGTCAAGTTCTGAATATATGATCAATGACGAAATAACGTAACTCTCCAATTCTTATGACCAAATAATCGAAATTATAATAAATAAAGTCTTAAAACATTAATTTAAACCCGCAAACGTTTCGAAAGAATTTCTATATTTATGAATTGAATTTTATTATCATTTTCTGATTCATTTGCCCGACCCTTTCTCTTACGAGATGCATGCAAGGTATTATATTAAGTCACTATTAATAACATCACTAAAAAAAATTTTAAGAAAAAAATAAAACCGAGTTCAAAAAAATTAAATGCAACAAATAAAATACACTAAAAGGTATAAAATAATTATTATCTTATTTAGTTACAACTAAACGACGAAATATTAACATGAAATTACTTTTTGAAGTCGGTGCCAAACAAACTATGCCTATAAGCGAGCGTACCCACCAAACGTACTAAGTAAGATCCGTCGAGTGCGATTTATAAAAGGTATATGCTTGGCACCGACTTCAAAAAGTAATTTCATGTTAATATTTCGTCGTTTAGTTGTAACTAAATAAGATAATAACCATTTTATACCTTTTAGTGTATTTTATTTGTTGCATTTAATTTTTTTGAAGTCGGTTTTATTTTTTTATTAAAAATTTTTATGGTTCTCTTTTTTAGTGATGTTATTAATAGTGATCCTATCATCAGAACTTGACCAAATTAATATGGCACCATCCCTAAAATACCCCCTTTCCAATAAAAAAAGAATCATCGAAATCGGTTCATAAACAAAGAAGTTAGTCCTGAACAAATCTAACAAAAAACTCTATTAACTAACAAAAGGTCTAATACCTACGAAAAAAATGGGACCAATCGGAACGTAGACTGGACCCAATGCAAAAAAAATTTCAAAATCGGTTCACAATTGGCGGAGATATGAGGTAACATAGATACAAAAAAAAAAATCAGTCGAATAGAGAACCTCCTCCTTTTTTTGAAGTCGGTTAAAAAGAGAAAAATAAAAATAATTTTTATAAAAAAAACTTCAAAAAAATTAAATGCAACAAATAAAATAATAATAATTTAAAAATAAAATAAAATACACTAATAGGTATAAAATCATTATTATCTTATTTAGTTAAAACTAAACGACGAAATATTTACATAAAATCACTTTTTGAAGTCGGTGCCAAACATATACATTATATGAATCGCACTCGACAGATCTTACTTAGTACACTCGCTTATAAAGTTTGTTTGGCACCGACTTCAAAGAGTGATTTCATGTTAATATTTCGTCGTTTAGTTTTAACTAAATAAGATAATTATTTTATACCTTTTAGTGTATTTTATTTTATTTTTGAATTATTATTATTTTATTTGTTGCATTTTTTTTTTGAAGTCGGTTTTATAATACGTATACAGGGTGGTTCCGAATTCATGGTACAAACTTTAATGGTAGGTACAGGACATTGTAACAATGAGTTATTGTAAAGGAATGTATAGTGTAATATGTATATGTATGTATAGTGTAATAGTAATATAGTGTATAATGTATGTATAATGTATAGCCGTTATTTCCCCTGTTTACGCCTCACCGCGTCACTTGCGACTATACATTCCTACACAATAACTCATTGTTACAATGTCCTGCACCTACCATTAACGTTTGTACCATGAATTCGGGACCACCCTGTATATGGTTTGTTCTTTTCAAATATATGGCAACGTTGAAGATTTTAATTCTAATAATTAAATGTCGTTTGATTTAATTGTAAAAGAATCCTAGTTGCCCATAGAGCGAAACTATGGAAAAATATTATTATTTTGTTTTAATTTCCATTTCCCTAAGAAAATTGTTTATTTTTAAATTTAATTACTTAAAAGGCCATGTTAAGATAACCCTTCCGGAAACAGACATTTTTCAGATATGCTAAATCTAAAAACTTTCATTTACTCAATACCAAGTGAAAGTATATATACCTAATAGCTTTAAGTTGGGATATGAATTTTATCGAAAGTACATATGCGTTTGATACCCTAGAATTAAAAAAAAATCAAACATTAGCTTCTATTTCTCTGATAACGATGTCTTAAAACGAGAAATCAGGGAAATTAAAGGTTTTAATTAAGAACGGTCAGCTGAAAGAAGCCTCTCACTTTAGATGTTTTTTGTTGTAATCTCTACAAATAACTGTATATATTACAAATTGCTGACTATACTGGTTACCTAAAAATAGGATGAGCCATTGCAAGTTTCTAAATGCTTCTTAAAGTCCCTCAATCAAAATTAGTGGATACGAAAACGGCTCTGATTTGAATGAAATTCACGGGTTAAGGGGTTTTTTTGTTGACAATTCGATCTGTCACGGTCTCATCTTCGGCTAAGTTGTTTTTGATGGGTTTTTTGTTAATTGAAATAATTGTTCACAGATGGTTGTTTAAATAAAAAGTACCAGGCCACCGAGCGATGCTCGGAAAATTTTTGCTTCAGTTAATACCTATATTTTAATCCAGGAAACCCCCCTTGCCCCCGGACCCCACCACTTACCCCCACTCGCATTTCTAGCCTTCAGTGGCCCACAGATTATGTGCATATAGTTATATAAATAAATACGGTATAATTTTTTTTTAATTAAATAACAATTTTAGAGTTCATCAATTAAATTGTCAAATTAATATTTGTGGGATTTAAAACTCAATTTTTAATCAATAAAATTGCCCAATATTTTGCCCAATTTTTAATATATAATAATAATTGTAATAATCTTATTGTGGGATATAAAATTAAAAAACCAATTATTTATTAAAAGAAAATTGAATAAAAATGTAAATAAACATTTTTATCGAGACCCCCACTTGTGAATAATTCTTTCAATTAACAAAAAACCCATCAAAAACAACTTAGCCGAAGATGAGACCGTGACAGATCGAATGCCCAACACAAAACCCTCCTAACCCGTGAATTTCATCCAAAGAGCCGTTTTCGAGAACCCGCCGGATATATATATATATATATTCAAACTTTGCTGGTTTAATATAATAAGATAAGATTTATAATTACATTTTTTTCAATTATCTTTTAATAAAATTAATTGTTTTTTTATATTAAATTCCACTAATAGATTATTACAAATATTATTATATATTTGAATTTGCCAATTTAATTAATTAAAGGTATTTTTCTATAAGATAATTTATTAGAATATCAATTTCATTCTCTTAAAAAATCCGACAATTCGAAGGATTTAAAAGAGTCAAGAAGAACCTCCGTGTATATTATTATTATTTTTAATTGCAATAACATTCAAAACTTTGTTAAGGTTTTGACCAGGTTTCCTTAACAACTTATGGCAAATGTCGGGATGGCTAATGCGTCGTTTGCTCATGGTATCGGGTTTTTGCGCGGAATTATTTAAATTACGTTTTGTCTTTTGATGGAAATCTATGATCATGTTATTTGTTAATGAGCATAAATTTCTATTTTTTTCTTTTTCTTGTTTGTTAATTTCTTTTAATTGATTTGTATTTATGTTTATTAATTTCTGTAGTTAATTTGTATTGATGTTTTGTTGACCTAGCCACCGAGGACTTTGCCTCTAAGCAGGTCGAGTAATAAAGATTTATTTATTTATTTATTTATAGTGATACGTCTTGATGATGGCCATAGCGGGTGTAAACGTTAGTAAAAATATAAATTAAATTTTATTTTATTTTGGCTACGAATAAAAATCGACCTTTTAATCTGAATTTAAAATTAAAAATAATATTAATATATCGCTTTTAACTGAATCAAAAAATTACCGAGCATCGCTCGGTATTTCAGGTACTTGTGATAAAGTGAAGTCTTTTAACATGCCATGAACATTGGCCTAAGTCTGGTCAAAAAAATCAACTTCCGAATATCATTAAGTCTGGCCTTAGCATCAAATTATGAAATTTATATTTTTATAAATCAAAAGAAAAATAATTTAATTAAGTGTGTTTATACAATAATTACGTAATAATAACCATAAGTCTAATAATAAAAGAACGAGGGCATCATGAATATCTTTCAATTCCGGGTGAGAGTTAAAAGAGTAGTTAAGTTACTTAACAAGTTGGATTACTTTTTAGCCTTTCGGCTATTTATCTTCCAGGCGATGAATCCTCTAGTAGGTCACAAATATGGGATATAATAACACCTAGATATATATTTATTTAATGTTATAATAATATTAATTATATGTATATATAAAATAATTTTTAAGAAAAAAATAAAAACCGACTTCAAAAATTAAATGCAACAAATAAAATACACTAAAAGGTATAAAATAATTATTATCTTATTTAGTTACAACTAAACGACGAAATATTAAAATGAAATTACTTTTTGAAGTCGGTACCAAACAAACTATACCTATAAGCTAGCATACCCTCCAAACGTACTAAGTAAGATCCCTCGAGTGCGATTCATAAAAGGTATATGTTTGGCACCGACTTCAAAAAGTAATTTCATGTTAATATTTCGTCGTTTAGTTGTAACTAAATAAGATAATAATTATTTTATACCTTTTAGTGTATTTTATTTGTTGCATTTAATTTTTTGAAGTCGGTTTTATTTTTTTCTTAAAAATTATTTTATTTTTCTCTTTTTAGTGATGTTATTAATAGTGATCATATCATCAGAACTTGACCAAATTAATATGGCACCATCCCTAAGACACCCCTTTCCGATAAAAAAAGAACCATCGAAATCGGTTCATAAACAAAGAGGTTAGGTCCTAAACAAACCTAACAAAAAAGGTCTAATACCTACGAAAAAACGAAAATGGGACCAATCGGAAGCGTAGACTGGACCCAATGCAAAAAAAATTTCAAAATCGGTTGAGAATTGGCGGAGATATGAGGTAACATAGGCACAAAAAAAAAAAATTCAGTCGAATAGAGAACCTCCTCCTTTTTTGAAGTCGGTTAAAAACTATTTAGTTATGTTGGGCTAATTGGTTATCCCATATTGAAAGCCTCAGTTTATCCAGAAACATCTATTTCTATACTTATTATAATTGGCCTGCACGCGACGCTCATGGGAGTTTTTTAATTTTAAAACCCACTAATAGTTCATGACAAATAAATTTAAAGTATTATAATGTTACATCATTCGTATCCATAGTGTAAATTTATAATAGGAATAGTAAGAAATTGGATAAAAATAAAAATATAGTTTTTTTATTGAATGGGCCAGACGTTTCTTCAATATATTTTGACTTCCTCAGTGGCTCATTTTATCAAAAAAAAATTTACTACACCGCAAGACGAGGGGTGAACCGCGACCTAATATGCTGTCCACCTACTTCCACTTGTACTTCCAAATATTTTCAAGTATTTTCAAATATTTCCAAGTATTTTCAAATATTTCCAAGTATTTTCAAATATTTTCAAGTATTTTCAAATATTTCCAAGTATTTTCAAATATTTCCAAGTACTTCCAAATATTTCCAAGTATTTTCAAATATTTCCAAGTATTTTCAAATATTTCCAAGTATTTTCAAATATTTCCAAGTATTTTCAAATATTTTCAAATATTTTCAAGTATTTTCAAATATTTTCAAGTATTTTCAAATATTTTCAAGTATTTTCAAATATTTTCAAGTATTTTCAAATATTTTCAAGTATTTTCAAATATTTTCAAGTACTTCCAAATACTTCCAAGTGCTTCCAAATATTCCCAAGTCATTCCAAATATTTCCAAGTACTTCCAAATATTTCCAAGTAATTCCAAAATACTTCCAAAGAGGTTTACACCTACTTCCAATCGCGGATCACCCCTCGCCGTAAGACAAAACATCATTAATCTTTCTTTAACATATTCATGGCTCACTGTAATCAACAATCTTGAAAACGACTTTCCATTAACAATTACAATTTGTCGTCGTTTTTATTCAGAGATAATTAATTTTTATTTTACACATGTTTAATTTTCTGAAAAAAAGAGCGACAAATTTTAATTGTAAAAGGAAAGTCGTTTCCAAGATTGTAGATTACAGTGAGCCAAGAATATGTTAAATCTTATTATACGAGCTTTTCGTACGTGCCTTCGGCACGCTTTCGAAGCCCGGACCTCTGGGCTGGTGCCCTGGCGGGCGGCGTCTCGGTCCAAAAATTTTATTCCTCTTAAAAAACCACACTCCAAATGTACAGTATACCTGTAAACTCCCGAAAATACATACTCTCTTATAAGTTTCGCATCATTTTCGTCCTGACACAGCTACAGAAATGAGAATCTAGATATAAATCTGGGAGTATTTCTTATTTCTATAATCTACAGCATTGTGATATTTTTGTGTGGAAATAGATTTATTTAAATAAGTGGGATCGTGTGAGGAGGAGAATTATATTATATCATTTTTTTAAATTTGGGATCGATAATCGATATAAGGCTCCAAATATTTAAAAGAGATCAGGTGTTGTTTGTATGACAGGCTGCTCCATCCAGTATTGCCATGAGAAACTCGGGCGTGCGCTCTTTCTGTGCGCAAAGAAAAGCAAATTGAATATTTAATTTTTGAGTGGTGAGGGGGGCGGGGAGGAGGAATAATTATCAATATATTTAATGTTTCTTAATTTAAAATCAATTGGAGTGTTAAATTTCAAAATTCGAGTCCAAATTACGATTATATTTCAAATTTGCCGCAAATATGCCGACGGCGCTCTCTGTCGGCGGCATTACGTCAGCGTTGCGGCAAATTAATCTGGACTAATCTATATAGTATTATACGAGGAATTCTTGAATATATATATATATATATATATATATAGAATCGGTTTCCGAAAACGGCTCTAAGAATTTGAATGAAATTCACGGATTAGGGGGTTTTTGTGTTGACAATTCGATCTGTCACGGTCTCATCTTCGGCTAAGCTGTTTTTGATGGGTTTTTTGTTAATTGAAATAATTATTCACATTTGGTAGTCTCGATAAAAATTTATAATTACATTTTTATTCAATTTCATTTTAATAAATAATTGGTTTTTTTAATTTTATATCCCACTAATAATTCATTACAAATATTATTATATATTAGAATTTGCCAATTTGATTAATTAGAGGTATTTTTTTTTTTTGAATATTAAATTATTAAAAATAATATTAATATATCATTTTGAACTAAAACAAAAAATTACCGAGCCACACTCGGTGTTTCAGGTAGGTACTAAAGATTAATGATGTTTTCTCTTATAGTAAAATTGTTTTTTGACAAAGTGTGATAAAATGAGCTACTGAGGAAGTCAAAATAAATTGACGAAACGTCTGGCCCATTTAATAAAAACTCGGTATTTTTAATTTATCCAATTCCCTACTATTCCTGTTTTAAATGATTATTTTAAAACTCACTAATAGTTCATGACAAATAAAATTGATTAAAATTACGAAATTTAAATTATTATTTATTAAAATTCTTCCAGAACTTAAGTGACTTGATTTAAATTTTTCGTTAAATTGAAGGGTTGGTTTTGTCACAAATATAATAAAACAATAATTTTAATAACTATTTGAATTATTTAATTGATAACTATACAGTTTCGGTCACCACTGGTCGACCATCCTCAGTAGTTCTAAAATTGAAATGAAACATTTATTTACATTTTTTCTTTTTATAGAGAATTATATATCACAAATTTTTTTTTACAATAGTTTGAAATCATACATACATCTCGTTCAAGAACCGGAATTTGTCATTTCACATGAAACATTCATTCTTAAATCTTCAATATAGATACATCACACAATTCATTACAATCACACATATACATATATATAGCAACAATTTATAAAATCGTTTATCACTGAAGTAGAAACTATTTTGAATTAATGATTATATTAAATATTATTTTCAATTTTATTTTATTCATGTGAAATGACAAATTCCGGTTCTTGAACGAGATGTATGTATGATTTCAAACTATTGTAAAAAAAAATTTTGTGTTATATAATTCTCTATAAAAAGAAAAAATGTAAATAAATGTTTCATTTCAATTTTAGAACTACTGAGGATGGTCGACCAGTGGTGACCGAAACTGTATAGTTATCAATTAAATAATTCAAATAGTTATTAAAATTATTGTTTTATTATATTTGTGACAAAACCAACCCTTCAATTTAACGAAAAATTTAAATCAAGTCACTTAAGTTCTGAAAGACATTTAATAAATAATAATTTAAATTTCGTAATTTTAATCAATTTTATTTGTCATGAACTATTAGTGAGTTTTAAAATAATCATTTAAAACAGGAATAGTAGGGAATTGGATAAATTAAAAATACCGAGTTTTTATTAAATGGGCCAGACGTTTCGTCAATTTATTTTGAATTCCTCAGTAGCTCATTTTATCACACTTTGTCAAAAAACAATTTTACTATAAGAGAAAACATCATTAATCTTTAGTACCTACCTGAAACACCGAGCGTTGCTCGGTAATTTTTTGTGACAAAACCAACCCTTCAATTTAACGAAAAATTTAAATTATTATTTTAAAACCCACTACGGAGTCCATGGGGCGTAGCTCCCTGGCCAGTAAGATGCCCGCTTAAGGCGGGTTTCGTAGCTGGTTGTTTATAAATAGCTCAAATCGATTAATGAAACAAATACCATAAGTAGACATTATAGGGTTCTATCCTCCTAGAAATGAAATGGCTAAACATTTATGGTATATATAAAGCATTTTAGGTGTTATAGAGAAGTTTATTAGTATAATAAATTATTTGCTTTATTAGATTTCCAATTACATTTCACTTTAATAGAAGTGCGGGAACTATTAAGGGTGTCAATGCTAAGGAGACCTTCAGATGAAAATATTAAACTTGAATGTGGATTAAATATTAAATTAAATTTTAGGAAAAGTGTATTTTAAAATTTTTTCAATAATAGAAAAAATTCGTTAAAAATGCATCAACAATTTCTTTTTACTGCGAACAATTTTTTTACTAAAATGAGATAAAATATCCTAAATTAGGTCATTAAATGGTGATTGTCACTTGAAGCTTGGCTTTCGCTTACTTACTTATTGACATAGTTTCACTCAAAAATGCTTATAAAACATTTATTTATTCTGTGGACCTCCATATATTAATCATTTTAACAACGGCTTTTAAAAAGATACCACAACTACTCTATTCATAAAGAGAAACAAAGAGGATGTCCTCTGCTTAATGCAAATAAACTCTGCTACTCTCGGCAAAATAAAAACTTCAAATAAATCAAAGCAATTGTCATTCCATTGCTATTTATTATTACAAAGACTGATGATGAGGCCCAAACCTTCGAAACTATAGTCCCAAACAAATAAATAATATATATACAATTAAAGATAAGAGTAAATAAATATTATATTTAATATTGATTTACTATGAGTTAAGTGATACTAGGTCACCCATTTTACATTAAAATTAAAAAATTAAAAGATATGTTTTTTTTCTTTTTTCAATATATATATTTCGGACTATCAACCCTGAAGATGGGTTGATAGCCCGAAATATATATATTGAAAAAGAAAGAATTTTTATATCTTTTAATTTTTTAATTTTAATGTGAAATAAGTGACCTAGTATCCTTAACTCATAGTAAATCAATATTAAATATAATATTTATTTACTCTTATCTTTATTAAAGATGTTTCACCTTGCACCAACACCACAATCTCTACTAATTATATATACAATTATACATATATACAGGGTGATTCACGGTCGATGGCACTTTAGACGTTTATGGAAATCGGAACGCAGGATTTTTCTGAAAATTTAGCACTTCACATTTTTTTACCTGTTCTATCGATTTAAAATATTTTCAGCATTGCGACGTTTCGGGTTCCATCAAAAAGTCGTAGCAACTTTATTTTTAAATGGAACACCTCGTATATTAACACGTTTTTAGAACCGCCCTTTTATAAAAATACTTTTTTGTTAATATTGTCCTATACACCTATCTCTATTGGTTTTTGAGATAAAAACAATTTGTGTTAAATATGGTCCAAAACATGGCCTTAATTAAACATAAATAAATTAGTGCTTTCAATTCATGAAAAGTTGATATTTTGGTGGTAGTTTAGACACACCCGAAGTATTTAATTTACGCCGAAAATCGACTCCATATTATACAGGGCGTGCTAAGATTACTATTATTTCCGCTATTCATGAAAGGGGTCAAAAGTTAGTTTTTTCAAATGAGAACCCCCGTATATTACTCAATAAATTGAAAGACGAAGAAAAATGCTTTAAGACGATATATCATGTCCCTATACCTAAAACATCAAGTTTTCTTAATAAATCCGCTTTTTCTTTAAAAATTACATTTTAATGAATTTAATTTAAGCTAACCATGGAAATATCAAGCTTATGACAGTATGTTAACTATTTATAAGTAACTTATAAACAGTTTATTGACGATGTTCAAAAAATCTCCCCAAATGATCGCAAATATTGATTATTCAAACTAAGTTCTTATGGTGCAAAATAAATAATTTCATAAGAACTTCGTTTGAATAATCAATATTTGCGGTCATTTTGGGAGATTTTTTGAACACCGTCAATAAACTGTTTATAAGTTTCTTATAAATAGTCAACAAACTGTCATAAGCTTGATATTTCCATGGTTAGTTAAAATTAAATTCATTAAAAAGTAATTTTTCACGAAAAAGCGGCTTTATTAAGAAAACTTGATGTTTTAGGTATAGGGACATGATATATCGTCTTAAAACATTTTTCTTCGTCTTTCAATTTATTGAATAATATACTGTGTGTCTTATTTGAAAAAACGAACTTTTGACCCCTTTTATGAATAACGGAAATAATAGTAATCATAGCACGCCCTGTATAATATGGAGTCGATTTTTCGGCTTAAATTAAATACTTCGGGTGTGTCTAAACTACCACCAAAATATCAACTTTTCATGAATTGAGAGGACTAATTTATTTAAGTTTAATTAGGGCCATGTTTTGGACCATATTTAACACAAATTATTTTTTATCTCGAAAACCAATAGAGATAGGCATAGGATAATTTTAACAAAAAAGTATTTTAATAAAAGAGCGGTTCTAAAAACGTGTTAATATACGGGGTGTTCCATTCAAAAAAATTAAGTTGCTACGACTTTTCGATGGAAGCCGAAACGTCGCAATGCTGAAAATATTTTAGATCGATAGAACAGGTAAGAAAATGTAAGGTGCTAAATTTTCAGAAAAATCCTGCCTTCCATTTTCCATAAACGTCTAACGTGCCATCGACCGTGAATCACCCCGTATATATGTGTATGTTTATTTGCATCAAGCAGAGGGTAACCTTTTTGTTTCTCTTTATTAATAAACAGCTCTGCTACTCTCGGCATAATAACAACTTTTCAAACAACTACTCTATACCTATGATAAAAAAAGATATCAGGTAGTATAATAAATTAAATTATAGATAGTCTTATTGCTATAGAAAAAGTCTTATTGAAATAAACTATTAAAAATATATTTAATACTAACCTCCTACAACAAGGTAAATGGGAATATATTCTCCCTGAGTACACTGGTTCATGTACATGGATCCCATGACAAGCATACAAATGGGTACTACAATGGTGACTCCAAGGAAGACTGTACAGCCAACTAAATTCAAAATAATTATAAGAAACTGAAATAAATGTTTTAATTGAACAGTTTAAATACATACTAGTTCCTAGAAGTAGAATAATGACATTTTTCACAAAATCAAACATTCCTTTAGAGGACTTGTGTGCTTCACGTACACGCCCGAATAGCGAGTCATAACTTGGCGGTGGAGCTGCAATAAATATTAATTATTCAAATTATTCGTTTTTTAAAGAAATAAGAAATATATAATATATAATAGCCCGGGCAAATTAGATCGAAAAAGGCCGCGCTGGCCAATAAATATGCACAAGCTGGAAATCATTTTAAGAGACATCCCTAATAAAATTTATATAGGTTTGCGACGTTTTCTGGCTGGTGCTAAATTTTTGAGGGCCTAAAAAGCATGAAAGAGGTGACTGCGGGTCAGTGGTTGAGTGTCGGGTCGCTGCCTCGAAGATCGCTGGTTCGAGACCGAGTCTCGGTAGATAGATATTTGCAGTCGCCTCCTCTTGGAAAGTAATGGCAACCTATCAAGAGTATAATTGCCTAGTCACCTCTCCAAATTAGCCGTTCGGAACCGGCGTTAAAAAGTAGGTCACGTATATCTGTGAAAAACAACTAAACACACTCAGCACAAGTATATGTGGAGAGTCGCCGACACCCGTTTCGGTTATGGCACTCGAAGATGAAGAAGAAAAACCATGAAAATTTTGGACTTTTTTCATATTTTGGCTTATGATGCGTCCTAAAGAAAATTTCACTCTTAGCAAAATGAAAGAACACAAAATGTCGTGTCGAATAACATACTTAAATGTTAAAATCGGTTCAGCCGTTTAGCCACAATCGATCGTCAAAGATAGGTAATTTTTATCAACTTGGCGGAAAAATGAATTATGCTCATTAAGTGGTCACAAGAAACCACTTTTCGAATTTTTGCGGTGCTGACTCCCATAATAGTTGGCAATTTGCTAAAAAATGAGATTGGTAAAGTTTAATCTTAATTGGACAACAGTAACCCGTGCCACAATGAGGTTTTTGAAAAACTGCAAAAAATTTCAGTTTTTCATTAATAAAATGAAAACCACTCATTCTAGAAACTTGATTCCTATCTCATTTTCTAGGAAATTATGTTGGCTTGAAGTTTTACTTGAGCCAATTTTTTGTTAAAACTTTAGATTTGAAGATATCCAGCATTTTCCAAGACAGGACCTCATTTTCCAAGACAGGACCTCATTGCGACACGGGTTATCGTTGTCCAATTAAGATGAAACTTTGGCAATCTCACTTTTAAGCCAAATGGCAACTATTATGGAGGCCAGCACCAAAACTCGAAGAGTGGTTTCTTGTGATTAGAGTGACTCTATAGGGTCACTGTATTGTGACAACCTAATAAGCATAATTCACTTTTCCGCAAATTTGGTAAAAATTGGCTATCTTTGAAGAACGATTGTGGCTAAACATCTCAACCAATTTTAGGTTTAAAGTATGTTATTCGACGAGAAATTATGTGGTCTTTCATTTTGGTAAGCGTAAAATTTTCTGTAGGACTGATGGTTTTCGAGTTTTAAGAGAAAAGTAAAAAAAAGTCCAAAATTTTCGTTGTTTTTATAGGGCCTCAAAAATTTACCATCGCAAACTCATATTACCCTTATTTGGGATGCCTAACGTCGATTCAAATTATTGACACCTTGTGTATATTAATTGGCCACCAGAAGTCTAATTTGCCTAGGCTATAAATACATGATAAAATAATGTTAGAGCAGTGGTTTCAAACAGAAGGCGAGCGACCCTCAAAATTTCTATAATTACAAATTTAATATGCCCTAATTCATTAATCTCTGTGCATAAAATTTTATTATTAAAAAAATAAAAAGAATATAGGAAAAACCAGAAACAAGGTCGTATCGATAGAGGTCAGCTTAAGCAGTTTACTCACATATGAAAATATACAAAAAACAGTTTCAAATTGACAAAAAAATGAAGCTTTATTTTCCAACGGCTTAATTTTAAGATTTAGTTTTTAAATATCTATTATTTCTACGGATGGGAACAAATAACGATGTATAATGAATTTTTTTTAACTGTATTCTGTTTATTTTCAAATGGAAGAAAAGTATAAGCCGGTCCCTGACGTCACCATCTTAGGCCATATATCAGGGGTGGACACTAAACTTTGGGAGCCGCAAATTTATAAAACTGTTTCAAAGCGAGCCAGATTTTTTGGAGATTATTTAATGTTTTATTAAAAAAAAGTCACCTTTTTTTATTTTATAAAATAAAAATGAAGTAACATATATTTTTTGCTCTACTAACTTATAATATTACAAATTACAAATTAATTTAATTTTTTTATTATTATTTTTTAATTTAATTGTTATGCAGGGTGGGGCATAAAGATCTACCACATATTTTGAAGAGATATAAAAAATGAAAAAATTTAAATATATTTTTGAAAATAAAATAAATGAATTTTTTTTTAAATGTATTTTAAATATTATCAGACAAAAAAGGGGAGGGGGTCGGAAAAATTTCTAGCCCTTTGACCAAAACTCAACACAATTTTGTATACATATTCTGTGGATACCCAGAAGGCTAGAAATGCTTTAAACTAACTTCATTTTTGACCCTCCTCCCATTTTGGGTGGTTAGTTTTTGCATTTCTAGCCTTCTGGGGGTCCACAGAATATGTATACAAAATTTGGTTGATTTTGGTCGAAAGGGCTAGAATTTTTATTTTTGACCCTCCTCCCATTTTGGGTGGTTAGTTTTTGCATTTCTAGCCTTTTTGGGTCCCACAGAATATGTATACAAAATTTGGTTGATTTTGGTCGAAAGGGCTAGAATTTTCATTTTTGACCCAACCCCCTTTTTTTGTCTGATAATGTTTAAAACACATTAAAAAAAAATTATTTAAGTGTTCTTTTCAAAAATATTTATTCAGTTTCTTATTTCTAGTTTAATTTTTTAATTTTTTTTTATACCTCTTCAAAATGTGGTAGATCTTTATGCCACACCCTGTACTTTTTAAAATCAGTATTATTTACGAGGGTTCAAGAGCCGCACGAGATTGACTGAAGAGCCGTATGCGGCTCGCGAGCCACGTTGTGGCCACCTCTGCCATATATGGTATTGAATTCACTCGAAAATTTTCAATTTTTTTGCTTTTTTAGAAATGTCTGTAACTTTGAGAAAAATAATTTCAAGCGTGATTTTTCTGTGTTTGTCTCAATTCCACTATACTCGCAAACTCTTTGAAGAAAATAAGATTTATAGGTAGCTTTGAATGTTAAATTGTTTGGATTTCCAAAACAAAGGACTGAGTACCTAGATTTTGGGCTAGAACGCTTTAGTATTCCCAGTTAAAAAAAAAAAAAACAATCCATAAATCGAATTTTTATATGTGCAGCTATCGAACAATTAATAATAGCTAGTGAGCTGAAATTTGGCACCCGAATTTTTACTAATCTGTGTATCTAGGCTAAATATCAATTTAATTAAATTAATCTTAAGAAATTCAAAGATGTTTTTATAAAGCGAAATTTAGAGAATACTTAGCGAGACTACCGTTTTATAAGAACCATTGATCTATGTAAGAATAGACTTGTAAAAGGCGTATGAATCGAGAGAGTAATATATAAGAACTTGAGATGCCATGTCCCTCTGGGTGGTCCGGGGTGGGGTATCATGCGGGCTATACGCGGATTGATACCGGGTAACATCTAGATGGACCATATCTTTTTCGCTCTCTTGGTTCAGGATGGAGAATCAGCTGGACCTCAATGGTTCTTATAAAACGGTAGTCTCGCTAAGTATTCTCTAAATTTCGCTTTATAAAAACATCTTTGAATTTCTTAAGATTAATTTAATTAATTTGATAATTTTCTATATTTGTATAAATATACTAGAAAAACAAATTTACTTATAATTTGTTAAAAATTCCGTTGAGTGGATTTGCTCGCGAGTTTACCCCGCGGAATTCTAAATTAATAAATATCAATTACTGAAAAATTGCCTAATTACGCGCCCTGTCCCATCTCAATTGGCCCACAAATATTTTTTCTTTTTAAATAAAATTATGCTAATTCACGGTAAATTTAATTTAAATATTTATTTTTATTATCATTTGGAACAACATTTTAAAAAATTTAAAACATTTTTTTGTAACATTTAACTTAAAATTATTTTTTAATTATTAAAAAAATATTTTTATTAAAAAATAGTTCTTTGCTTTTCACGATTTTTTTTTTTTAAGAATCTTTGAATATGTGAAATAATCAAGTAGGCTTTGACTTTTTCCAACAAAAGAAAGTTTGTTTTCTTTATTATTAGTAAAAATGACTCGTGGAAAGGTTGTTGATGAAAAAATTCGCTCAATTATTATCAATTTATTTAAAAAGGGAAAAAAACGCGGAAATTGGAGATCTAGTTAATTTATTTATTTTACTGTCAGAAATATTATTCGAGTTAATAAAACAACGGATACAATAGCTACAAAATCTCGGTATGCGTCAAAATCCAAAATATCAGATGCTGATAGACGGGCATTGAAGATTATTAGAAAAAACAGGCGTTCCAACTATGGTGAATTATCTGTTCTTTGGAGCGATGATGTGGGGCAAAGTGTTTCAAGATCCACATGCCATAGAGAAGCCCTTAAGTAATTTTTATCATAATTAAAAATTTATTTAATTATTATGTATTACGTTTCTCCAAGATATTAGATTTTGTATTTTATACCCTTGTAATAAAATAAAATTTTAATTTCATTAAAACATTTGCCATCGTTTTGTACGAGTATCTATAAAAGAAAAAAAAAGAGAGGACAGTTTTACGACATGGATCAATAAGTTCAGTTAAATTGTGTTTTTACCAGAAGAATTTTGGGATATAGTTTTGATTTCTTCCATCCTATATGCTTTTTGGGGGTGCTGAATCCGAATCTGGGGTTTATCAACAGAATTTTGTGACGCAACATTGAAAAAAAATGCAAAAAATTGTAAAAAATTTCATGGCAGATTTTTGTTTATAGCTCGAAAATTATCAACTTTTTGTAAATAATCTTCTTATTCAAAATGAAAGTAAATAAAATTTCCTACAAATTTTATCATTTAGGTTTTTTTCTCCGACGAACAGTTCGGGCTCAAGCGCTAGTTGAATTTGGCGTATTTTGTCCGTCTCCGCAAAAACCCACTTTTTCAACTCCAAAACTCAAATTTATTATTAAAGGCTGTCAATTAGTGAATTCCTCCCAATTTTTTGCACATATTTGGATTGTATATACAAAGGTACAGGTCGGTTACATAATGTTCAAGATATTTAATAAAGTCCGACTGAGGGTTTCAGGAATGAGTTCCTTTTAATAATAAATTAAAGTTTTGGAGTGGAAAAAGTGGTTTTTGCGCAGACAGTCAAAATACGCCAATTTTCAAATAGCGATTGAGCCCGAATAGTTCGTCGGAGCAAAAAGCCTAAATAATGAAAGTTGTAGGAAATTTTATGTACTTTCATTTTGATAAGGAAGATTATTTACAAAAAGTTGATAGTTTTCGAGTTATAAGGAAAAAACCGCCAAAATGAGATTTGTTTACCTTTTATCAATGTTGCGTCACGAAATTTTGTTAGCAAACCTCAGATTCGAATTCATCTCCCCAAAAAATATATAGGATGGAAGAATAAAGCATAACTAACCCTAAACTTTCCAGCTAGGGGTCCTAGAAATTTATTTTAATTTAATAAGCTATTGCTTTTATGGTGGCAAGAGAATATTCGAGGAATTCTATGCACAGAATCACCTACATAAAGATCTACCACATTTTGAAGAGGTATAAAAAATGAAAAAATTTAACTAGAAAAAATAAATAAAACCGACTTCAAAAAATTAAATGCAACAAATAAAATACACTAAAAGGTATAAAATAATAATTATCTTATTTAGTTACAACTAAACGACGAAATATTAGCATGAAATTACTTTTTGAAGTCGGTGCCAAACATATACCTTTTATGAATCCCACTCGACGGATCTTGCTTAGTACGTTTGGCGGGTACGCTCGGTTATAGGTATAGTTTGTTTTACACCGACTTCAAAAAGTAATTTCATGTTAATATTTCGTCGTTTAGTTGTAACTAAATAAGATAATTATTATTTTATACCTTTTAGTGGATTTTATTTGTTGCTTTAAATTTTTTTGAAGTCGGTTTTATTTTTTTCTTAAAAATTATTTTTATTTTTCTCTTTTTAGTGATGTTATTAATAGTGATCATATCATAAGAACTTGACCAAATTAATATGGCACCATCTCTAAAATACACCCTTTCCAATAAAAAAGAATCATCGAAATCGGTTCATAAACAAAGAAGTTAGGCCTGAACAAACCTAACAAAAAAGGTCTAATACCAATGAAAAAAAAACGGGACCAATCGGAAGCTAGACTGAACCCAATGCAAAAAAAATTCAAAATCTGTTCACAATTGGCGGAGATGTGAGGTAACATAGACAAAAAAATATATATATATATATATATTCAGTCGAATAGAGAACCTCCTCCTTTTTTGAAGTCGGTTAAAAACTGAATATATTTTTTAAAAGAATATAAAATACATTTTTTTAAAAGAATATAAAATACATTTTTTTAAAGAATATAAAATACATTTTTTTAAATATGTTTTAAATATTATAACAGACAAAAAAATGGGGGGGGAGTCAAAAATGAAAATTCTAGGCTTTTCGGCCAAACTCAACCAAATTTTGTATACATATTCTTTGGACCCCCAAAAGTCTAGAAATGCAAAAAGTAACGAAATTTTGTATACATAGTTTGGTCGAATTTTCATTTTTATGACCCTCCCTCTGGGTGGTTAGTTTTAGAATTTCTAGCCTTCTGGGGGTCCACAGAATATTGGTTGAGTTTGGTCCAAAGGGCTAGAATTTTCATTTTTGACCCCCCCCCTTTTTTTTGTCTGATATTATGTTAAAGCACATTAAAAAAATATATATATATATTTTTTGTTCTTTTCAAAAATATATTCAGTTTTTTTCTAGTTAAATTTTTTCATTTTTTTATACCTCTTCAAAATGTGGTAGATCTTTATACCCCACCCTGTATATACCAGTCGCGTCCCGAATAGAAATTTTGAAAGACAGACACTTTTTTGAACTCATCAAAATGTTTCATCACTATAAACCACAACACGGCGGTCTCTAAAGTTTTATCTTTAAATATGGATGAACGCTCGCTCAGCGATGTCCTTCACAATGATCCAGTCGGAGCTCGGAAACATATGGAATTTTGTATACATAGTAATTTGTTTGAATAAATAAATAAAATTTAAATTATATTACGATGATACCGGAATATCTTTATAGAAATTCAAAGAAAGAAGATAAAAAAGAATTTAAATATAAGTCTTTTTCCTCCTAATCTAGAAGGGTGTTCTTAAACTATACTAAGGTGAACCGAAAGAGGAGGAGCCAAAAAACACTATTTAAATTAAGTAAAACTTATTTTTAAGTAGGTGGATTTAGCCCAGTAAATAGAGGATCCAAAAAGTGGTTCAAATTACATTAATTGCAGAAAAACATTTTTTTCTAGGATCGTATGATGTGGGTAGGCAAGGGCGGATCCAGGGGGCGGGGCGGAGGGGGCGATCGACCCCCCACCCCCCATACAGGCCCGTGCCTGGCGGGAGTGCAACACGTGCGTCGCACGCAGAGGCCAAAAACGGCGGCCAAATCGACAGGGAATTTATAACAATTTTTTTTTTATTTTAATGAACTTAAAATATGAGATATGAAATTTATATATTTTTTTTTTTAATTTTAAAATTGAAAATAAAGTTCTATGTGTGTGTGGGGGGGGGGCGCTTCTGACCCCCCCCCCCCTGCATGGACAATTCGATCGCGACACACTTTCGAGATAAAAAGTAGATCTTATATACATCGGCCACCTTATATACATTCTCCCCCCATAAAAAATTCCTGGATCCGCCCTTGTGGGTAGGCGAAATCTAAGAAAGTGTGCGGGACAACTTTTGGTGGCCGAAAAACCTCGAAATTTTCCGACTTTTACCAGTTTTTAGTTTATAACTGGAAAACGGTCCATATTTTCTAAATAGCCGCTTATAGTAAATTAAAGAGGAGAAAATTTCGCGTCGATTAAAAAAAATAGAAAATTGGTCTAGTAGTCCAAAAAACAGCCCGAATCCTCAATAGCGTCATGTAAAATGCTGGATATCTATAAATCTAAGAGTTTGAACAAAAAATTGGTCCAAGTAAACGTTCAAGTCAACAAAATTTCCTAGAGAATGAGAGAAAAATCAAGTTTCTAGAATAAGTGATTTTCATTTTATGAAGGAAAAACTGCAATTTTTTGCAAAACTTCAAACTCATTGCAGCACGCGTTACCATTATCCAATTAAGATGAAACTTCATTTAAATTGTAGCAAATTTAATCTAGTTTAAAAATATATAGAATGGTCTTTGTCGAAAACGTGCTCCTTCATGGTCAAAATGGGAATAAAATTGAAAAAAGTGCAAGTTTTAGTGATAATCAAAAGTGATCTCGGGGCCTATTTATTGGATCCCCATTAAAAATCGAACTATGGACCAATTTTGAATTTTTTTAATCGGTGCGAAATTTTGTCCTTTTTAATTTACTATAGGACGGTTATTTATAATATATGAACTGTTTTTGAGTTATAAGGGAAAAACTGGAAAAAGTTTGAAAATTTCGATGTTTATCGGCCACCAAAAGTTGTCCCCCACACTTTCGAGGTCGCAAACTTAGATTTGGCATATCCACATCATACCAAACGATCCTAGAAAAAAAAAAATTCCGCAAATAATGTAAGCTGAAATCCCCCTATTTACTGGGCTAATTTTAATTCAAAAATTAATTGGTGAAAATCAAGTTTTCAAAATGGATAGAAGTTTAAAAAAATAAACGCTGATGAAAGAAAGATGGCTGTCCAAAAATTTATAAATTAGGAAAGAGAGGAATTCACCCAATAAAGGAAGCATCTGTAGAATAAAAACTCTCAATTGTAAAAAACAGTTTCGGCTTTAATTTTTATATAATGTCATCTTCAGTTCTAATGACAATACTATACAGGGTGATTCACGGTCGATGGCACGTTAGACGTTTATGGAAAACGGAAGGCAGGATTTTTCTGAAAATTTAGCATCTTACATTTTCTTACCTGTTCCATCGATCTAAAATATTTTCAGCATTGCGACGTTTCGGCTTCCATCGAAAAGTCGTAGCAACTAATTAAACATAAATAAATTAGTGCTTTCAATTCATAAAAAGTTGATATTTTGGGGGTAGTTTAGACACACCCGAAGTATTTAATTTACGCCGAAAAATCGACTCCATATTATACAGGGCGTGCTAAGATTACTATTATTTCCGTTATTCATAAAAGGGGTCAAAAGTTCGTTTTTTCAAATGAGACAATATAGTACAATATTAACAAAAAAGTATTTTAATAAAAGGGCGGTTCTAAAAAATACAGGGTGTTCCATTTAAAAAAATAAAGTTGCTACGACTTTTCGATGAAAGCCGAAACGTCGAAATGCTGAAAATATTTTAGATCGATAGAACAGGTAAGAAAATGTAAGCTGCTAAATTTTCAGAAAAATTCTGCGTTCCTTATTTCCATAAACGTCTAACGTGCCATCGACCATGAATCAACCTGTATATGCAAACTCAATGTATATTAAATTGAAAGTTTCTTTTTTCCGAGAGTAGCAGAATTTTTATATAACGAAGGAGACAATAAAAGAGTATCTTCTGCTGGAATTATACATTTTTAATTTATTTATAACGAGACTATAGTTTCGAGAGCTTTGCCCTCTTCAACAGTCTATTACAATTTACAATTGATTCTCAGGAATTTATATATGTAAGTGAGATTTACACGTGGTCTGGGCAAATTATGATTTTCCATTTATACTTGTTTCATTTTTTGGCTGTAGGTGGCGGTATTGGGGGTTTTATTTGCGAGGCTATTTTTAAGATACGACTTTCCGAAAGTTCGAATTTACGATTTAAGAATTTTTCTGGTGAGTTATTTTATGATTTTAAAATTTCTAACAATTCGAAGATACTAATTTTTAGGGGATCGTGTTCTGACCTAATTAATTTAATATTTGATCTGTCTGGCCTTGCAAATAAAAACCCCAATACCGCCACCTACAGCCAAAAAATGAAACAAGTATAAATAGAAAATCATAATTTGGCCAGACCACGTGTAAATCTCACTTGCATACATTGTGAATAATACACCTGTGAATAAATTGTAATAGACTGATGAAGAAGGCAAAACTCTCGAAACTAGAGTCTCGTTATAAATAAATTGAAAATTTATAATTCCAGCAGAAGAGACAGTCTTTTATTGTCTCCTTCAATGTACTAGGTGTACCGGAAAGTCATTACCGGTTTTTTCGAAAAAAAAACTACGTAATTTTTAAGAAAATGGAAAATTTATTTATTCAAAGTATTGGCCATTTGATTCTATACAACTTGCCCATCTTTCTGGCAATTTATGGATGCCATCCCAAAAAAACTGTATGTCCTTTGAGCAAAACCATTCATCGAGCCATTTTCTAACTTCTTCGAAATTGGCGAAGTGCTGCTCTGCAAGCGCGTGTCCCATCGATGCGAAAAGTTGATAGTCGGACGGGGCAAGGTCTGAGAGTACGGCGGGTGCGATAATATGTCCCACCCAAGTGCTTTCAACGCTTCCTTGACCGGTTTTGCTTTATGAGACGGCGCGTTATCGTGTTGTAAAATCACTTTACCGTGTCTTCGGGCGCATTCTGGACGTTTTTCGATCAATGCGTGGTTCAAATTGATCATTTGTTGTCGGTGTATTGTTTTTTCAATTGTTTTTGAGTTTGGGTTGGGTCTTCATCCAATAACTCGTGTAGTTTCGCATCTTCAAACTATTTTGGTCTACCAGAACGTTCTTTATCTTGCACATCGAAATCACCACTTTTGAATTTTCGAAACCACACCTCACATGTTTTTAAGGTTAAAGCATGCTCACCGTAAGTTTCTACCAGCAAACGATGACTTTCAGCGGCTTTTTTCTTTTGATTAAATAAGAAAAGTAATGCATGCCGCAAATGCACGTTTTCAGGCATGAAACTTGACATATTCAAAGAGGTATAAATCTATGAAGGTGTTACTTTCGCAAAATATAACATGTATAGCTTTAAAGCTTGATGTCAGTAGAATAAAATGCATATGTGTCAAATCATAACATTGCATACTTAAGCCTAGCGACATCTGTTAGACAAACCGGTAATGACTTTCCGGTACACCTGGTATATACATTAGATCTGAAAATAGCATTATATAATTAAAGCCGGAACTGTTTTTTATAATTGGACGTTTTTATTCGGCAGAGACTTCCTTTACTGGCTGAATTCCTCTCTCTTTCCTAATTTATAAATTTAAAAATAAATTCTAGGCAAGGAAAAATTTAGGGTGAAAGAATATTTTGTGTAGGAATGTTTTTAAAATGGGGAATTTGAACTCGGAAAAAAATCTAAAAATGAAGGTCTTATACTTATTTATGTGAGCTTATTGTATTCATTGTAGTCCAGTCAAAATAGACAAAAAAATGCTAAGTTTGCAATAATTCGCATAGAGCTCAAAATTGGTACAGGTTTTAAATACACTATTCCAAATGAAATATCAAAAATCTTCATTCTCCCGACCTCTGCAAAAAAATTTATCCAAGGTTAAATGTCAAAAATATCGGTTTTTCTCATTTTTCTCACAAACGGTAATTGTTATCGTAATAATAGTTAAAGACAAAAGTTGGAGACCACGCAATTCTCTAGAACAATTGTATTTCTACTTTTTTTTCTACGAATCACCATTCCTGAGATATCGCGATTCCAAAAATTGGAGACGTCGTACTCTACATAATATGCAAAATCTGCAATTTTTTGAAAAAAAAAACGCAATTTTTCCTTCATTAAATTAAAACCATCCTAGAATCTTGATTCCTATCTCATTCTCTAGGGAATTTTGTTGATTTGACCGTTTACTTGAATCACTTTTTTGTTAAAACTTTTATATTTATTTATATTCGCATTTTCCATGAAATGAAATGAACAATTTTTTCAAAAAATCAGAGTCTTTCCTTCATAAAATGAAAACCACTCATCCTAGAAATTTTGTTTACTTGAACGTTTACTTGAACCACTTTATTGTTAAAACTCTTAGATTTATAGATATCCAGTATTTTACATGACACTTTTGTAGATTCGGATCATATCCTGTCCGGAAAATGCTGGATATCTATAAATCTAAGAGTTCTATCAAAAAAGTGGTCTAAGTAAACGTTCAAGTCACCAAAATCTCCTAGAGAAGGAGATAGAAATCAAGTCATCAAGCTGGAGTTCCTCAGGGATCGGTTATCTCCCCTACGCTTTTTCTTATCTATATCAACGAGCTTCTAAACTTGCCCTCCAATCCAGTACATTGTAGCGCAGATGACAGCACCCTACATAACGCCCCTGCATCGCATAAAAACCGTGCAGACATTGCCTCCTCAATTAATTTAGGCTTATGCAAACTTAAAAACTGGCGATTCCAAAACTTAGTTAACTTCAATGCAGTGAAAACTCAGTGTTGCCTTATTTCTAGACCCGTCGACAGAAACCTCTCAGGCATATCATTCGATTCAAACTCACTAGAATTCAGGGATAAAATTTCAATGCTAGGCGTCACACTAGGGTCTGACCTTTCTTGGAATGACCGCTGCTAAAGCTGCAGCGCGCAAACTTGGTCTCCTATTTAGTTCTAGACGCTATTATACTCCCAGTCCACTTCTTACACTGTATAAGGCTCAAATTGCAAATATCGAATATGGCTCTCATCTGTGGAGGGGTGCCTGCAAGCATTCTCTTGCCACACTGGATGCAATTTAGAAGCGAGCAATTAAACTAATAGGAGACCCGACCCTAACTAAGTCAATCGGCTCCCTGGCTCATCGAAGAAACGTTTCTGCCCTTTCCCTGTACTACAGATACTATCATGGTGTCTGTTCAGTCGAGCTGAAATCAATTATACCCCCTAAAGCCCTCTTTAAGAGAAACACGCGGTTTTCGAAAGCTCAGCACCCCTTCGCTGTCAAGTTGGATAAAAATCGAACAAACGCTTTCGCTAACCCTTTTATTTCTATGACTTTCAGAGACTGGAACTCGCTCCCACCCACCGTCTTCCCCGCGACTAATAACCTTCAGCTGTTTAAGACCTGTATCCACAGATACCTTCGACCCCTACCCACCCCATAAATACCCATCTTCTTCCTCTTTTCACGATGGAGGGGCCAACCCAGGCCTTTAGGGGGTGCACCTTTTTGGTGTAACTCCTTCTCTCATCATTTTCATAAAAAAAGTTTCTAGGATCAGTTGTTTTCATTTTATGAAGGAAAAACTGCGATTTTTCGAAAAAATGGATCATTTTATGACATGAAACATGCTGAATATCTATAAATCTAAGAGTTTTAACAAAAAAGTGGTCTACCATAAGTAAACGTTCACTTACCTATTCTTGCGATCGCACTTACCATTTTCGAGAAAAAATGCGAAAAACCGATATTTTTGACCTTGGATACATTTTTTGGGAGGTCGGGAGAATGGGAATTTTTGATATTTCATTTGTAATAGTGTATATAAGACCTGTACCAATTTTCATCTCTATGCGAATAATATTGTAAGCTTAAATGTCTATTTTGACTGGACTATTGCTAAAGAAAATTAATGGGTAGTTTGGACCTTGAATTCTTTAGAGAGGTCCAAATTCGCACGTAGATCTTTTGAATGTTTACAAGTCGTAGGTGAGGTTGCTGTCCAGCTGGGTAAAAGAGTCGAAAAAATGTAAATTGACTCAGAGACCTCGAGTTTTGACAAATGTTTGTACATTAATATTGATAAATTTCAATTGTTTATTTATACAATATATTAGAAAACTTCGAAAAATTAGCGGTCTGATAAACCTTGAACGCACAACCAGTGGTTTTAATAAAAACAATCATATTTTTAAATTAAGAATCTAGAAAAAATTATTATACAGGTTGAGTTTTTTTATCTTGAGGCAGTCTTATAACTGAAAAACAGTGCATTATATTAAAAAAAGGTTCAAATAAAAGTTTATTTATATCAGGGGGGAAGCTAAACTACGCTACTGTTTGTCGACCTAGAATAAGCTTTTAAAGGTATTTAAACGTCAGATTCTGTTTTGTAAATGGAAACCTATATTTTTATTTACAATACTTAAATCTACAAAAACAACTGAACAACTTTCATAAGAAGTATTTTTTTATACGACATCAAATAAACAAAATATTAAATCAATTAGATCTCAAAAAATCCAAATAATAATTATTATTAACAATTATTCGACTTAATTATCAAATAATAATGATTAAATATTTAATTATTAAATAAATAATTATTATACTAGATGAAGGAGGAGGTATCAGCCAAAGATGGAATCACTGGGTTCAACAAAACACCCTTAATGAGACGTTTCGGCCTAAATTTTATTTGGCCATCTTCAGTCAATTAGGCTAAAATTTTTTTTTACAAATGGATGTTAATTGATATATTTTTTTATATAAAAAAATTATAAGTTGACCAATTTTTTAGCCTAATTGACTGAAGATGGCCAAATAAAATTTAGGCCGAAACGTCTCATTAAAGGTGTTTTATTGAACCCAGTGATTCCATCCTTGGCTGATACCTCCTCCTTCATCTAGTATAGTTTCATCACAGCCACGAACTCTTACAATAAATAATTATTAAACTGAAAAGTAAAAATAAGTGTCTATAATGATTTTAAAACTTCATTATACACAGATTTAAGAGATTATTTTCTACTTAATAGAACTGTTTAAAATTCCTTAGCTTTAAAAGTTTATTTCTCATGTCAATCCAGTAGAAAGTAATATTGTAATTACCATAATAAAAATGTAGGATTTTTTGTTGAAGAAAGATGTTTCATCCAGAAGACTTTTGATACAGTCTGGAATGTCACAGAACTTTGTCGGCCTTCGGCCAGGCGTCACCTAGCCCCTGGCGGGGAGCGTCTCGTTTTATGGTTAAAATGTATATAGATAATAGCTGACCCGAACACTCGTTGCTGTGACTAACTCTTATGCTTCACGCCTAAAGCACTGGACATATCGAAACTATATTCGCAACATATGTCCGTTTGGTGCTCCGATTGGTATATCTAAATTTTGGGCCAGGTTTATAATGAATGAATGAATTATTTACTTTTCAAAGTTCCCTTAACCAAAAATAATATTGACATTTGAAAGATTTCCAAAAATCTATTATCAGCTATCTTGTTTTTTTACCCCCCCCCCCCCCCACCAGATAGTCGTGGCGTTGTTTCCTCGAAAAAAATATTTTTTACATGCCACAGGTGTGATATCTATAAAAACACTATATATAAAAACACTCGTGTATTTGAATGGAATGTTGTGTGAAAATTTCAAAGAAATCGGTGAAGAACTTTCGAGATCCTTCAACGTATCACTTAAGCGTAACAGTACATTTTTATCTATATAGATTATTAAATTATTTATTTAATAATTAAATATTTGATAATTAAGTTGAATAATTGTTAAGAATAATTATTATTTGGATTTTTTGCGATCTAATTGATTTAATATTTTTTTTTTTTTTTTTTTATGTCGTATAAAAAAATACCTCTTATGAAAGTTGTTCAGTTTTTTGTGCAGATTTAGGCTATGTAAAGGAAAATATAGGTTTCCATTTAAAAACAGAACTTGATCTTGGAATAGCCTTGAAGGTTTGTTCTAGGTCGACAAACAATAGCGTAGTTTAGTTTCCCCCTGATATAAATAAACTTTTATTTGAAAGTTTTTTTTTCATATAATGCACTGTTTTTGAGTTATAAGACTGTCTCAAGATAAAAAAAACTCAACTCTGTATATGTACTTAATTACAATTTTTTATTATAAAAAATTAATTTGGAGTAAAATTTCAAAAAGATGTAACTTTTACAAAAAGAATGATTTTTATTTTTCTATTGGATTGAAAAATTGTACTTTATACATGACTTTGAAGTCTTAATAAAGTGCTGTACTCAGTAGAAGCATCATCACAAGGTAATTCATTAACGACTAGTGATATAATGTCGGACGAAAATATGAAGAGTAAATAAATTAAATTTAAAATCTTCACTCACCAAAAATGTATACTTTGATATTCACTAGAGATGTTAAAATAATTCGCCTAATAATTATTATTAATCCCTTGATTGATTTTTTGCGAATTTAATTTTTTTATCTTTAATTCTGAATAGTGAAAATTTTATTTCGATTATAGATTTACAATTATTCTAATATAAAAGATATACAGGGTGGGGAATAAAGATCTACCCCATTTTGAAGAGGTATACAAATATGAAAAAATTTAACTAGAAAAAAACTAAATATATTTTTGAAAAGAACATAAAATAATTTTTTTTAATGTGTTTTAAACATTATCAGACAAAAAATAGAGGGGGGGGGTCAAAAATGAAAATTCTAGCCCTTTCGACCAAGGTCAACCAAATTTTGTATACATATTCTGTGGACACCCAGAAGGCTAGAAATTTAAAAAAAACTAACCAAATTTTGTATATTATATAGTTTGGTCGAAAGGGCTAGAATTTCCATTTTTAACCCCCTCCCCATTTTGTGTGGTTAGTTTTTGCATTTCTAGCCTTCTGGGGGTACACAGAATATGTATACAAAATTTGGTTGAGTTTGGTAAATAGGGCTAGAATTTTCATTTTTGACCCCTCCCCCCCATTTCGGGTGGTTAGTTTTTGCATTTCTAGCCTTCTGGGGGTAGACAAAATATGTATACAAAATTTGGTTGAGTTTGGCCGAAAGGGCTAGAATTTTCATTTTGGGGGGAGGGGGTCAAAAATGAAAATTCTAGCCCTTTCTGACCAAGCTCAACCAAATTTTGTATACATATTCTGTGGACACCCAGAAGGCTAGAAATGCAAAAACTAACCAAATTTTGTATACATAATTTGGTCGAAAGGGCTAGAATTTTCCTTTTTGACCCTCACCCCGCCCCCAAATGAAAATTCTAGCCCTTTCGGCCAAACTATGTATACAACATTTGGTTAGATGTTGCATTTCTAGCCTTCTGGGGGTTCACAGAATATGTATACAAAATGCGGTTGAGTTTGGTCAATAGGGTTAGAATTTTCATTTTTGACCCCCCCCCCCCTTTTTTATTTTGTTTGATAATAATCAGTAGAGATTGTGGTGTTGGTGCAAGGTGAAACATCTTTAATAAAGATAAGAGTAAATAAATATTTTATTTAATATGGATTTACTATGAGTTAAGGATACTGGGTCACTTATTTCACATTAAAATTAAAAAATTAAAAGATATAAAATTTTTTTTCTTTTTCAATATATATATTCGGGCTATCAACCCATCTTCAGGAAATACAGAAAGTAACTAAATAAACTTATTGAATGACAGGCTATATATATGTTAAAATAATTTGATAAATTCTGTCTCTCTGTTCAATAAACATATATATAGCCTGTCATTCAATAAGTTTATTTAGTTACTTTCTGTATTTCCTGAAGATGGGTTGATAGCCCGAAATATATATATTGAAAAAGAAAAAAATTTTATATCTTTTAATTTTTTAATTTTAATGTGAAATAAGTGACCCAGTATCCTTAACTCATAGTAAATCCATATTAAATAAAATATTTATTTACTCTTATCTTTATTGTTTGATAATGTTTAAAATATATTTTAAAAAATATATATTTTATGTTCTTTTCAAAAATATATTCAGTTTTTTTCTAGTTAAATTTTTTCATTTTTTATACCTCTTCAAAATGTGGTAGATCTTTATGGCCCACCCTGTAATATCCTTACTTGTGGAAGACCCTGTGAGAAACTTAAAACATAATGTTAATTGATTTAGGTCTAATTGTCTAATTCTAATTGAAAGATGAGAAATCAAGTACCATTAGGGTCAATCGCTTCTTCATAGGATGGTGGCGCCCCTCTGTTCGAAGAGGTGGAGGCGAGGAGCCCACTGCCCGGTACCTGTTGATAGGAGGGTGGCGGAGTCGGCAACCGGGTGCACCCATCTTCCTAAAGAAAATTAACAACAAACTATTTAAGAATTAGTAATTAATTAACCATTTACTTTCACTTACAGTTAAACATTTGCCATCACTTTTCTGACAATGTTCCTCGTGTGAGCTCTTCTAACTCCAAAGTGATCAAATTTGTTTTGATTTTGTCAATTCTTATTTAAGGTAGTTGTTCCACCAAATGCGTTTTCTTAGGATTTTTTTGAAATTTATACAGATTATTATTTAAATACTTCTGCATCGATTGGTGACAAAACGAAATTTATTAACAATACAGTTCCAGAGAAATTAAATTCCAAAGATAGAGTTTTTCAGGCTCTTTAACATTGCACTATACGGGATATCGGAAAATGTACATACATATTTAATTATAATTAAGAAACCCTTCTTACCATTTTTATAAAAAACTAAACCAACATTAAACAATAACCAATACATATTTTAAGACAATTTTGATTCATAGTTACAACACAGTTTCTGAGGTAATAATGAATAAATAATAAAAAATGTATAATGAAAAATTTGGCAACAACGCAGCCAGAATAAAAGATTTTTTCAAAATTATAATTTTCATAGGTTATAACGTAGGCGTTGATTACATTTGTTAAAAAATAACAAAACGATTTTTATAGAAAAAAATCGACCGTATTTTATCTGTTATTTGAATTTAAAAATATTCAATCTCTTACAATGGTGCCAGATTTGTCAAACGAGCAAGGGATTGGCTAGAATCGGTACATAAACTGCAAAAAGTTTTGGGCTTATGAATTATGAATCCTTATTGTCTGTTCTATATATTCTAGCATTAACTTTTTGCTAGTATTGTCGCGAAACAACTACCTTAAAGCGTAAAAATTCTTTCAGAAAAACCCCTTCACTTTATTTACTTAACGCATAAGTAAAAGTTTCACATAAAAATTTCGTTCTTATATAAATTTTCGCGTAACAGATACAAAATGATACATTTATTTAATTAATTAATTAAAAGTATATTTATACAAATTTTACAATTTTTCTGTTATTTTTAAGTCAAATTTTATTGAAGTGAAACTTCTTTAGCGACTTTTCTGTTTGAAAATGTTCGTTACATTAAAGGGGGAAATGACTCAATAGAGGAGAAATAAGGGAAGGGAGAATGTGTTGGGTATCTAGTTGTGTGTTAGTGCATGCGTGATATTGTGACCAGTCGAGCTGTATTAAATATATAAATGTGAAATAAACTTTTTTGGCAGTTATGTACAAATAACATCTACGGCTAAAAAAGTTTTTACTTTACCATACAAGGTAAAAAAGTGGTTTTTTCCTCCTTCTTTTTTGAAATATCTCCAAAAACGTCTGAAAGAATTTTGATTAAAAAAATTGAGCGAAACCATGGCATTTTGCTCTACAAAAAAGTCATGATAAGTGAACATCGAAAAAATTATATTTTTCGAGATAACAATTGTTTTGTCAAAATGTCTGTTAGTTAGTCTGTCTATTAGTTACAAAATTGTTGTGGACGAGCTAGCTTAAAAACTAGTGTGAATATCGAAACCAAATTCCACACATAGTTTTGGTCCATTGAGATTAAGAGTTGATTAGATTTTGGTGTATATCGACCCTAAATTAAGGGGGGGGGTTAAAAATTAAAAATCTTGGCCATTTACCAAACTCAACCAAATTTTGTATACGGCAATTTTGATTCATAGTTACAACACAGTTTCTGAGGTAATAATGAATAAATAATGAAAAATGTATAAAAAAAATTTACACTAAAAACAGTTTGGCAACAGCTCATTTATTTAACCAGCGAAAGATGCATGCGCTAGGTTTTTTCAAAATTATAATTTCCATAAGGTGTAACGTAGGCGTTGATTACATTTGTTAAAAAAATAATAAAACGATTTTTATAGAAATTTAAAATGTATTTTATCTGTCATTTTAATATAAAAATATTCAATCACTTACAATGGTGCCAGATATGTCAAACGAGCACGGGATTGGCTAGAATTGGTACATAAACAGCAAAAGGTTTTGTGCTTATAAACTATGAATCCTTATTGTTTGTTCTATATACTCTAGCATTAACTTTTTGCTAGTATTGTCGCGAAACAACTACCTTAAACGTAAAACTTTACCATCAGAGAAGTGACTTATTTTAGATACAAGTATTTGAAATACAGATACAAGATACAAAATTCGTATTTTCATCTTATATCTAAAATACTTTTTTAATTTTCATTTTCTATCTTGTATTTAGATACATTCTTTTGGTATTTCATTATTTTATAAATACTAAGTTTGCTAAAATACTTTTACTAATTACTAGAGACCGGATTTTTATGCAGTAAAAACTGTCAAAATATGTAGTTAAAAAGGCTGAAATATGCAAGTAATATGCCGAATACGTTGAAATATGCAAATATATGCAGTAAAAATTTGGCAAAATAAATTTTTTTATACACTAAAAAACTTAAAATTGAAGAGAAAAAGATTATACCTATATTTGAGAAGTGCTGTGAAAGAAATAAAATGATAAAGTAAGCTATAGACACCAAGTGTCAAATATCTACTTTTATTGAGTAAAAAATTGCACAAAATTCTCAATATATTTAATATATTAAAAAATCTTTAAACTCGAATTAATATTAGGTGGTCTTGAATAAAATCAACATAATAAATATAATAATGTTTCAAAAAATGTGATCGTAAAAATACTGGGGCGGGGTAGTTTTATTTAATAGACACGATTGTATTGTATTGCTTTTACTTTTATTTTTGTATATTAACAAGCTTTTGACGTACAAATAATAAACTAATAAAATAATGCAAATATTTGACCGACTATAATCTGATCACTACACTAATTTAGACATACTTTCACACACACACACACAGGAACACTCAATGGCCAAAATGGGCTATGGTTACCGAAGGCCATTAAAAAAAATAATAATAATAAAGAAACAATTAAAAAAGGATCTCAAAAATAATTAAAATTTGATTGTAATTGTGAATAATTTATGTTTACAAGTATTTTTCTAAATTATCTTCAAGTTATTATGTCTACGGTCACTTAAAATTGATTTATACAATGAAAAGGAGAACTCCACATCCTCAGATGTAATAAGGGGCCAATTTAAAGAAACTTAAGATATATATTTCTTCATTTTTTTTTCATTCTTTCTCAGAAAATTTACTTTTAAAAATGGCGCGAAATAGGCAATATTTGACAAAAAATCCTTCAAATATGCAATTTTATGAAAAACTCTTCATTTATGCAATTTTATGCAATATTACTCAAAAAAATATGCAGTATAAAATTTAACCCACAGTATCCTAGATACATGATTCGGATAGATAATTGATCCCCTGAGTTGTATGTGGCGGCAAACAAAATATGCAAATGCATAGGAATCCGGTCTCTACTCATATATCATGAAGTAACCTAATAAGAGTGAATTTAAAAGAGGCGATCAGAGGGTGGGGGAACCATCACCATTAGACACAATCATGTTCAAACCTGTCGCAGCTCTCTCGCTGTTTGCCAGCTCATATAATGGGAGCCCTTGTTAGTTAGACAACTGTATTGGCAGATCAGTTAAGGGTATGCCTACCCTACAAACAAGGCAGGAGATCGGAATACTTCAATTATATTCTATATCATGATATATAGTATCTATCTATCTATATATACTCTTATTAAACGAGCAAAAATTGTATATATATATATATTTATATATTTGTATCTTTTTTCTATTTTGAAAACGGCTCTACCGATTTTGATGAAACCAACTCTATTAACAAGTTTTGAGGATGAGCCAACGATTTGGCTAGGTCTGGACATCGACAAATTTCATCTTAATTGATCTTTTCTTAATTAAAGTAATTATTTATAGATTAAAATCTCAATAAAAAAGTTTGTTTATATTTTTTTCAATTATCTTTTATTTATTATTTTTTTTTTAATTTTAAAACCCACTAATAGGTTATAATAAATATTATTATATTATATTAAAATTGGGAATTTTTTTTAATTATTAGGTGTCTAAATCATAACATTACAGGTGGGAAAAATGAAAATCTAGGCCCTTCTACCAAACTCAACCAAATTTTGTATACATAATCAGTGGGCCCAGAGTAATCTAAAAATGCAAAAACTCCCTCCCCTACATGATTATAAATAATTTTATTAAATATTAAATATAAGTGAGGGGCCAGGTTGTATGGTAAAGTCAAGTGGATGGCCACATCAGAACACGCCAGCTTTTTAATTTTTTCTAAATATTTTGAAAATGACTTAACCAATTTCGAAGAAATTTAATATTCTAATTAAGTATCTACCATGAAGACAAAAAAGGTCATATAAAGTTTTTAGTAAAATTATATTTTAAAGTACTTTACGCTAGAGTAAGATAATACTTTTTCGATCTGTCCATTTTGCACCCAGAGACTTCTTGGTTTCATTAATAATTTTATTATAAGGTTGATGCATAATTATGGAACGTTTGTATTGGCGTGTTTTTCTTTAGCCAAAAATGGCGTTTTGTTTATTTTTTTTTATAAAAACAATCTCTCTCTATTTATAGTTAATAAAAATGCGTGTCGAAAACCATATTTATATTCGTCATATTATGCTCTACCACTACGAGAAAGGATGGAAGGCAGCACAGTCATTTCGCGATCTCAACGAACTTTTTTGTGAAGGAACAATTACTGATAGTGCAGTACGGAAGTGGTTTGCCCGTTTCGAATCAGGTGACACTAGTTTGGAGGATAAAGAAGGAAGAGGTCGGCCATCGGATTTTGATGATCAGGCACTTCTGACAGCCGTGGAAGAGGATGAAAGCCTTACAACACGAATGCTGGCTGCAGACTTCAATGTCGACCAATCAACGATCGTTCGACGCCTCAAAAAGCTTGGCAAGGTATGGGAATTGGCTGGATGGGTCCCCCACAGCTTGACCGTCTTCACGGTGCAATCGAGGCGAAAAGACCGCTCAAAAAGAACCACATCGTGTTCCATCACGATAACTCACATCCACATGTTGAGCGCCGGGTCGTCGAATTCATCGCCAATAAGGGCTGGGATCTACTCCCACATTCGCCGTACTCACCGACCGAAGCACCGACGGACTATCACATCAACTGGCAAAAGACTAAGATCTACGACGATTTGGATGACTTGGTGGCCGATGTCAAAGCGTGGATTGCCTCCAAGAATCGTGACTTATTCGCCCGTGGAATCGACCGACTGCCAAGCAAATGGGAAGCAGTTATTGAAGTAGATGGTGAATACGTTCCCGAATAATCATTTAAACATGTTTTTGTTAAATTTTATTATTGTTTTTGCTGAATAAAAATATTTTTAAAAAACGTTCCATAATTATGCATCAACCTAATACATTTATTATACGAAATTTTGAAAAAGCGACGCGTTTACTGTCCGATCGGCAAGAAAATTTACCCTGAATTTGGTTGTCTTCTTTAATAGATAAACTAACTCATTTGCTGGCCTTGAAGGAGGAAAATTTTTTATTGAAATTGGCACAATTTTTTTCATCAATTGTAAAATTTAAATTTAAATTTGCATATATTTAGACTTTTACTTTTTATTTCTTGAATTTTTTGAATTTAATTATTTTGATTTTATTATGTAGGTAATAAAAGCGTGACTGCATGGGCTCAGTTGCCGAAAGCTAATATACTAGTATATGGTATATGTATAATATAATACATTTTGCATTATTTATCTTACATTTTTTAATGTAAAAAAATACCGACTTCAAAAAAATTAAATGCAACAAATAAAATAATATGAACTCAAAAATAAAATAAAATGAACTAAAAGATATAAAATAATTATCTTATTTAGTTACAAATAAACGACGAAATATTAAAATGAAATCACTTTTTGAAGTCGGTGCCAAAGATATTCATTTTATGAATCAAACTAGACGGATTTTACTTAGTACGATTGGCGGGTAACCTCGCTTATATAGTTTTTTTAGCACCGACTTCAAAAATGATTCATGTTAATATTTCGTTATTAGTTGTAACTAAATAAGATAATTAATTATTTCATACCTTTTAGTGCATTTTATTTTATTTTTTGAGTTCTTATTATTTTATTTGTTGCATTTAATTTTTTTGAAGTTGGTTTGATTTTTTTTATAAATATATTTTTCTCTTTTTTGGTGATGTTATTAATAGTGACTTAAGATAATACCTTGCATGAATCAGGTAAGAGAAAGCGTCGGGTGAATGAATCAGAAAATGATAATAAAATTCAATTCATAAATATAGAAATTATCTCGAAACGTTTGGGGGTTTTAAATGAATGTTTTAAGATGCTTTTTATAAAAGATTTTATTTATTATAATTTCGATTATTTGCTCATTAGAATTGGTGATTTCCGTTATTTTGTCATTGATCATATCATCAGAAATTGACCAAATTAATATGGGACTACTCCTTAGGTACCCCCTTTCCAATAAAAAAAGAATCATCGAAATCGGTCGACGTGGTATGTATGTTCAGCGAGAACTTTTGGCCACAAAAAGTTCTCGCTGAACATACATAAAAATGAATAAATAAATAAATAGTTAAGTATCTTGACTATCTTGAATCTATAGTGATTCAAGCGCAGAAATAATCATTCAAATCGGTTCATAAACAAAGATGCCTGAACAAACATAACAAAAAAAGTCCAATACCAATGAAAAAAAAACCGGACCAATCGGAAACTATACTGAACCCAATGCAAAAAATATCATCAAAATCGGTTCACAATTGGCGAAGATATCAGGTAACGTAGACACACAAAAAAAAATTCAGTTGAATTGAAAACCTCCTCCTTTTTTAAAGTCGGTTAAAAATTAACAATTAACAAATTTTTTTGAAAAATAATTTCATAAATGGTCCAAAATGGATTCTATAATTTAAACTGTTGTGGATTGGAAGCGATTCTGGGTTCATAAATTTTTCATATCTTAATTCAACTAGTGTATCAAGTGTTTTTCCGTCTGAATCCTTGAGAATTTCGGCCTCTATGTTGACTACTCTTGGAGCTTTGTTATTTATAAATATTTTAGTATTGCCTTGAATTCTAATCATTGTATGATGGGTCACCCAATTCATTATCGTCTACGTTTTAGTCTTCTTTTATTTTCATGTCTTATTCACCATACGTTTTTTCGTAGGTATTCTTACCATTAATTTGCTTGATCCAATTCTAAAATGCAAAAACTAACTGCCTAAAATTGGGAGGGGGGGTCAAAAAAAATGAAAATTTAGCCCTTTGGACCAAACTAAACCAAATATTGTATACATAATCAGTGGGCCTCCAGAAGTCTATAAGTGCAAAAACTCAAAGCCCATTTTAATTTTTCGACCTCCCCCAATTTTGGACAGTTAGTTTTTGAATTTTTACTCTTCTGGTAGCCCACTGAATATCTATACAAAATTTCTTTGAGTTCGATCCAAAGGCCTAGATTTTCATTTTATGACCCCCCCCCCCTCCCCCAGCACCAGAAATAAATAATAATCTTCACGTCTTTATAAGTTTGTTTTATGACGTAGAATAAAACAAAAGAATTCATTATATAGGTATATTTTTTTAAAAGTTTATATCTAATAAATTAAATTAAAAAAATTTAAAGTAAAATCGAAGAAAGCAGATATTTCTAATAAAATAGTTAAATTTTATATTTATTTCGTAGAATAAAATTAGATCGGAAACGATTGGAGTCAGCATTAAATTCTGATGCCAAATCATCCCATATTTTTTTTTCTTTAAATTACCATCAGAATCTGAACGCTCAGATTCCAACACATCTTTATATTTATTAACGAGAAAAACAAGACGTTTCTCCTCTTCTATCGGGAAATTGGGAAATCTTTTACTCTTAATTGAAGATTGGTCCATATTCTATCTAAAATTTAATATTCACTTATTCAATACATTTCAAATTTTTAAAATTACATGATTTGTCTCAGTTTTGTTGTATCTATATATTTACTTTTTTACCACTTTATTTTTATATAAATTTTATAATTTTTCTCATTAATATATCAAAGAATAATTGATACGTCAACGAGAATTATTTTGACCGCGCTGATTTGAAAAAGATATTTTTATCTCTGCGAGACTACTGCGGATTACGCTATTGGAGTCTGCGGAGTATTAAGTCTGGACCAAGAGAGAAAAAGATGTGATCCACTTAGCTACAATCCAACGTCATTTCGCGTATAGCCCGCTAGACATTCGGATGGATCACCAAGTGAATTTGAAATCTCAGATGTTATATATTCGATCTCCCAGTCCAGAGCGCTAGATCTATTAGCATGTATGTTAGATGCCTGCCATTAATTAACCGAATGTTTTCTACATTTGATTCAATCGCGAATCTAATGTAGGGAATTTTTGTCAAATATTGAGTGAAAATAATATTTTAACTTATATATTACATTAGATTCGCGATTGAATCAAATGTAGAAAACATCCGGTTAATAATGTTTAAAATACATTAAAAAAAATATATTTTATGTTCTTTTCAAAAATATATTCAGTTTTTTCTAGTTAAATTTTTTCATTTTTTTATACCTCTTCAAAATGTGGTAGATCTGTATGCCACAGCCTGTACTTTTTAAAATCAGTAGGTATTATTCAAGAGGGTTCAAGAGCCACACGAGATTGACTGAAGAGCCGCATGCGTCTCGCGAGCCACTTTGTGGCCACCTCTGGTCTATACTCTCAAGAAGATCTACTATCTAAAACAGTGATGACGAACCTTTTAAGCTCAGTGTCAAAATTTTGAAAAACTCTTAACTTAACTCTGGTGTCGTATCACATATCAAAATATTCATAATATTTTGTAGACCAAAATGTAATGGTTTCGTCAAATTTTTGTAATCAAAATAGTTTCAGCCGTTTTGGAGATATTTCGAAATAAACCAAGCAAAAAACCACTTTTTACATGCACGATTACAATACTTGAACATAACCTGTATGGTAAAGTTTAAAGGAGAATTTAAAATATAAATTTTTAGGTAGGTTTTACAAAAAATAAAAGACAAAATGCTTATTTGGCATGACTCTATATATATTTCGGGGTATGAGCCCATTTTCAGGACAGAAATAAAATAAATAATAAATAAGTTTTATTTCTAAGCTCCTGAAGGGGCGAGGGGGGGGGGGGCTCATACCCCGAAATATATATAGTCATGCCAAATAAGCATTTTTTTATTTTTTATTTTTAATGATATTGATGTAAGAAGGAGATACACCAGAAGGTCAATCCCTAAAGGCCTGTATGGGCTGGCCCCTGCATCGTAAAAGAACAGAGTAGAAGGAAAGAAGCCGGGATCACGTGCCAAATCTCAGAAAGTTAGATACAATCTAATATCCAATTTATCAAGTTTTTAGGGGCTTCGAGCAGTGGTAAATTCTCCGATCGATAATTAGGTTTTTAAATTTATCTCCTACTTAATTTTTTTTCCAGGCCCTATACTTACAGAAATAAGCTGACGTGTTCTGATGTGGCCATCCACTTGACTTTACCATACAATCTGGTCCCTCACTTATATTTAATATTTAATAAAATTATTCATAATCATCTAGGGGAGGGGGGTTAGATTTTGAATTTTTAGACTTCTGGGTGTCCACTGATTATGTATACAAAATTTGGCTGAGTTTGGCAACAAGAGACTACATTTTCATTTTTTGACCCCCCCTCCCCCCCCCCCCCCGTATTTCGGGCGGTTATTTTTTGCAATTTTAGACTTCTGGGATCCCGCTGATTATGTACACAAAATTTGGTTGAGTTTGCTCAAATGGCCTTGATTTTTAATTTTTAAACCCCCACCGCCCCCCCCTTAAATTTGGGTCTATATGCACCAAAATCTAATCAGCTCTTAATCTCAATGGAATAAAACCATGGGTGAAATTTGGTTTTGATATTCACACTAGTTTTTGGGCTAGTCTTGTCCACAAAAATTTGGTAACGCACAATAACCAGACTAACAGACATTTTGACAAAACAATTATTATCTCGAAAAATATAATTATTTTGATGTTCACTTATTAGAGCTTTATTATAGAGCGAAATGCCATGGTTTCGCTAAATTTTTTTAATCGAAATAGTTTCAGCCGTTTTTGAGATATTTCGAAAAAAAAAAGATGGAAAAAACCACTTTTTTCATGCACGATTACAATACTTGACCATAGCCTGTATGGTAAAGTAAAATTGACTGGGCATAGCCGGGAATCGAACCTGAGACCTTCGGGCCACCATTACACCAGGAGGCCGGTTTTTTTGTTTTTTATTTTGTGAAACCTACCTAATAATTTATATTTTAAATTCTCTTTTTAACTAAATTGAAAGTTTTTTTAGGTTAAAAAATAAAATGAGAGAGTCTTCTGTTTTTAAATAAAATAATTTTTAATTATTTCTAGAGACTATAGTTTCGAAGGCATTGCCTTCATCATCAGTCTATCACAAATATTTCAAATGTAGTTACAAATTAGTCTCTAGAAATAATTAAAAATTATTTCATTTAAAAAAACAGAAGACTCTCTCATTTTATTTTTAACCTAAAATAAAAACAATTCTGTTACCATCGACAGTGAAATCTTTTATTCAACTAATAAATTGAAAGTTTTTGCCGAGAGTAGCAGAATTTTTATAAATAAAATTTATAACTCCAGCAGAAGACACACTCTTTTATTGTCTCCTTCAATCTCTTTTTAACATTCATTGTAGTACTAGTAGATAAATACAAGTATTCAATGCAATATTTATCTCAGTGATTTAAGTTTATATTATTTAAACTGACCCAATGTTTATTACTTCTCTTGTTTTAGTAATTGGCATTAATTATTTGAGCTCCATGTTAAAATCTAAAGAACCCCGGCTTTCGCTTTGTTGCTTATTGGGCGTTCAGGAATCGACTTGACTTTATGTTTTTGTCGTCAGTCACCGACACTTAGGTACTTGAGATTAAAAAAATAATTTTTAAGAAAAAAAACCGACTTCAAAAAATTAAATGCAACAAATAAAATAGACTAAAAGGTATAAAATAATTATTATCTTATTTAGTTACAACTAAACTACGAAATATTAACATGAAATTACTTTTTGAAGTCGGTGCAAAACATATACCTCCCCCATTTTTGGCGGTTAGTTTTTGCATTTTTAAACTTCTGGGGGTCCAGTAATTATGTATACAAAATTTGTTGAATTTGGCAAATGGCCTAGATTTTCATTTTTTGACCATACAGCCCCCCCCCCCCCCACACCATTTTGGGTGGTTAGTTTTTGCATTTTTATACTTCTGGGGTCCCACTGGTTATGTATACAAAATTTGGTTGAGTTTGCTCAAACGGTCTAGATTTTTAATTTTTAACCCCCTCCACCCCCATTAATTTTGGGTCGATATGCACCAAAATCTAATTAGCTCTTAATCTCAATGGACCAAAACTTCGTGTGAAATTTGGTTTTGATATTCACACTAGTTTTTGAGCTAGCTCGTCCACAAAAAATTGGTAACGCACAGACTAACAGACATTTTGACAAAACAATTATTATCTCGAAAAATATAATTTTTTCTATGTTCACTTATTTTGGCCTTTTTTGTAGAGCAAAATTCCATGGTTTCGCTCAATTTATTTAATCAAAATAGTTTCAACCGTTTTTTAGATATTTTGAAAAAAAGAAGGAAAAACCCACTTTTTTCATGCACGATAACAATACTTGACCATACCCTGTATGGTAAAATAAAAAGATTTGTCCAATTTCTGTAAATCTTTTATTTCATAATTTAATAGACATCAATCAACTAAATTTTAAAATATAATGCAGTATTCCAGAAGCTTATGTCCGATGATACAGAGGTGCTCAGAAGAAAGATTAAGCAGCAATATTAAACCTTAAGGGCCTTTAATAAATAGGTATGCTAAAAAACGAAGTGTGCTCATTAATCTATCTTTAACAGGATTGGAATTTCTTAATTTCGTATTCTGCTTAGCGATTTGGTGGCCAATTAAATTGATTAGCATTTCGAACTGCACTGCAGACATTCGAATGCAATTTCTATGCAGTTGAGGATCCTCCGTCTTCAATTCCATCACTAGTGTTGAGTAAGCTTATAAATGATCTCACCGTTCCCCCTATTGCCTGGCACAACATCTTTTATCATTTTCTTCGTTTTTAACCGACTTCAAAAAAGGAGGAGGTTCTCAATTCGACTGAATTTCTACTTTATCCAATGCGAAGCATGGGTAAAGTATTGTAATCGGTCTTGTGGCATTTGATTAGAATATTCTAATCTCCCAAGAGGAAACATGAAGAAAAAGACATTATATATTTTTCAAAATTTTCTATGTATAGATCTTAATTTGTAACTAATTTGAAATATTTGTGATAGACTGATGATGAAGGCAATGCCTTCGAAACTATAGTCTCTAGAAATAATTAAAAATTATTTTATTTAAAAAACAGAAGACTCTCTCATTTTATTTTATTTTTAACCTAAAATTAATAATATATATTGTGACAAATTGGACTTACAAAACTTAAATAATTAAGTTTTGTTTCGCCCGATTTGCGCTCTAACTTACCAATTGCCACACTCTCCCTCAATATTGACTATTCGACAATATTGAGCAAGTTGTAGCAACTGATTAGTTTACGAGCAGGTGTAACTCAGGGAGGTTATCGAGAAATAAAGACAAGATTAGTCCTCTAAAAGGGCTAATCTTATTAAAGTCGCAATGCTGAAATTTAAGGTGTCAAATTGGTAATCTGCTTCGCTAATAGTTACGACTTCAATCGTCTGAGCTGTTGTTTTCCGACCTTACCTATTCGCTGGTTAAACTTCCTATTGTATGGGAGGATGCTGTACTGAAATGGATTAAGCTAAAATCTAGTTGTTGTGGTTGTGGCAAAGAAGTGATAAGACAAACACCTCAACTTTTACTGAAAATTCGCCCTAATGGGAGTGACAAAATACCTGTGATCGGATGCTGAAAGAAAATCTTAATTGTAACGGAATTTGGTTTATTTTCAATAAAAACAAATCAGATAAGTTAATTAAAATTTATGAAATGAGTTTTATTGATATTACTAGAAGGATTTCTTTTGTTTGTTTATAATTAATTGAATTTAAGTTCTTTTTTGTTAAAATTAATAAATTAAACAAAAGGTTAAACCTTATGAAATTACGAGAAATTGATTTGATTGGTATAATTAAGTTGTATTGAATTATTCTTAAATAAAATGAAAACTTAGTTTGAAATTAATAATAAAATTTAAAGTTCAAATTTCTTCTATTAAGTTTGACAAATTTTAACACAAGGTTTATTTATTTTTACGTCTAATTTTATATCAACACAATTTGAATTAATTATTTTCCTTTATAAACAAATCATATCAATCATTTTATATTTATCAAGTTAAATAAATTATAATGACTTATTTCTTTTAATTAGACTTATTTATACTTTTAGTCGTCATATTTACTTATATTCTATTTCAATTTATAACAATTCAGGTTCATATATTTGTCTTATTATTATTAATTATTATTGGTTTGTTTAATTAAGAAACACAAATTATGTTGGTCATCTGACTTGATTTGTTATTTTCAAGTTCCGAGAAATTTGATTATAATGTTTACTTATTATAGGGAAAAAAAAATTATTTTTTATATATTTAATTTTATATCAATCATTAGCTGAAATAGGCTTGTCGCACTACACATAGGTAGAGTAATTAATTTATCCCCTTTAATAAGGGTTGGTTATACTAAATATTAAGTTATTTTATTATTGATTTCTTTTATGGAAAATATAAAATAAATTGTTTTAAATTTGAATATCTCTTCGATACAGATGTTTTCGGCTCCTTCAATATTACTGGGTCATCCGTCCATCCCATGCGTGATTGTGACTATATTCCTAATCTAGCCGATCAGCTGATTTCGGGAGAGCTTCCCTATCCCTCTTTAGGGGAACCGAGTACTTCACTGAAATGAAACGTTCAGGAGTGTGCGGCATCAGTGACGCTAATTTATAATTACTATTTAGCAATCCGCTGGTTAATTGGATCAGATACTCTAGATTATTAATGGTGGACGCCATTTTGACTCTGTTCTAGGATTTCAAATTTTTTATATTAATAAAATTAAGATAAAATTTACTGAGTTTAAGTTATTAATTAAATAGACAAATTAATTATGTGTTTTGACTCGACACCCATTCAATCTAATATATTGTATTAATATTTATTTTTTCTTTATTTAAAGTTACTTCCGGAAACCAACATACCTATGTTAATTTCTTAATTATACATCCAATTATAGGCTATTAATTAACATATCATTTATAAATTAGTAATTAATTTCAAATTTATCATTGAAGTGAACCTCTTTTACTTTTAATTGTTTGTTTTATTCAATCCGACCCTAGGCTTATTTTATGGTAAATTAGTACCTTGGGTCAAGATTGTGCTCTATGCCTATTATAATTTAATAGTTAATTCAGTTCATTCATTAAAGAATGGACCAAGTACTTATCTATTCGAATCACCGGGTCTGGCACCACTTAATAGCACTTCCACGTGGTCGGCAGTCTTGTATTTTGGATAACTCCCAGATCACAGCTATTTTCTTGAAAATATCAATAGCACATAATATAGAATCACTGGATGTTTTCACAGAACACTTAATATCACGATAAAACGTTAGATTGATCGAGATATACTTGGATTTTCAAATATCACAGATGGGTTTTTTAAGTAGGTCATCAACTCACGTGCGTTACATATGAAGGTCACAGGCAAAGAGGAAGAGTTCATTCTCCGGGCACGCTAATTGCTAGTTCCTTGGTTGACCTAATTACCCAATTAGCCACGGAGGGAGACTCCATTCAGACTTAGATTTTAATTAGTACTTCTCTCTCGCTAGATGTCCGTCAAGTTCACTTTTTCGATATAATTTCAAATAATAAATCATACATCACTTTGAATTGTCATTAAAACACAAAAAAAACTTAATACAATTATATGAATTCAATTAATAACAAAGCCTGATTCGTCACAATATATATACAGATATATCATCTCGATATATATGTGTGTATGTTTATTTGCATCAAGCAGAGGAAAACCTCTTTGTTTCTCTTTGTTATTCAAGAAAAACTGAAAAAACCTCGAAATTTGCTCATTTTGAGGCGCAGAATTCAGATTTGGAAGAAAAATTAGGGTAGTAATATTGGGGCATCAATAAAGGTATTTCAACAATAAAATCTTTACCAGTAGATAATTCCTATTAAAATCGTATTTTGCCTGGACTAATATGTATAACTAATAATAATTTGAATGTGTTTTTCTTTTGGATTATACAATAAAACTTATTTTTTATACAATGTACATTTTTTTTATAACATACAAAAAATAGGAAATATACATACACGTTCATTTTATAAAAAAAAAAAAAAAAAAAAAAAAAAACTGTTTTTAAACCTTGAAATGTACGAAAATATTATTAAAATCACAAATATTTCAGAAAAACAAGATTCCTCATTATATCCATAGAAACCCCGTTTTTATTAATTTTTATTTTCATATTTATATTCTATAGAATATAGTAATGTGAAGTATTGAGATCGCCTGCCTGGGTCCTGACACGAGATTTTCTATCTTAGAGATGAAAAAAGTTAATTTCATTTTGTAACTTCTAAGTGGAAGGAATTGATGCCCTTATTAGATGGAAACCGGGTTTAGGACATAAAACCAGATATTTTGGTCCCCAGAGGCCAAAAAGAGGCCAAAAATCCATTGGTCTCTGCCGCGTTTCTGCAACCATAAGTCTCAGAGCTATGAAATTCGAAACTTGAGCTCTAAATAGAAGGAGTACAGCAAGCTTTTGGTTGAAATCGGAAGACAGGAAGTGGACATTTCCATAAAAAATTATTCGTTTTTACTTTACCATACAGGGTATGGTGAAGTACTGTAATCGTGGATAAAAAAAGTGTTTTTTTTTCCTACTTTTTTTTTCGAAATATCTCAAAAACGGCTGAAACTATTTTGATTAAAAAAATTGAGCGAAACCATGATATTTCGCTCTACAAAAAAACTCTAATAAGTGAACATCGAAAAAATTATATTTTTCGAGATAATAATTGTTTTGTCAAAATGTCTGTTAGTTAGTCTGGTTGTTAGTCTGTGCGTTACCAAATTTTGTGGACGAGCTAGCTCAAAAACTAGTGTGAATATCGAAACCAAATTTCACACGTAGTTTTGGTACATTGATTTTTCGTTTATTGGGCCACGCAGGTGGGGGCCTCCACTAACAAGAAATATTTACATAGTCGGGTGAATTTAATTATAGGAGTATTTACATAATTATAGGAATATTTACATAAATTATTTACAATTTTTTTTTTTCTTAATACAATTTCTAGCGCATGGCGATTTCCCTATAAGTTCACCTGTTGAAGCTATAAAAAAAGAACCCCTCATCGCCCTGAAGGTCGTATCTCATAAAGTTCTCTGGGGAATAAGAGCTGATTAGATTTTGGTGCATATCGACCCAAAATTAAGGGGGGTGGAGGGGGGGTTAAAAATTAAAAATCTAGCCTATTTGAGCAAACAACCAAATTTTGTATACATAATCAGTGGGACACCAGAAGTCTAAAAATCCAAAAACTAACCGCCCAAATTGAAGGGAGGGGGTGTAAGGTCAAAAAATGAAAATCTTGGCCATTTACCAAACTCAAACAAATTTTGTATACATAATCAGTGGGACCCCAGAAGTATAAAAATGCAAAAAATAACCCCCCCCCCCACACATTATTATAAATAATTTTAGGGGCCAGGTTGTATGGTAAAGTCAAGTGGATGGCCACATCAGAACACGTCAGCTTATTACCCATGATTCCATGATTACTTGCGACGTCGGCAACCGTGAGTACTCTTATTTCTTTATGCGAGATGTATTTTCAGATTTCTACATTAAATTAAACCATGATAATAATCTTTAAATCAAGTGCTAAAAAGACACTTTTCTAATATCTGGGGAATAAGAGATTACTTAAAAAAAAAGTGTCACAAGTTATTTATTAGTCGTGTATAAATTTTAATCCGGTTGAAATAAACGAAGGGGGTGTAAATTAGGAGTGTCGCGATGATTTCAAATAAGTGAGAATGTGAAATTCGCGTGGTGACCACACCAGTTGATTGTTTTAAAGTAATTGGAATAATTTTTATAAAAATAAAATAAAATCGACTTCAAAAAAATTAAATGCATCAAATAAAATAATAATAACTTAAAAATAAAATAAAATCCACTAAAAGGTATAAAATAATTATTATCTTATTTAGTTACAACTAAACGTCGAAATATTAACATGAAATCATTTTTTGAAGTCGGTGCCAAACAAACTATACCTATAAGCCAGCGTACCCGCCAAACGTACTAAGTAAGATCCGCCGAGTGCGATTCATAAAATGTATATGTTTGGCACCGACTTCAAAAAGTGATTTCATATAAATATTTCGTCGTTTAGTTGTAACTAAATAAGATAATAATTATTTTATACCTTTTAGTGTATTTTATTTTATTTTTAAGTTATTATTATTTTATTTGTTGCATTTAATTTTTATGAAGTCGGTTTTATTTTTTTTTCAAAAATTTATTTTTATTTTTCTCTTTTTAGTGATGTTATTAATAGTGACTTAATATAATACCTTGCATGCATCTCGTAAGAGAAAGCGTCGCGCGAATGAATCAGAAAATGATAATAAAATTCAATTCATAAATATAGAAATTCTCTTGAACGTTTGCGGGTTTTAAATGAATGTTTTAAGATTTTTTATAAAAGATTTTATTTATTATAATTTCGATTATTTGTTCATATGAATTGGAGATTTACGTTATTTCGGCATTGATCATATCTTCAGAACTTGACCAAATTAATATGTTATCACCGCTAAGGTGGGGGTACCTTCCCCTACCCCCTCTTTCCAATAAAAAAAGAATAATTAAAATCGGTTCATAAACAAAGAAGTTATGCCTGAACAAACATATGAAAAAAGGTCCAATACCAATGAAAAAAAAAACGGGACCATTTGGAAGCTAGACTGAACCCAATGGAAAAAAAATCATCAAAATCGGTTCACAATTGGTGGAGATATGAGATAACATAGATACAAAAAAAATTCAGTCGAAAAGAGAACCTCCTCCTTTTTTGAAGTCGGTTAATAAAATGAGGAGAGTGAATATATGAATCTCGACCGGATATCTGGTCACTATTTAAAGATTATAAATACTATGTATTTACAAATAACCAAGAAGGTCATGGTTGTTTGTCAGAGGTCGAAAGACTATTTGGTCATAAATTATTGGCCTTGTATTATTATGAAAAAAAAAACTAATGATAGTGATAATGATAATGAATTAGTAAAAATAACATGAATGGAATTAGAATATAAAGATATTTATTTTACTATAAAATAAATAATTTACAGTGAAAATCCGACCAGAAAAAATATTTTTAATTGCTGAATATAAAAATTATTATCGATTTTTGATCAATATCTATATACGAGCAGTACCCGGCGTGCCTACGGCACGTCCGGCGCCACTCGGCCCTCCGGGATGGTGGCCCTGGCGGGCAGCGTCTCGAGATGTGATTATTAGCTGTCCGTAATTATATGTTTTGAAAAAATATTTTTTTGAATAATGAATATTGATCAAAGAAAGATTAAAAATATCAGTAAAAGCTTTATTAGAGCATGCAACAATTTCTCTCGAAGTTCCCGATCGGTTGGAAACCTATTTCATTATTATATTTAGATAAGCTAGCAGTTTCAATATTTAAATTTATCTAAAAAGTGTCTCTAAATTAAATATATATAATAGTTTTAAAATTAATTTATCTACTAAAATTTCAAATGAGCCGCGCAGTAATAAATTAAGAATTAATCTCATTATCCCATTAAATCATATCTCATTAAAACTTATGTTATAAATTAAATATATATATGTTTTTTAAAAATTAATTTGTCTACTAAAATTTTAAGAATTTATATTTTTCTTAAATTCAAAAAAAAAAAAATTAATTTTCGCGGTATGAATTATTTCCAAAAAATTAAATATATATTACTATATAATATATTTAAAATTAATAAATTTGTCTACTAAAATTTCAAATGAGACACGCCGTAAATTTAATATTCTAAGCTATATAGAGGATTATATATTAATACAAGCTGCGTCAGGCGTGCCTCCGGCACGCCATCTGCACCTTGGCCCTCCGGGCGGGTGGCCCTGGCGGGCAGCGTCTCGAGACGGCCAAAAGTTTGTTTGCAATATAATTTTGTTCAACTGTATTTTAAATAAATATACTCGTAAAAATCAGCTTCAAGAAATAATCTAACTCATTGCGAAAGCAAAATAAAAAATTCTGAGTGTGTCAAGCTTACGCACGACGGAAGTGAAACTTCTAATATTCCTCTCTCTCTTTTCATTTCATTCTCTCTTTTTTTCTCTCTTACGTTAGTTTGAAGATTATAGGTTAAATAATTCAACGACGAAGCATAGATTTACTCTTTCTAATATTTTCTTATACATGAATGAATTTTGATTTATGTACAGTTCCAAAAATTCTTTTTAATGTTACATACAGCATTTTCATTTGTTTGAATGTTCAATAATAATTTTAGTGTTGAATGTGCTGTTTTTCCTCCGTCTAATAAAGTGGCAGCAATTCCAGATGATGTCATTTGTGCCAATATGAGCGAAATTAAAAAGGGAGTTCCACCTGGTGCATCCAAAAAAAGAAACCATCTTCTTGTGCAGCGACTGCATGCAAAAATTTAAAAAAATAAAAAAGTATTTTAAAAAAATTAAAAAATATTTTAAAATATTTTAAAAAAATTAAAAAATATTTTTTAATTTTTTAAAAATATTTTTTAAAAATTTTTAAAATATTTTTTAATTTTTTTAAAATATTTTAAAATATTTTTTATTTTTTTTAAAATATTTTTTAATTTTTTAAAAATATTTTAAAAAAATTTAAAAAAAATAAAAAATATTTTAAAAATATTTTAAAAAATTAAAAAATATTTTAAAAATATTTTAAAAAAATTAAAAAATATTTTAAAATATTTTAAAAATATTTTAAAAAATTTTAAAAAAATTAAAAAATATTTTAAAAATTTTTAAAAAATATTTTAAAAAATTAAAAAATATTTTTAAAAATTTTTAAAATATTTTTTTTAATTTTTTAAAATATTTTTAATATTTTTAAAATATTTTTTAATTTTTTTAAAATATTTTTTATTTTTTTTAAAATATTTTTCATTTTTTTTAAAATATTTTTTATTTTTTTAAATATTTTTTAATTTTTTAAAATATTTGTAAAATATTTTTTAATTTTTTAAAAATATTTTTAAAAAAATTTAAAAAATAATAAAAATATTTTTAAAATATTTAAAAAAATAAAAAAATATTTTAAAAAATATTTTAAAAAAATTAAAAAATATTTTAAAAATATTTTAAAAAAATTTAAAAAAAATAAAAAGTATTTTAAAAATATTTTAAAATATTTTAAAAAATTAAAAAATATTTTAAAAATATTTTAAAAAATTTTAAAATATTTTTTAATTTTTTTAAAATATTTTTAAAATATTTTTTATTTTTTTTAAATATTTTTTAATTTTTTTAAAATATTTTTTATTTTTTTTTAAATATTTTTTAATTTTTTTAAAATATATTCTATTTTTTTAAATATTTTTTATTTTTTTTAAAATATTTTTTAATTTTTTAAAATATTTTAAAATATTTTTAAAATACTTTTTATTTTTTTTTAAATTTTTTAAAATATTTTTAAAATATTTTTTATTTTAAAAAATTAAAAATATTTTAAAATATTTTAAAAATTTAAAAAATATTTTAAAAAAAATAAAAAATATTTTAAAAAAATTAAAAAATATTTTTTAATTTTTTAAAATATTTTTTAAAAATTTTAAAATATTTTTTAATTTTTTAAAATATTTTAAAATATTTTTAATATATTTTAAAATATTTTTTATTTTTTTTAAAATATTTTTTAATTTTTTATAAAATATTTTAAAAAAATTTAAAAAAATAAAAAATATTTTAAAAATATTAAAAATATTTAAAAAAATTAAAAAATATTTTAAAAATATTTTAAAAAAATTAAAAAATATTTTAAAATTTTTAAAAAATATTTTAAAAAATTAAAAAATATTTTTTAATTTTTTTAAAAATATTTTTTATTTTTTTAAAATATTTTTTAATTTTTTTAAAATATTTTAAAATATTTTTTAATTTTTTTAAAATACTTTTTTATTTTTTTAAATTTTTGCATGCAGTCGCTGCACAAGAAGATGGTTTCTTTTTTTGGATGCACCAGGTGGAACAGGAAACATTTTTAATTTCGCTCATATTGGCACAAATGACATCATCTGGAATTGCTGCCACTTTATTAGACGGAGGAAAAACAGCACATTCAACACTAAAATTATTATTGAACATTCAAACAAATGAAAATGCTGTATGTAACATTAAAAAGAATTTTTGGAACTGTACATAAATCAAAATTCATTCATGTATAAGAAAATATTAGAAAGAGTAAATCTATGCTTCGTCGTTGAATTATTTAACCTATAATCTTCAAACTAACGTAAGAGAGAAAAAAAGAGAGAATGAAATGAAAAGAGAGAGAGGAATATTAGAAGTTTCACTTCCGTCGTGCGTAAGCTTGACACACTCAGAATTTTTTATTTTGCTTTCGCAATGAGTTAGATTATTTCTTGAAGCTGATTTTTACGAGTATATTTATTTAAAATACAGTTGAACAAAATTATATTGCAAACAAACTTTTGGCCGTCTCGAGACGCTGCCCGCCAGGGCCACCTGCCCGGAGGGCCAAGGTGCAGATGGCGTGCCGGAGGCACGCCTGACGTAGCTTGTATTAATATATAATCCTCTATATAGCAATAAAAAAAATATTTTAAAATATTTTATAAATATTTTAAAATATTTTAAAAAAATTAAAAAAATATTTAAAAAAAAATAAAAAATATTTTAAAAAAATTTAAAAAAAAATAAAAAATATTTTAAAAATATTAAAAATATTTTATAAAAAATTAAAAAAAAATATTTTAAAAAATATTTTAAAAAAATTAAAAAATATTTTAAAAAAAATAAAAAATATTTTAAAAATATTTTAAAAAATTAAAAAATATTTTAAAAATATTTTAAAAAAATTAAAAAATATTTTAAAATATTTTAAAAATATTTTTAAAATATTTTTTAATTTTTTTAAAATATTTTAAAATATTTTTTAAAATACTTTTTATTTTTTTAAAATTTTTTTAAAATATTTTTTATTTTTTTTTAAATATTTTTTAATTTTTTTAAAATATTTTTAAAATATTTTTTATTTTTTTAAATATTTTTTAATTTTTTTAAAATATATTTCTATTTTTTAAAATATTTTAAAATATTTTTAAAATACTTTTTATTTTATTTTTAATATTTTTTAAAATATTTTTAAAATATTTTTTATTTTTTTAAATAATTTTTATTTTTTTTAAAATATTTTTTATTTTTTTAAAATATTTTTTAATTTTTTAAAATATTTTTAAAATATTTTTAAAATATTTTTTAATTTTTTTAAAATATTTTTTAATTTTTTAAAATATATTTTATTATTTTTAAATTTTTTTAAATATTTTTCATTTTTTTTAAAATATTTTTTATTTTTTTTTAAATATTTTTTAATTTTTTAAAATATTTTTAAAATATTTTTTAATTTTTTAAAAATATTTTAAAAAAATTTAAAAAAATAAAAAATATTTTTAAAAATATTTAAAAAAAATAAAAAATATTTTAAAAATATTTTAAAAATATTTTAAAAAAATTTAAAAAAAAATAAAAAGTATTTTTAAAATATTTTAAAATATTTTAAAAAATTAAAAAATATTTTTTAATTTTTTTAAAATATTTTTAAAATATTTTTTATTTTTTTTAAATATTTTTTAATTTTTTTAAAATATTTTTTATTTTTTTTTAAATATTTTTTAATTTTTTTAAAATATATTCTATTTTTTAAAATATTTTTTATTTTTTTAAAATATTTTTTAATTTTTTAAAATATTTTAAAATATTTTTAAAATACTTTTTATTTTTTTTTAAATTTTTTTAAAATATTTTTAAAATATTTTTTATTTTAAAAAATTAAAAAATATTTTAAAATATTTTAAAAAAATTAAAAAATATTTTTTAATTTTTTAAAATATTTTTTAAAAATTTTTAAAATATTTTTTAATTTTTTTAAAATATTTTAAAATATTTTTAATATATTTTAAAATATTTTTTATTTTTTTTAAAATATTTTTTAATTTTTTAAAAATATTTTAAAAAATATTAAAAAATATTTTAAAAAAAATTAAAAAATATTTTAAAAATATTTTAAAAAAATTAAAAAATATTTTAAAAAAAATAAAAAATATTTTAAAATATTTTATAAATATTTTAAAATATTTTAAAAAAATTAAAAAATATTTTTTAAAATATTTTTTAATTTTTTAAAAATATTTTAAAAAAATTTAAAAAAAATAAAAAATATTTTTAAAAATATTAAAAATATTTTAAAAAAATTAAAAAAATATTTTAAAAATATTTTAAAAAAATTAAAAAATATTTTAAAATATTTTAAAAATATTTTAAAAAATTTTAAAAAAATTAAAAAATATTTTAAAAATATTTTAAAAAAAATTAAAAATATATTTTAAAATTTTTTAAAATATTTTTAAAATATTTTTTAATTTTTTAAAAATATTTTAAAATATTTTTAAAATACTTTTTATTTTTTTTTAAATTTTTTTAAAATATTTTAAAAATTTTTTTAAAATATTTTAAAATATTTTTAATATATTTTAAAATATTTTTTATTTTTTTTAATTTTTAAAAAATATTTTAAAAAAATTTAAAAAAAAATAAAAAATATTTTAAAAATATTAAAAATATTTTAAAAAATTAAAAAATATTTTAAAAATATTTTAAAAAAATTAAAAAATATTTTAAAAAAATTAAAAAAATATTTTAAAAATATTTTAAAAAAATTAAAAAATATTTAAAAAAATAAAAAATATTTTAAAAATATTTTAAAAAAATTAAAAAATATTTTAAAAATATTTTAAAAAAATTAAAAAATATTTTAAAATATTTTAAAAATATTTTTAAAATATTTTTTAATTTTTTAAAATATTTTAAAATATTTTTAAAATACTTTTTATTTTTTTTTAAATTTTTTTAAAATATTTTTTATTTTTTTTTAAATATTTTTTAATTTTTTTAAAATATTTTTAAAATATTTTTTTAATTTTTTTAAAATATTTTTTAATTTTTTTTAAAATATTTTTAAAATATTTTTTAATTTTTTAAAAATATTTTAAAAAATTTAAAAAAATAAAAAATATTTTAAAAATATTAAAAATATTTTAAAAAAATTAAAAAAATATTTTAAAAATATTTTAAAAAAATTAAAAAATATTTTAAAAATATTTTTAAAAATATTAAAAAATATTTTAAAATTTTTTAAAATATTTTTAAAATATTTTTTAATTTTTTAAAATATTTTAAAATATTTTTAAAATACTTTTTATTTTTTTTTAAATTTTTTTAAAATATTTTTAAAATATTTTTTAATTTTTTTAAAATATTTTTAAAATATTTTTTATTTTTTTTTAAATATTTTTTAATTTTTTTAAAATATTTTTAAAATATTTTTTATTTTTTTAAATATTTTTTAATTTTTTTAAAATATATTTCTATTTTTTAAAATATTTTTTATTTTTTTTAAAATATTTTTTAATTTTTTAAAATATTTTAAAATATTTTTAAAATACTTTTTATTTTTTTTTAAATTTTTTTAAAATAATTTTAAAATATTTTTTATTTTTTTTTAAATAATTTTTATTTTTTTTAAAATATTTTTTATTTTTTTAAAATATTTTTTAATTTTTTAAAATATTTTTAAAAATTTTTAAAATATTTTTTATTTTTTTAAAATATTTTTTAATTTTTTAAAATATTTTTTATTATTTTTAAATTTTTTTAAATATTTTTCATTTTTTTTAAAATATTTTTTATTTTTTTTTAAATATTTTTTAATTTTTTAAAATATTTTTAAAATATTTTTTAATTTTTTAAAAAATATTTTAAAAAAATTTAAAAAAAATAAAAAATATTTTAAAAATATTAAAAATATTTTAAAAAAATTAAAAAATATTTTAAAAATATTTTTTAATTTTTTAAAATATTTTTTAAAAATTTTTAAAATATTTTTAAAATATTTTTTAATTTTTTTAAAATATTTTTAATATTTTTAAAATATTTTTTATTTTTTTAAATTTTTTTAAAATATTTTTAAAAAATTAAAAAATATTTTAAAAATATTTTAAAAAATTAAAAAATATTTTAAAAAAAATGAAAAATATTTTAAAAATATTTTAAAAAAATTTAAAAAAAAATAAAAAGTATTTTAAAAATATTTTAAAATATTTTAAAAAATTAAAAAATATTTTAAAAATTTAAAAAATATTTTAAAAAAATAAAAATTATTTAAAAAAAATAAAAAATATTTTAAAAAAATTTAAAAAAAATAAAAAATATTTTTAAAAATATTTTAAAAAATTTAAAAATAATAAAAAATATTTTAAAAAATTAAAAAATATTTAAAAAAATAAAAAATATTTTAAAAAAATTAAAAAATATTTTTTAATTTTTTAAAATATTTTAAAAAAATTAAAAAATATTTTAAAAATATTTTAAAAAAATTAAAAAATATTTTAAAAAAAATAAAAAATATTTTAATTTTTTTCATTTGCTTGAACATATGCATTTAAACCATCAACATTTTACGATTGTTCACGTTGCATATCGCGATTAAATAAATCACTTACTGGCCGATTAGCTGATGGCATCCCTAATTTAATTAGTGGTTGATTCGAAATGATCATGCATAAATCTTCCAACTTAATCAAAGATTCATTATATATTTCTGGCCAGAAATTTATATCTGGATCTCCTCGAATTCTACGTAGAGCATGTAATACATCTTCACTCATTGAAGCCTTATATTTTCCCCATAATTTAGGCGGGTTAGTTGGAAAACACGTTGTCAATAAAATGGCAAACAAACATCGTATTTGATGTGGCGATGAACCGAGAGCAGCATCGGCAAGAGTTGTATCCCAATGCGAATCTTCTTCTAACAATCGTAATGCTAGGCATGCACCATGATTCGTTGTATGTAATGCACTGAGATACTGGGAAATGTATTTATAATAAGAAACATTGATTAAGATTTGGAATGTTTCTTTCCGACAGGCTCAGGTTAGCCAACTAATAATAATAAAATAATCACATTTAAAAATATAAATTTTTCTTTTTTACTTAAGAGAGAATGGTGTATTTCTGTGAAACAGTTTAATTCTAAAGTTTAGGGAAAACAAAATATATCTATAATATAATCATAATACTTCTTCAAGGCCTTTGAGAACAATGAATTAACCCACACCCATTGTCTGCCTGGGTACAAAAGAAAAGATAAACCTTTTTTAAAACCCCAATTGGCATTCTAACCATCTGGAGCACTAAACAAACATATGGTGTGATTATGGTTTCGATACGTTCAGTGGTTTAGGCATGGGTCGATCACACACATACATACTAAGGATTATATATATATATATATAAAATTAAATTAACAAATTATGTCTGTATTCAAAATAGATTTTATTATCTTAAAAAAAAAAAAAAGTTCCTGAAATTTTGACCTGACTACCTGTATACCCCTTTCTTTTGTTAGGAGGGGTTTCATTGTTTAAGACCTGACCTTTCAGGGCAGGGATAATGTATTGTTTGGTTGGCCCTTTTAGAGGCTCTATTTCTATAGATCTTATCTGTCAATCAATTAAATATAAAAATAAAAAATAAAATCAAACCGATTTGGCTCAAAATTTAGGTAAACCATCCCCAGCACTAAGCAAACATATGGTGTGAATATGGTTTCGATACGTTCAGTGGTTTAGGCGTGGGTCGATCGCGTACATACACACAAAGGATTTTATATATATAGACAAGCTGCGTCAGGCGTGCCTCCGGCACGCCATCTGCACCTTGGCCCTCCGGGCGGGTGGCCCTGGCGGGCAGCGTCTCGAGACGGCCAAAAGTTTGTTTGCAATATAATTTTGTTCAACTGTATTTTAATTAAATATACTCGTATTTTATTAATTAAAAATCAGCTTCAAGAAATAATCTAACACATTGCGAAAGCAAAATAAAAAATTCTGAGTGTGTCAAGCTTACGCACGACGGAAGTGAAACTTCTAGTATTCCTCTCTCTCTTTTCATTTCATTCTCTCTTTTTTTCTCTCTTACGTTAGTTTGAAGATTATAGGTTAAATAATTCAACGACGAAGCATAGATTTACTCTTTCTAATATTTTCTTATACATGAATGAATTTTGATTTATGTACAGTTCCAAAAATTCTTTTTAATGTTACATACAGCATTTTCATTTGTTTGAATGTTCAATAATAATTTTAGTGTTGAATGTGCTGTTTTTCCTCCGTCTAATAAAGTGGCAGCAATTCCAGATGATGTCATTTGTGCCAATATGAGCGAAATTAAAAATGTTTCCCTGTTCCACCTGGTGCATCCAAAAAAAGAAACCATCTTCTTGAGCAGCGACTGCATGCATAATTTTATCATAAAGTAATTTTTGTTCTGGTAACAATTTTGGTTCATTTGCTTGAACATATGCATTTAAACCATCAACATTGTACGATTGTTCACGTTGCATATCGCGATTAAATAAATCACTTACTGGCCGATTAACTGATGGCATCCCTAATTTAATTAGTGGTTGATTCGAAATGATCATGCATAAATCTTCCAACTTAATCAAAGATTCATTATATATTTCTGGCGAGAAATTTATATCTGGATCTCCTCGAATTCTACGTAGAGCATGTAATACATCTTCACTCATTGAAGCCTTATATTTTCCCCATAATTTAGGCGGGTTAGTTGGAAAACACGTTGTCAATAAAATGGCAAACAAACATCGTATTTGATGTGGCGATGAACCGAGAGCAGCATGGGCAAGAGTTGTATCCCAATGCGAATCTTCTTCTAACAATCGTAATGCTAGGCATGCACCATGATTCGTTGTATGTAATGCACTGAGATACTGGGAAATGTATTTATAATAAGAAACATTGATTAAGATTTGGAATGTTTCTTTCCGACAGGCTCAGGTTAGCCAACTAATAACAATAAAATAATCACATTTAAAAATATAAATTTTTCTTTTTACTTAAGAGAGAATGGTGTATTTCTGTGAAACAGTTTAATTCTAAAGTTTAGGGAAAACAAAATATATCTATAATATAATCATAATACTTCTTCAAGGCCTTTGAGAACAATGAATTAACCCACACCCATTGTCTGCCTGGGTACAAAAGAAAAGATAAACCTTTTTTAAAACCCCAATTGGCATTCTACCTGAGAATAATTAATTTAATTATGTAAAATCGTGTGAAATCAAATCAAACCGATTTGGCCCAAAATTTAGATAAACCATCTGGAGCACTAAACAAACATATGGTGTGAATATGGTTTCGATACGTTCAGTGGTTTAGGCATGGGTCGATCACGCACATACATACTAAGGATTATATATATATATATAAAATTAAATTTACAAATTATGTCTGTATTCAAAATAGATTTTATTATCTTAAAAAAAAAGTTTCTGAAATTTTGACCTGACTACCTGTATACCCCTTTCTTTTGTTAAGAGGGGTTTCATTGTTTAAGACCTGACCTTTCAGGGCAGGGATAATGTATTGTTTGCTTGGCCCTTTTAGAGGCTCTATTTCTATAGATCTTATCTGTCAATCAATTAAATATAAAAATAAAAAATAAAATCAAACCGATTTGGCTCAAAATTTAGATAAACCATCCCCAGCACTAAGCAAACATATGGTGTGAATATGGTTTCGATACGTTCAGTGGTTTAGGCGTGGGTCGATCGCGTACATACACACAAAGGATTTTATATATATAGATATAGAGATATTATAGATATATAATATAGAGAATAGAGATGTTTTATTTGTAAAATTTGACAATATAACAACTGTCATTGAATATTAGTTGCTTTTTCTCCCACATGTTCACCTTGCTGCGCCACGGGTACTGTCTGACAATGGCTTTTATATATATAGATATAAAATTAAGGTTTTGTCTGTACATTCTCCAAATCACGCCAAATTTTGGTTGCACACGTTTCAAGCAAAGTTATGAACGAAAACACCCTCAACAAAATTCCTGTCTGTCTGTCTGTCTGTCTGTATGCTTCCGTCGTTTCCGAAAAGTTGCTCACGATTCACGTAAAAACGACTGAAGGGGATTATTATGAAATTTCATATTTGCATCAGATGTCTTCTAACTTACGTTTATAGCTATATAACGTTTTGATATTTTGACCTCAGAAGGGGGTTTGGGGGGGGCGCACGAATGAAAATTATCAAATAACTCCTAAACTATTAACTCTACCGCAAATTTTATTATGAGCAAAGTTGTAGGGGATGTGATTTCTGACAACTTTAGTTTAAAAAATCCCCCCCAAAAGGGGGAGGGTCAAGATATGAAAATTCTTGCTCTTGGACCAAACTCAACCAAATTTTGTATACATAATCTGTGGGTCACTAGAAGGCTAGAAACGCAAAAACTAACCACCCAAAATGGGAGGGAAGATCAAAAAATGAGGGTGTGTTTCGTGGGTTGGGGGTCCAGGAGGCGTGCCCCCTGGCTAGCAAGAGGGCCGCCGAAAGATCAAGCGGGTCTTGCAACTAGTTTTACTATAAAATGAATAAATTACAGTAAAAATCCGATCAGAGAAAATATTTTTAATTACTGAATATAAAAATTAATTATTTTAATTTAAATTCATCAATTTTTAATCAAAATATGGTATAAAAAAACTAGTTTTGTAATTTAGAAATGCAAGTATTCTTATACATGGAAACTGTAGAAATCGGAAAAAAAGTAGCCATGGATAAAATTATCATATATAACAATTTTGGGATCAAGCCAAAAGATAGGACCACGAGAAGAATAAATAAGTACAGATCAATCCCAAGCCAGTTTGCCATGACCAAGATTTAAAATTTGCAAGTTAATAATAATAACAGACATGAGAGGATATTCGATAAGAATTAATCTAGAACCAAAATGTTTAACAAAAAAACCGACTTCAAAAAAATTAAATGCAACAAATAAAATATTAAGAACTCAAAATTCAAATAAAATGCACTAAAAGGTATAAAATAATTATCTAATTTAGTTACAACTATACGATGAAATTTATACATGAAATTACTTTTTGAAGTCGGTGCCAAACATATAGGTACATTTTATGAATCGCACTCGACGGATCTTATTTAGTAAGTTTGGCGTGTAAAGAAGACAACATCGCGTAAGCTCGCTTATACACAAAGTTTGTTTGGCACCGACTTCAATAAGTAATTTCATTCATGTAACAATTTCGAAGTTTACTTGTAACTAAATCAGACAATTATTCTATACCATTTAGTGAATTCTATTTTATTTTTGAGTTCTTATTATTTTAGTTGTTGCATTTAATTTTTTTGAAGTCGGTTTGTTTTTTCTAAAAATTATTTTTATTTTTCTCTTTTTAGTGATGTTAAGAATAGCGACTTATGATAATACCATGCATGCATCTCGTAAGAGAAAGATTCGTGCGAAGGAATCAAAAATTGATATTAAAATTCAATTCATAAATAAAGAAATTATTTCGAAACGTTTGCGGGTTTTAGATGAACATTTTATATTATATTAATAATACCTTGCATGCATCTCGTAAGAGAAAGGGTCAGGCGAATGAATCAGAAAATGAAAATAAAATTCATATATATATTAAACCAATTATTTTACATTAATTAATGTATACATTGTATTTTTGCTTCGATTCCGGAGATAACTTCTCCACCATCGAGTGTCCTTAATCATCTTTAGTCCTTGTTTTTAATAAGAGGAAAAATCTAATTAGATAAAAAAACCTCTTTTCCGATAATTATTTTAATTCCATTATTCCCCAATCAAGTCGATTGGACTTCCCTCCCTATCAATCCCTTTTCCTCATATATATATATATATATATATATACAGGGTGCTTCAAAAAAATGTATACACACTTTGAACTTCCATAGAAAATCCATTTACCGTTCTACAAAGTTAAATTTCAGGAAAATAGAAAGCTGAAAGTCCAATGTAAATGAAACATAAATAACAAATGTTAATACTGTTCAAATTGGTGACCTGCAGCATCAATACAATTCTGAGTACGAGTCACCACTGATTCTGTACATCGTATCAAAACGTCCAATGAGATTTCTCTACACACTGCTTGAATCTCATTCCAAAGAATGTCTAGGTTACGTGGTTTACGTTTGTACACCTCATCTTTTACTGTGACCCACAAGAAGAAATCCAGTGGTGTAAGGTCTGGAGAGCGTGCTGGAAACTCGATTGGCCCCCTGCGTCCTATCCACTGGCCCGACAAATTTTGATCCAGGTAAGCTCGTACGTCCCTGTGATAGTGCGGCGGGGCACCATCTTGTTGAAAATAAAAATCATCATTACCGGACGTACGAGCTTACCTGGATCAAAATTTGTCGGGCCAGTGGATAGGACGCAGGGGGCCAATCGAGTTTCCAGCACGCTCTCCAGACCTTACACGACTGGATTTCTTCTTGTGGGGCACAGTAAAAGATGAGGTGTACAAACGTAAACCACGTAACCTAGACATTCTTTGGAATGAGATTCAAGCAGTGTGTAGAGAAATCTCATTGGACGTTTTGATACGATGTACAGAGTCAGTGGTGACTCGTACTCAGAATTGTATTGATGCTGCAGGTCACCAATTTGAACAGTATTAACATTTGTTATTTATGTTTCATTTACATTGGACTTTCAGCTTTCTATTTTCCTGAAATTTAACTTTGTAGAACGGTAAATAAATTTTCTATGGAAGTTCAAAGTGTGTATACATTTTTTTGAAGCACCCTGTATATATATATAGAAATTCTCTAGAAACGTTTGCGGGTTTTAAATGAACGTTTTAAGATTGATTTTTTTATAAAAGAATTTATTTATTATAATTTCGATTATTTGCACATAAGAATTGGAGATTTCCGTATTTTGTCATTGATGATATCAAATTAATATGGTACTAAGGTACTAAGCTACCCCCTTTCCAATATAATAAGAATCATCGAAATCGGTTCATAAACTAAGAAGTTATACCTGAACATACATAACAAAAAAGTCCAATACCCCCCCCCCCCCCACCCATTTCGGGTGGTTAGTTTTTGCATTTCCAGTCTTCTAGTTACCCACAGATTATATATACAAAATTTGGTTCAGTTTGGTCCAAGAACAAGAATTTTCATATTTTGACCCTCCCCCCTTTTTGGGTGGTTTTTTGTGGGAATTTTTTTAAACAAAAGTTGTCAGAAATTACATCCCCTACAACTTTGCTCATAATAAAATTTATATATATATAATTTTTCATTCGTGCGCCCCCCCCTCCAACCCCCTTTTGGGGTCAAAATATCAAAACGTTATATAGCTATAAACGTAAGTTCGAAGACATCTGATGCAAATATGAAATTTCATAATCCCTTCAGCTATTTTGTCGTGAATCGTGAGCAACTTTTCGCGGAAATATACAGACATACATACAGACAGACAGGAATTTTGTTGAGGGTGTTTTCGTTCATAACTTTGCTTGAAACGTGTGCAACCAAAATTTGGCGTGATTTAGAGCAATGTACAGACAAAACCTTAATTTTATTATATAGATTGTTTTAGCTTTTTAGTGATATTTCGAAAAAAACATGCAAAAACACAATTTTTCTTGCAAGATTACAAATCTTAATAGTAAAGTAAATATATATAATAGTTTATATAAAATTTTGTGTTTCGATTATCTTTAAAAAATTTTCGAAATAAATATATGAACTTTAAATAAAAGAGAATGTTACTTCCAGTGAATGATAATAGTAAATGTCTACAGGAAATAAAGTACCCATATATGAAGTGAGATGAATATGTATTTTCTTCATCCAAATGGAGGTCAAACGTCAATTAGCACAGAAGAAATTATGTCTAAATTATAGACCTAAATTAATACATATACAAAATCTTTTTTGGTCAAGAAAAATGCAAAAAGTTAATTTAATCTTAGTATAGTATTAATTAATAATACATTTTAGTATTAGAGTAAAAACCTTCCACGTTGTTTTAAGTGGGGACAAATAATAGATGAAGGAGGGTATAGCGCATTCCAATGTTCTATCTCCATAAATGTGTTACGACTGGATCGCCTTCAGAATACAAAGCAAAATATGTGACCCGTAGTCTGCGACATTGAATCAAATAATTCCCTCCAAGAAACAAGTACTTTGGTTTGAAAAATGCGAAATGGCAGTAAGGCCTTTTAGAATTGACTTAATCCTTTGTGGGTGAACATTAATTTATCCTCACTTTAATTACAAATAATTCTTTAGAATTAAAAAAGTTTGTTAATCTACTCTTAGTAAACGAGCAAAAATTGTTTCTTTATATAGGTATATATTTATATATTTGTATCTTAGTTCTATTTTGAAAACGGCTCTACCGATTTTGATGAAATCTATTAACAAATTTTCAGGATGAGAAAACGATCTGGCTAGGTCTGGACCTCGACAAATTTAATCTTAATTGACCTTAATTATTGATAGATGCAAATCTCAATAAAAAAGTTTGTTTAGATTTTTTTCAATTATCTTTTATTTTTAATTGGCTTTTTAATTTTAAAACCCACTAATAGATTATAGCAAATATTAATATATATATTAAAATTGGGAATTTTTTGTTTGTTTTTAATTAACAGGTGTATAAATCATAACAAAACAGGTGTGTTTACAAATAAAGTGGTTGAAGTGGCTTTTTTTTATATAACTTTGAAACAAATCTTATTTAATTTTATGTTTTTATTTCAGACCCTATACGATTATTTTTTTTATTATTTTTTCGTATTTATTTTTTATAATGTTTATCATTATGAACGAATGTAGGAAAAATGGTGTACAAGTACATATTATGTAGACCATTAGAAAGCTAGAAATGGAAAAACTGGGTGCGGGGTGGTGTGGATGTGGGAGGTGCAGGAGGTGGGGTGCAGTTGTGGGGGATCCGGCGGTGGGAGGCTCGGTTGGGATGGGGTGGGGCGGAGTGGGGGTGCAGTGGTGGGGGAGAGGTGTGTGTTTTGGGGGGGGGGTCAGGGGTTACCGTGCATCCCTCGGTGGCTCCAGGTACTATTTACTATACCGGGTGAGTTTTTTATCTTGAGACAGTCTTATAACTCAAAAACAGTGGATTATATGAAAAAAAGTTTCAAATAAAAGTTTATTTATATCAGGGGGGAAACTAAACTACACTATTGTTTGTCGACCTAGAACAAACTTTCATGGGTATCTCAAGGTCAACTTCTGTTTTTTAAATAGATATATGTTTCTATACATATTCTGAATCTACAAAAAAAAACTGAACGACTTTTATTAAAACTATTTTTTTATATGAAATCAAATAATAAAAAATATTAAATCAATTAGATCTCAAAAGAAAAATTCTAATAATTATTTTTAACAATCATTAAACTTAATTATCAAATAATAATGATCAAATATTTAATTATTAAATAAATAATTTAATGATTTTACCACACTGTTCTAATACATTCCAGAGTGTGTATCGCAAGACTTCTGGATGAATTCCAGTTCCAATTTCGTTATTTTGGCCTTTTTATGTTTCTTCATAGACTTTCCATTTCTTGTTTTTTTAACAAATTTACAACACGATGAAATGAAGCTTGTGAGGGTGTATTCCTATCAGGAAAACGCTCGCCTCCATTTCAATGACAACCCCATAACACTTCTTCCACATTCACCATAAATTAAGACCATTTCAATTCTGTCTTCAACAAAAAATGCTCCATTTTTATCATGGAAATACAATATAACTATCTACTGGATTGACACGAGAAATAAACGTTTTTAAACTCAAGAATTTCAAATAGTTCTATTAAGTATAAAATAATCTCTGAAATCTGAGTATAACGAAGTTTTAATATCATTTTAAACACTTATTTTCATTATTGTGACGTTTCGATTTAATAAATATTTATTTAATAATTAATTATTTGATCATTATTATTTGATAATTAAGTTGGATGATTGTTTAAAATAATTATTATATTTTTTTTTTTTTGAGATCTAATTGATTTAATTTTTTTTTATTTGATGTTTTATAAAAAATAGTTTTAATAAAAGTTGTTCAGTTTTTTTTTTTTGTAGATTCAGAATATGTACAGTAACATATAGGTTTCCATTTAAAAAACAGAAGTTGACCTCGAAATACCCATGAAAGCCTGTTCTAGGTCGACAAACAATAGCGTAGTTTAATTTCCCCCTGATATAAATAAACTTTTATTTGAAACTTTTTTTCATAAAATGCACTGTTTTTGAGTTATAAGACTGTCTCAAGATAAAAAACTCCCCGGTATATTCGTCGAATCCAATTGTGTTTTTATCAGGAAAGTTTTGGGGTAGTTCTGATTTTTTGCATATATAAGTTTTTTGGGGCGCTGAATCCAAATCTGAGGTCTCTCACCCAAATTTCGTGACGCAACATTGTAGAAAATGCCAAAAACGGTGAAAATTCCCATTTTTTTTGTCGGTTTTTCGCTTATAACTCCAAAACTATCAACTTTTCGCAAATAACCTTCCTATTCAAAGTAAAGGTTCATAAAATTTCCTACAAATTTCATTGATTTGGTTTTTTTCTCCAACCAACCGTTCAAGCGGAAAATCCAAGTTTTCGACCTCGGCAGCCCCCACGATCACCCCAAAACTCGCACTTTTTTCGATATTTTCCCAATTTGACCATGAAGGAACACGTTTTCGATAAGCTAGATTAATTTTGCTACAATTCAAAGTTTCATCTTAATTGGAGAAATGAGAAATGAGGTTGTTGTTTTGAAAAACTACAATTTTTGCACCTATTTCTTTCATTAGAAAAAATATAATTTGTATATTTTATTGGAAAAATAATAAAATTTCAAAACATATTATTTGATAGTTATTATTTATTAAATAATATGTTGATCAATTATGTCCCATCTTGATTTAATTAATCATTGGCTATTAATAGCATTATAAATATCTATTATATCATTAATGCCTATAATAGCAAAAGATTAATTAAATCAAGATAGGACATAATTGATCAACACCCCTGATTTTACTGGGAAATTCGAATTTATATTATATAAAAAATAAAAAAGTATTGTAATAAAGTATTAATGCTTATGGGCCGATATGTACTAAAAACTAATCAGCCCTTCATTTTGTTAAATTATTGGTAGGTTTTCAATTTCATTTCATTCGGTTGAACGGTGTGGAAAAATCGTCGACGAAAAAAAGAGTAACATCCATCCATCCATCTATAATACCTACAGCCACTCGCACTAAACGAAAAATCTCACTTTTTGGCGATATAATTTTTGGCAAAACCGTCGCGTGCTAAAATTCAACCTAAATGAATACTACAATTTGTGACTTTGATTGAGACCATGGGTTCGGTAGTCGGTACCCTTTGAAGTTTTGTCTGGTTTGAGGCCAATCCATTGGATCGCATTGGATAAAGTAAAAATGGGGAAATGAGTTGCGCCTTTTTTTGCATTGTAGGCATACCCTTAGCTGAGCTGACAATTCAGTTGTCTATATAACAGGGGCTCCCAGGATTGAGTTGTGGCTATTAAAAGAGAGAGTGATGCTGCTACTGGCAAACAGCGAGCGTGCCGCGACATGATTGTGTCTGGTGTTGTTTCCCTCACCCTCTGCTCGCTAGACAAGCCTGCATCGCTTAGTTTATGTCTAGAAATTAGCTGTTTACCAACAGACTGATACCAATAGGGAATTTAGCACCCTTTTAAAATAATATATATTTTTTCTCAGATTAATAAGTATAGTCTAATTATGAACTTTAATTTTTACTTAAAACTTCCTCACGTATTTTGTCATTTGGGATATTTAATACGGGTAAATATTTTACTTGAAAATGGACCGTAAAATTTGATTTATTGAAGATCAATCTAGTTTTTGATCAATAAGTAACCCAAGCTCTCCAACATTGTCGAATAAGTTTATTATAGCCTTGAAAATGTTCTAATAAAAGGTAAAAAGCTTGGATATAACATACATGATTAAAATGTTAATTATTGGCAGAAAACCCGATAAATCCTCAAGAATTACTTAGTAAATAAATAAATAGTGACTTGAAATTGTTGATTGACTCTTATAGCAATCAAACGGGAAATTTAATAATTAATTCCGAGGGGTGAACCGCGACCTAATATGATGGACAACTACTTCCACTTGTACTTCCAAATATTTCCAAGTACTTACAAATATTCCCAACTACTTTCAAATATTTCCAAGTACTTACAAATATTCCCAAGTACTTTCAAATATTTCCAAGTACTTACAAATATTTCCAAGTAATTCCAAATATTTCCAAGTAATTCCAAATATTTCCAAGCACTTCCAAATATTTCCAAGTACTTCCAAATAATTCCAAGTACTTCCAAATAATTCCAAGTACTTCCAAATATTTCCAAGTAATTCCAAATATTTCCAAGTACTCCCAAATATTTCCAAGTACTCCCAAATATTTTCAAGTACTTTCAAATATTCCCAAGTACTTCCAAATATTTCCAAGTAATTCCAAATATTTCCAAGTACTTCCAAATATTCCCAAGTACTTTCAAATATTTCCAAGCACTTCCGAATATTCTCAAGTACTTCCAAATATTTCGAAGTACTTTCAAATATTTCCAAGTACTTCCAAATATTTCAAAGCACTTCCAAATATTTCCAAGTACTTCCAAATATTTCCAAGTACGTTCAAATATTTCCAAGTACTTCCAAATATTTCCAAGTAATTCCAAATATTTCCAAGTACTCCCAAATATTTTCAAGTATTTTCAAATATTCCCAAGTACTTCCAAATATTTCCAAGTAATTCCAAATATTTCCAAGCACTTCCAAATATTCCCAAGTACTTTCAAATATTCCTAAGTACTTTCAAATATTTCCAAGTACTTCTAAATATTTCCAAGCACTTCCGAATATTCTCAAGTGCTTCCAAATATTCCCAAGTACTTTTAAATATTTCCAAGTACTTTTAAATATTTCCAAGCACTTCCAAATATTCTCAAGTGCTTCCAAATATTCCCAAGTACTTTCAAATATTTCCAAGTACTTCCAAATATTTTCAAGTACTTCCAAATATTTTCAGGTTCTTCCAAAATACTTCCAAAGAGGTGTACACCTACTTCCAATCGCGGATCACCCCTCGATTACTACACTAGTCAATTTTTAATGATATTTTAATTTCCTCGTTGTTTTTTCTATTCCCAGGAAACTAAGTAGAATTTCAACCTTCTAGCACACCGGGAAGTACAAAAAATATCTCTGGAAGCAAAAACAGATACGCATGGAATTTTATATGAATTAAATTATATTTTAAAATAAATTTATGTCACTTCTAGATAGTGAATGAATTATTTTCCAAGTTAATAGTTCGAAGGAATAATATATATTATAAAATGATAAATTTTAAATTCATTTTTTACAAGAATTAGATTAGTAAATAGGGTTTTGACTGGAATATTGGTGAAAGTTACTTTAAAGTATGAAATGAGGGCATACAATTTTTATTTATAAGGATTTAAAAAAAAATTTAAATAAAAATTATAAATTAATAAAATAATCAGAAAAGCCGTAAAGAAATAATTCATCAAATTAAAATTAGTTTAATTATTTATTTTTTAAATTATATCAATATATAATAAAAAATTAATTTTGATCTTAAATAAATTTTAGAATTTACTTAATACAATACTAAAGAAATTATTTAATAATTTTTTTAATTCATGGAAAATGAATATAAATGTGTTGATTTCTAGAAGGATTGTGAGGGTAGAGTTTGGACTTATGGAAGGAAGGCTAGTTATTGAATTTTGGTTTATCAGGGGGATTGTGATTTGACACACCTGTTGGTGATAAAGATTGACGTAGGACGACTGCTCATCCGCCTCCATTGAACTCGAGGCTAGGGTCGAGCTCCTCCTGAGCTCATTTAGCTGCTGGCCGTGCCTTGGTGGGCACTTGGCTGAGGCACCGAAGGCGACACACTCGGGATACGGAACGATTCTCGTCCACTGGCCTCAACTAAACTATCACTCGAGTGTACTAGACACTTCATTGGGAAATGAGAGATTCGGGCTGAATCAACACAAGAGCCCTCTAGTTGGAACGGTTATAACGAACAAATCAAAAATTTACGACTCTCCACCGTTTTCGAAACTTGGCAATTATTAAACTGTATCATCCATGATTATTATAATTTCCGTCCATAATTTGTATTAATTTGAAAGTTTATATTAGGAAAATAAGGACAAGTTTTTATGTGTGACTTTTTTATTGATCCACCAACGTTTCATCGACTTTGCCGACTTCTTCAAGGCTTCTACAATTATAAGAACATTAATAGAGTAAAGGGTGTGTAGTTTCACAGTGAATGAAATAAAACTCAAAAGAGGTTTATACAAACTCAATATATTTCGGATTATTAGTCCATCATCAGGAGTTTACAAGTTAATATAATTAATGTATTAACTTGTAAACTCCTGATGATGGACTAATAATCCGAAATATATTGAGTTTGTATAAACCTCTTTGAGTTTTATTTCATTCACTGTGAAACTACACACCCTTTACTCTATTTACTAACATCATGTTTCACCTAAAACCTACACCACTTTCCATAAGTAAAAATATAAGAACATTATTTATGAATTTGAAAGTTTATATTGGGAAAATAAGGACAAGTTTTTTATGTGTGACTTTTTATTTATCCACCAACGTTTCGTCGACTTTGCCGACTTCTTCAGGGCTTCAAATAGTCATGTCACACATTCGTTTAAATTTTCTTATTATCTTCGTTACCATTGAAGGCCATCAGAATACAATTTTCAAAAGATATTTGGCACATTCACAAAAAACACAATTTTTTTCTCTTTTTAATAACAACCTTATCAATACAGAACAGAACAGTATTCACTTCTTACAAGAAAAATAGAATAGAATATTTTTCTTTTTATCCCTATATACAAAAATCTCAACTTCGAATAAATTAAATTAAATTAAATTAATATATAAGCTTAATTTATTCGAAGTTGAGATTTTTGTATATAGGGATAAAAAGAAAAATATTCTATTCTATTTTCTTGTAAGAAGTGATTACTGTTCTGTTCTGTATTGATAAGGTTGTTATTAAAAAGAGAAAAAATTGTGTTTTTTGTGAATGTGCCAAATATCTTTTTGAAAATTGTATTCTGATGGCCTTCAATGGTAACGAAGGTAATAAGAAAATTTAAACGAATGTGTGACATGACTATTTGAAGCCCTGAAGAAGTCGGCAAAGTCGACGAAACGTTGGTGGATAAATAAAAAAGTCACACATAAAAAACTTGTCCTTATTTTCCCAATATAAACTTTCAAATTATAAATTAAATTATGGACGGAAATGATAATAATTATTTATGAATTTACAAAAGTACAATTCCAATTCCAAAACAAACATGTATTAATAGTTTACCTACCAAATAGTCATGTGACACATTCGTCTAAATTTTCTTATTACCTTCGTTACCATTGAAGGCTATCAGAATACAATTTTCAAAAAATATTTGGCACATTCACAAAAAAAAACAATTTTTCTTTCTTTTCTTTTTATATTAACAATTACATTAATATAAAACAGAAATCACATATATAGAATAAGGCAACCCTGTTTTTTAAACTAGAATAGAATATTTTTTCTCCGTTTGATCCTTACATAGAGAAATAAAAGTAAACTAAACTTATACATTATAAAATATATGCCAATGACACCAGCCAAGTTATTATTAAATGAAAAAATACATTAGGAATCAATTTTTGTCTCTAACATTTAATTTCATTTATTTTTGCTGAAGAAGTCGGCAAAGTCGACGAAACGTTGGTGGATAAATAAAAAAGTCACACAAAAAACTTGTCCTTATTTTCCTAATATAAACATTCAAATTGTATCATGGATATTAATATTAAAAATTGAAATTAACTCATTATTGAACTCGACTTAACTAAATAGGTTGTACATCGATTTTTAAATTGAATTATGAATAGCCCCCTTTTAAGCATTGGCGCCGCCAATCTACAAAAAAATTGCCCCTCTGTTAAATTAGTTCTTTCACAAATGCAAAAATTCAAGAAGTTTTTGAAACTTGGAATATAAGTCATTGAAAGCATCATAAACACACTTTTAAAATTTGAAAACAATTTACCACACCAAACATGAAATAATTGTAATTAAAAATGAAATTTTTTACATATAATATATGGTAGATTGGGAAAGGGTGGGAAAATGATCATTATTTTATTTTTTTCATTGAAGGACTTTCACGATCTTGATGAAAAACTAATATTTGTTATAATAATATATTCGGAAAAAAAAAATTGAAATTATTTACCACGTAGTTTTGATAAAAAAAAAAAAAAAAAAAAAAAAATTTGGGGGTTTTATTTTTAGTGGAGGGGATAAACTGAGAGAAAGTCATTTTTAAAACGTTCATTCTGTCTACAAACTGTTTGTATTTACAAAACGAAGAAATGAAAAGATGTTGTGCTTCTAACGCCAAAACTTGTAGATAAATAAAGCAGGAAATTAGAAAAAGGGCAGCACTTGAAAGGTTTACAATAAATTTCTGGGGACTTGAATTGGACAAGGAAAGGAAACTTCTTTCCAGAAAATACATTATTTTATTTTACAGGTTTTACACTTCACATTGAACATTTTATAAATCAAATTGAACACTTTACAAATCAAATTGAACAGTTAATATTTATTTACGAACATAATAATTTAATACATAAATATTTATATTTATTATATACATGTACAAATGTACATACATATAATTAACGATTATTCTTAATGAAAAAGAATTAGTTAAATTAAATATTTATTATAATTATAACATAAATTTGTCACACTAAAAAAAATAATTTTTAAGAAAAAAATAAAAACCGATTTAAAAAAACTAAATGCAACAAATAAAATACACAAAAAGGTATAAAATAATTATTATCTTATTTAGTTACAACTAAACGACGAAATATTAACATGAAATTACTTTTTGAAGTCGGTGCCAAACAATCTATACCTATAAGCGAGCATACCCTCCAAACGTACTAAGTAAGATCCGTCGAGTGCGATTCATAAAAGGTATATGTTTGGCACCGACTTCAAAAAGTAATTTCATGTTAATATTTCGTCGTTTAGTTGTAACTAAATAAGATAATAATTATTTTATACCTTTTAGTGTATTTTATTTGTTTCATTTAGTTTTTTTAAGTCGGTTTTTATTTTTTCTTAAAAATTATTTTATTTTTCTCTTTTTAGTGATGTTATTAATAGTGATCATATCATCAGAACTTGATCAAATTAATATGACACCATCCCTAAGACACCCCCTATCGGATAAAAAAAGAACCATCGAAATCGGTTCATAAACAAAGAGGTTAGGTCTAAACAAACCTAATAAAAAAGGTCTAATACCTATGAAAAAAAAACGAAAAAAAATGGGACCAATCGGAAGCTAGACTGGACCCAATGCAAAAAAATTTTCAAAATCGGTTGAGAATTGGCGGAGATATGAGGTAACATAGGCACAAAAAAAAAAAAAAAAAAAAAAAATTCAGTCGAATAGAGAACCTCCTCCTTTTTTGAAGTCGGTTAATAATTAAAAATAGTACAAATACTAAGTAAATCTTGATGAATTGAATATGTATTTACTAGTATGTATTATATAATTAAGGTTAGTTTTTAAAAACTTCCCTGAACATGTACATATGTACAGGTAAACAAAAAAGATACATAAATACATATGTACCATATATATGTAAATTTAATTTATAAACGTTTTTTTTTTCAAAATACATTAAAATATTCAATTTGATTAGTAAAATATTTAATTTGATTTGTTAAATTTCCATTTTGATTTCTAAAATGTTCAATTTGAAGTGTAAAAGCTGTATCCTATATCTACTCCCAATCAGAATTTGTTACCCCTTGTTATTATGCAAGCTCTATACAGGCAGTCAATTTTGGTGGTGGCGAAATCAAATTGGCCATTTCTCAGAACAATGATCGAATATTATGATGCATGCAAGGTATTATCATAAGTAATAATTATTATATGCATGCAAGGTATTATCATAAGTCACTATTCTTAACATCACTAAAAAGAGAAAAATAAAAATAATTTAAAAAAAAAAAATACGATAATTATCTTATTTAGTTACAAATAGACGATGAAATTTTTACATGAAATCACTTTTTGAAGTCGGTGCAAAACAAACTATATAAGCGAGCTTACGCGATGTTGTCTTCATTATCCGCCATAACCTATTAGGATCCGTCGAGTGCGATTCATAAAATGTATAAGTTTAGCACCGACTTCAAAAAGTGATTTCATGTAACAATTTCATCGTTTAGTTGTAACTAAATAAGATAATTATTTTATACGTTTTAGTGCATTTTATTTTATTTTTGAGTTCATATTATTTTTTATTTGTTGCATTTAATTTTTTTGAAGTCGTATTTTTTTTCTAAAAATTATTATTATTATACTACCTAGTTTAAATTTGATTCAATTCAAACAAAGTTTCATCATAAATGGATAATTGTAATCCGTGCCGCAATGAGGTTGAATTTTTGAAAAACTGCAATTTTTTGCAGAAAAATACTTCATAAAATGAAAACCATCCATCCTAGAAATTTGATTTCTGTCTCATTCTCTAGGAAATTTTGTTGACTTGAATGTTTACTTGAACCACTTTTTTGATGAATCTCTTATATTTATAGATTCCATGACACTTGTGAGGATTCGGATCATATCGTCTGTAGAAAATTTTATTAACTTTCATTTTGAAAAGAAAGGATATTTACGAAAAGTTGATAGGTATAAGGAAAAAGTGATAGTTATAAAGGTGATAGGTTGATAGTTATAAGGAAAAAAACGCCAAAAAATGAGATTTTTTTACCTTTTTTTTTGCATTTTTGACATGTTCCACCACAAGATTTTGTTAGCAGATCTCAGATTCGGATTCAGCACACAAAAAAAACATAGGATCAAAAAATCAAAACTACCCCAAAAATTTACCCGCGAGGGGCCCTTTAGACTAAAATTTAATTGGACTAAAAGGTACTTCAAGATAGTAGAATTAAAAAAGAACTTAATTCTTGATTAAACATATGAAATATATGAAATATTACGGGTTAGTTTGCCATAAGAAACGGTTTGTGGTTGCCGTTACTCATCCTATGAACCCTGCCCTTGCGGGGGGGGGGTTCTGACCCCGAAACCCTTCCCCTCCCGTGGCTACGCATCTGCGAACAGGAGTGTACTTTAATTCCCGCCAATTTATCGCCTTTGTCATTTCGAGTTTCATTTCAAGAATCATCGTTTCTTTTCATATGGTTTTTAAACAATTTTTCCTACTGAAGTTTTCGAATAGATCAATGAATATATTTTTTAATCTGTACAATTTGAGCTGGCAATGAAGCCAGTATTACAGCGAGCCTTCAAATCAAGCGATATCGATTGATTTTCTTAAAATTTTTAAATTTGTATCCGGATAAAAGGAGCAAACAGGAGTGTACTTTCCTTCCCGCCAATGAAGCCAGTATTACAACGAGTCAATTGGAGCCTTAAATCAAGCGTTGACCATTGATTTTCTTAAAAATTTTAAAATCTGTATCGGGCACCAGGAGTGAACATTATTTCCCGTCAATTTAATTTTCATCGACTTTTTCTGAACAAAAATTTTGTCAATCTCAATAGTAGGTGAAATGAAAGAAATCAGTATGCAGCAGTAGAATCGAGTTTCATTTCACGAATCATCGTTTGTTTTCATATGGTTTTTTAAACAATTTTTCCTACTAGAGTTTTCAAATTGATCAATGAATATATTTTTTTAATCTGTACAATTTGAACTGGCAATGAAGCCATTATTACAGCGAGGCAAGAGAAGTCTTCAAATCAAGCGTTAACGATTGATTTTCTTAAAATTTTTAAAATTTGTATCCGAATTCCAGGAGCGAATAGGAGTGTACTTTTCTTCCCGCCAATTTAATTTTCATCGACTTTTTGCGAACAAAAATTTTGTGAATCTCAAGAGTAAGTGAAATGAAAGAAATCACTAAGCAACAGTAGAATCGACTTTAATTTCACGAATCATCGTTTCTTTTCATATGGTTTTTTAAACATTTTTCCTACTCGAGTTTTCGATTAGATCAATGAATGTATTTTTTTAATCTGTATAATTTGAGCTGGCAATGAAGCCATTATTACATCGAGCCAAGAGGATCCTTAATTAAATTTATGAACCCTTCCAAAAATGGTAAAGTGATACAAAGAGGACCCTGACCTCTCATTTTCGGATTTTTTTAAGAAAATAAAATTTTACTTTTAAAGGAATTTTAATTTATTCTAATGTTATATTAAGGAGCTCGAATATAATATTTATTTTTATATCTCTCCGAAAAATTAAATTTATGAACTCTTCCAATAATGATACTTTGGTTGATATGAACCGAACATTTTAATAAGTTGAATTTCAAGTTACAAGCAAAAGGAAATACAGCTTTACAATTATTAGAAGAAGTCATTACACATAAGCAGAAATTATGAGTGACTCTAGAAGACATTACCAAAGATGAATTTTCAGAATAAAAGTATCTGGATGGAAAATCTTCAGGAAAAGGTAGCATAGGTTGAAGAAAAAATGAGTCAACTATGTAGAGGAAACACCACAGGACATTATATTTACATCCTGGAACTTTTTTCCAGCTAATTATTCAAATGCCAGGAGATTACCTTTTGGGATTTTGACCATATTTGGATCCACATACAATTGTGAACAATTTTTCACTACGATGAACTACATTAAAAATAAACATATATAGAAGCAAAATAACGGATGCAAATTTAAAAGCGGAACTGCTTCTAAAATGCACTAAGTAACTTACACTCCAAATTTGACTAAATTGTCGAATAAAATCCAAGTCCAAAAATCGCATTGGATGTGAAATTAATATTAAAATAAATATGTTGCCATTTTTTTTTCTTAATTTATAGTCCAAATATTGATTAAAATTTACCAATTTTTTTAATTTATTGTTAATTTTTTAGCCCTTAGCCCCCCTCCCCCTCGTGGTTGCGTCAATGATTATGATAATATAAATACTTTATCTCTATATATGATATGACATAATTTCGAATGCCTTGCCTTCATTTTTAGTCTAATATAATATGGATAGTCATATTAATTTTTGTATAATGCACGAAATATGAATTAATGCAGTAAGTAATTTCAGATATTTCACCTCGTAGTTTTAATATTATTATTGTTACTAAGTATTTGTGGATTCAAGTGTTAAAACATGTGTTTCATTTATTTACCAATACCAAATTTCTTACTATTTTTTTCCCTTTTGCCCTTCCTTTGACAAAAATTTTGCAATATATTCTATGTTTCAATAATATTAACCTAACAAAATAATAATAAATTATCTCTAAATGTAGAAAATGATAAAAAAAAATTAGTAAAAAATTGTTTAAAAATTTCTCTTTAAGGGGGGGGGGGGGTGCCCGAAAACATATAAACCGTCCGGGGCCCGAAGAACCCTACATCCGTCACTGTTTCTAGTCTAAATAAATAAATAGGTTCTACCTAAATAGATTAAATTGTTATCATTTTAACCGTAATTTAAAGAGCTTTAATTTATCTAATAGATACCTTTTTGATTTGATTAGCCGTTTTAGAGTTATTCAAGAAAAACTGAATAAACTCAGAAATTTTCTCATTTTGAGGAGGGTAGAAAAATTTCCACAACACAGATTTGGGGAAAAACTTAATGTAGTAATATTGGAGTAACAATAAAGGAATTACAGCAATAAAATCTTTACCGGGAACCGTCTAAAAACCAGCCCGAAAAGGAGCTATACGAACCCAACCGAGCCGAACTGAATATATATTAACCGAACCTCCGAAAGTTTAGTCCGAGCGGGGTGTGTTTCGGGCTCCCATTTTTTTTATGGCATTTTTTCACCTAATTTGCCTGGAGTATAAATTCTATTTTTTTTTTTTTTTTAGGACACCCTCATTTTTTTATTTGAATTGTACCTATCCCTTAAATATATCCTAAAATGTTTAAAAATTTTTTTTAATTATTTATTAAATCCTTATTTATTTGTATTCTCGGAGGAAGGGGGGGGGATATGCACTTAACAATTTCATTTAAGAAATTTATTATGATCATAGGTATAAATAAAAATAATGTTTTGACATTTTCAGTTAAATAATTTAATTTAATATTCTATTTCAAAGTCTCGTCTTTATAAATTATTAAGCTTTGAAATTCTCAAAACTTTATTTTTTGGAATATTTTATGACAATGTTGTCATGTTTTTGTCTGAATTTATAGTCTTTAAATATTGATTAAAATTTACCAAATATTCATTTTCATTTGTCAATTTATTTTTAGTTTTTAATTTTAATTTTATTTATTTTTTCTTATCTTGGGGGGGGGGGGGGGGGCGGTCCCCTAAGCCCCCTCCCCGACTGTGGTTGCGCCAGTGATTATGATGATACAAATACTTTATCTCTATATGATATGTTATAGTTTCGAATGTTTTCCCGTTTCCCCGTCTAATACTTATAGATAATAATAATTTTTTTAAAATGAGGGTCGACTTTTGAAATTCGAATGTAGACCAGCACCACAACGTCACAATTGCGTAGGGAGGTTTCCTAAATATTTATTAAATGCTTATTTATTTGTACTTTCGGGGTGGGGGGCTCTGCGCTTAACAATTTCATTCAAGAATTCAATATAATTTTGTCCTGGAGGGGGCTAACACACACACACACGCACACAGTTATATAAATATATATATATAAAATTTCGTAAAATGTTAAAAATAATTGACATTTTCAAAGTAAAATAATCTAATATTATATTTCAAAGTCTCCTCTTTAAATTATTAATCTTATTTATTTTTGGCATTTGACGAAAATGCCATTTTTTTGTCTTAAAATTTATAGTCAAAATATTGATTAAAATTTACCAAATATTAATTTTCATTTGTCAATTTATTATTAATTTTTAATTTTAATTTTTATTTATTTTTTCTTATCCTGGGGGGGGGGAGTCCCTTAGCCACCCCCCCCCCCCCGCCGTGGTTGCGCCACTGATTATGATGGTATAAATACTTTATGTCATAGTTTCGAATGTTTTCCCGTTATTTCTAGTCTAATATAGATAATAATAATAATTTTTTTTAAATGAGGGTCGACTTTTAAATTTTTGATTGTAGATCACGTGACCAGCACTGCAACGTCACAATTATGTAGGGATTAATACATTCTAAAATATAACAATTTATAATAAACATATAAATGTATAACACACCATACATGACAATAAACAAATGAACACATGTACCTACATATAAATAATAATAATAATAATAATAACAAAAGTACAAATTAATCTTACATAAAAAACAAAAATCACAATCTTGATATTACTTATGAGAAAAAGAATACAACTAAAATAACAATAACAGTAACAACGTATATATAAAAAACATCCCACGTAATTATTGCTCTGATACTAGCAATAGCCTAGCTATATTATTGTTATTTTAGTTGTATTCGTTTTCGCATAATATCAAGATTGTGATTTTTGTTTTTATGTAAAATTAATTTGTACTAGTATTATATACAAACAAATAAATATATAAACAATTTTTGCTCGTTTAATAAGAGTAGGTAAATAATTTATCTCTATATGATATGTTATAGTATCGAATGTTTTCCCGTTATTTCTAGTCTAATATAGATAATAATAATATTTTTTTTTAAAATAAGGGTCGACTTTTGAAATTCGAATGCAGATCACGTGACCAGCACCGCAACGTCACAAATACGTAGGGATTAATACATTCTAAAATATAACAATTTATAATAAACATATAAATGTATAACACACCATACATGACAATAAACAAATGAACACATGTACCTACATATAAATAATAATAATAATAATAACAAAAGTACAAATTAATCTTACATAAAAAACAAAAATCACAATCTTGATATTACTTATGAGAAAACGAATACAACTAAAATATTATTATTATTGTTATTTTAGTTGTATTCGTTTTCTCATAATATCAAGATTGTGATTTTTGTTTTTTATGTAAAATTAATTTGTACTAGTATTATATACAAACAAATAAATATATAAACAATTTTTGCTCGTTTAATAAGAGTAGGTAAATAATTTATCTCTATATGATATGTTATAGTATCGAATGTTTTCCCGTTATTTCTAGTCTAATATAGATAATAATAATATTTTTTTAAATAAGGGTCGACTTTTGAAATTTGAATGTAGATCACGTGACCAGCACCGCAACGTCACAATTACGTAGGGAGGTTTCCTGGCCTGTTGGAGCCTTCCTTGCTTTTCCTTTGCAGTGAGCCATTCAGCCATTCGTTCGAGAATCGAGACCCGCTATTCTAGAAGGTTCCGGTCCTTTCGCTCGCTCGCTCGATAACGCACACGCACGCCCGACCAATCTCTTTTCCGCCAGTCACCATTTGAGATCTCTCCATGCGAGGCAGAGCAACTTAGCCAAAGAATAGCGTTTGTTCTATACCCTTTGTGTGTTTGACTTCATCAAGTCATCTGAGGTTAAACATTAAAACAATTCCATTGCATTGAACGAACTAAACAAACAAAATGTCAGTGATTGGCATCGATTTTGGAAATGAGGCTTGTTATGTGGCTGTAGCGAGAGCCGGCGGAATTGAAACCATCGCTAATGATTACAGCCTTAGAGCTACACCGTGAGTTAAAACAATTTATTCTCATTTTACTAGAATAACCAAACAATGTATTAAGATCAACACATATTGGAAAGCCATTTTTAAATACATTTTACTATTATTATAAATTAATTTATAAACTAATTATCAAGAAAACATAGACCTAACCAAAAAAAAACAAATTTGCAATTAGAATCGCCCTTTTTTATAGCACTTTCCCCTTCGATCATATTAACCTCTACTGAAATTATTTTATTAAACCAAATACTATTCTTAATGAAAATAATCATATAAATAGCAATCAAAATTAAAAAGAAACATTTACATTTTGTTATATAAATTATTCTTTCATAATAATAATATTCAGTCACTTAAATAAATAATAAAATTCTCTAATTTATGTATTTATTAACCTAAAATTTACTCTTTTTTTTCACATTTATGCATTTCATTTTTGTAAATATTTATTATATTTTACTCAATTTTTCATCATCATCTTGTACTATACTTAGTCATTTAAAATTAAAGTGCCTGGAGCACCGAGCAATGCTCGGTAACTTTTTGCCTCTAAATAGCTTAAGTTTCAAATTTCAAGGCTCTGCGACTTACCCAAGGCGAACGATTAAAATATTTGTTTTGCGACATGACTAATTTACACTCTCTTATTGCAATCTATTATACACGACTAATAACTCATGAGCATGGGCGCCCTCAGGGGGGGGGGAAGGGGCACTTGCCCCCCTGGATTGATTAAAAAAAAAATTTAGACAAAAAAGACTTTATGGACAAAATCGTAGAAGTGTTTGGTAGCGATAACAGACGATTCCAGTTCTTGTTTAAAGAATAAATTTTATTTTAAATGTATGTTGTAATATTTTTTGTTATATACCTACATATGTATATTGCTGTAATAAAAAATTTGTTGCTACAGTATGCCCTTCATTACTACAGTGTCCTGTCCGTTCGTTCACCATACAAATACGCTACAGTAAATTAAAACTATATTAAAACATTACTAAAAATATTTTGCCACCCCCCCCACTAGAAAATATTCTACAGACGCCCATGCTCATGAGACTTGATAAGTACACCAATTTTTAGCGAAATCGTTAGAGCGGTTTTCGAGAAACCGATTCTCTCTCTCTCTCTCTCTCTCTCTCTCTCTATATATATATATATATATATATATATATACAAGAATTGCTCATTTATTAATATAAGATATTCACTCACTTAAGTAAATAATAAATTTCTAATTAAATAAAATTCTCCAATTTATATATTTATTAACCTAAAATTCACTTTATTATTTCATAATTATGCGTCTCATTTTTGTAAATATTTATTATTTTTCATCATCTTGTACGATAGGTAGTTAGCCATTTAAAATTAAATAAGAAAATAGTTAACCAAAAAATCGGACCCCTATATCAATTTACTCACACCCATGTGCATGAAAATACATGCATAAATAAAAAGTGCCTGGAGCACCGAGCAATGCTCGGTAACTTTTTGCCTCTAATAGCTTAAGTTTCAAATTTCAAGGCTCTGCGACTTACCGAAGACGATATATTGTTATTTTACGACACTCCTAATTTACACCCCCATCCTTTATTTCAATCGGATTAAAATCTACACGTCTAATAACTCATGGCACTTGATAAGTACACCAATTTTAAACAAAATCGTTAGTTCAGTTTTTGAGAAAATAAAAAATCGCACATATAAATGTCCACTTCCGGTGTTCCGATTTCAACCAAAAACTTGCTGTACCCGTTCTAGCCTATATCAAGCTTAAGTTTCGAATTTCCTAGCTCTGAGATTTATGGTTTCGAAACGCAGATGGGTACTTTCTTACGTAGGTAAACATAAACTTCAGGTACTTCTATTTTGGCCAAAATTTTGTGGTACTTCTTGTAGACTCTAAATATCTTAAGTTTCAAATTTCAAGACTCTGCGACTTTCCGAAGATGAGATATGAACGATTAAAATATTTATTTTGCGACATGACTAATTTACACCCCATTCCTCATAATACTTGATAAATACACCAAATGTTAGCGAAATCGTTAGAGCCGTTTTCGAGAACCCGATTGTATATATATATATATATATATATACAATCGGGTTCTCTCTCTCTCTCTCTCTATATATATATATATACAAGAATTCCTTATTTAATCATTTAAAATTAAAGAAAATAGTTAACCAAAAAATCGGACCCCTCTACATCAATTTACTCCCACCCATGTGCATGAATAAATACATAAATAAAAATAAATAATAATCCTACAGGATCTGATTAAATGGGGCTATGTTCTCAAGGCTAAAGAAAATCGGAAATATATCTCGAATCAAATTCGTTATTTTCTGTAAAAGAGAAATAAAAATTATTTAATATAAAATATTTTTTGAAATTAAAATTAACTTTTATTATACAAATTAATCTTTTTTTTTAAGTATGAGTATCTAATATTAACTCGAAGCTATTTAATTTCAAAAGTAATACGAGAAATTAATCCCATATTATTTCAAGATATATATATATATATATAGATGCTGTAAAAACTCGTTTTTTAGTAAGAACGGGTTCTTACTAGTTAAAACGCGTTTCACTGAATACCTTTGTGGGAATTAGACTACTAATTTTGGTTGAGTTTGGTTCAAAAGTCTAGAATCTTCATTGTTGTTGACCTTCCTCCACATTTTGGGTGTTTATTTTCAAAAATTTTTAAACGAAAATGTCAAAAGTTACATCCTCTACAATTTTTCTTCTAATTTTTGACATTTTCGCTTAAAAATTTTTGAAAATAAACACCCAAAATGAGGCGGAAGATCAACAATAATGATTCTAGACCAGAAGTGGGGAACCTGTGGCCTTTTTGAATTTCTTATTTGGCCTCGAAATGAATTTGAAATAAAGAAAAACTGAATCTAAAATAAAAAAAAAAATTGAATTTGAACAGCAATAACTTTACAAAAGTTACATTTATCGGTATTGAAACTTATGTGGCCTCCTTTGTTACTGCTATTTTAAATGTGGCCTCTCAGGGTAATAAAAAGATTCCCCACCTCTGTTCTAGACCTTTGAACCAAACTCAACCAAAATCAGTAAATTCTAGTTGCTACAAAGGTATTCACTGAAACTCATTTTACCTAGTAAGAACCCGTTTTTGCTAAAAACGGGTTTTTACTGCAACATATATATTGTCCTAGTTCATCTTTAAATCACTAGGAATACTAAATATACATTTATTTGGATGATGTGAATTCAGGTGTTTGTACTCTCTGTAGTAGGGTGGTGAGTGATTTCGAAGGCTATTTCCAAAGCCGTTTGCGGAGGCCTTTTAAGGCTGGCTGATTCACCCATTAGAGCCCGATGGTTGCTTTCAAGGGGGACAGTCCGTCCCTCTTTCTCCTCATTTGTTCTCATATAGGTTTTTGAGTGTTAAAGTGAAAGGAAAACACAGACACCCATTTTTGGTGCCATCAGCATGTTCAGTCTATATTCATATTTATTTATTATTATTCATAATAATATATATATATTTATTTATTTATTTATTTATTTATTTGTTTATTTATTTATTCTAACGCCAATTATACTACAGGATCATACAATTCACATAATTAGATAACATAAAGTATTAATAACGTTGATTAGTGAAATCTAATATAAACAAGAAAATAAATCATTAACACTATGACTGTACATCTCAAGAGTGAATTGCCCTTCTGACATTCCTCACGAACGATTGACAGCTATCACCAAAGATGTTCATATTCGAATATATACAATACGCTTAAAAAAAAAGTGGAACACTTGGAAAATTTGAATTTTTTTCAAAGAAATATCAAAATTTATATTTTATTATTTAAATTGTATACATGTAGAATTATTTTTAAACAATATTACAATGAATAAAATTCTTAAGTAGGTACTAGACATATACAAAAACAAAATCTTTCATTTTAATAGATATGTTTATATTGGATGTAGGAGGGTCTTGTCCCCTCGGGAGTCGAACCCAAGCACTAGTACGCTTTCCGGGCAACTAGTCAGACATAGTTATATGTTGCATGTTTGGAGGTGATGGTCTCAAGGGTCTGACTAGTTGCCCGGAAGGCGTACTGGTGCTTGGGTTCGACTCCCGAGGGGACAAGACCCTTCTACATGCAATATAAACATATTTATTAAAATCTTTGATAAAAGACCTAAATTCATGTTCGTAAAATTAATTGATTATATATCACAAGTTGATTTAGAGAAAAATTCAATCTTTCTCAAATGGATACTCATTTCTTTACACAAAATCTTTCATTTTTTTGGTCTTTTTATTATCAAAAATTCTCAAAAATTTCAAGTTCTAGTAAAGAATATTACCGCCCCTCGTCTGAATCACAGCCAACATACTTCTGATTAGGCATACAACCTGCGTATGGTCCAGATTTTCTCACTCTTCTCGGAGCTGCTGGATGGTCTTTGGAGCAGAATCTCTAGCACGGACTCGCCTCCCCTGCATGACCCATACATGCCCAATGGGATTTAAAGTCCGGACTGCAATCCATATTTTGAATCTCTACCTCATTTAAAAATGTTTTTAAGTGTTCCATTTTTTTTGAAGCGCAGTCTAAATATATTAAAATATGTAATTCCTAATAATAATATATCTTAATAGTCATTTTTTGTTTTTTATATAATATCACCAGTTTATCAACATTTCCCATAAACTATCATTTTGATTCAATAGTCCTACATTCCAATAATTGATGATCTTGTTAGCCAAATGGCCTTGACAAGCTGAAAGCTCACGATCCATAGATATTGAAAATTAACAATATCAAAGGGTGTTAATTAGATGAGTGACCATCTGACACTTGGGTATTTTGACTTATTATAGCTGTCCCAAATTGATCTGTATGTATTGCCCTATTTCTTTAAGCACAGCAAGTTTATTTCTTGTGAAAAGGGAGACTCTTAATATTGATTAAAGCTCATTCAATTAGAGTGAGATACAGATGGTCAGGATTTGAGACAGCTTTAATGTCACCACGACAATTTCTTTGACGGTCACCTAACAAGAACTATGTCCTGCTCAAATTTGGGAATTATGGGAATTTTAATGTCAATTAAATTAAATTAACGAACGAAGAAAAGATTTTTGTATTATAGACAAAAGGATCAGCCAGGATTCGAACCTGGGATCTTTGCATATGTACTGCAATGCCTTGTCATAAGAGCTTTAGCTCCTATATCCACTAAGCTACTGATCCCTGAACCCAAACTAATACCAAATGTCTATATGAATTATGGAATTTCTTTAATCTCTTGCTCGTTCATTTTTAACAGCTCTGTAGTGGCCTGACTGTATTTTAAGTTTGAGAATAGTTGAATGTCAATGTTTTAGGCTATTTTCATGTTTTTATATTTTATTCTTCCTTTGCATTATATTGATTTTTCTTTATTTCAATTTTAGATCATGTGTGGCCTTTTCTGGCAAAAACCGCATTCTCGGTGTGGCAGCTAAAAACCAATTGGTCACTAATATGAAGAATACTATTTTTGGATTTAAACGTTTGCTTGGTCGCAAATCAAATGATCCACATGTACAACGGGAAATGCAACAGATCCCCTATCGCACTACAGTGAAATCTGATGGTCGTTTGGGTGTTAAGGTAAAGAGTAAAGCAAATACCAAATACTTAACAATCCTCCCTGTGCTTTTAAGGGATGGTTAACATGATAAGAGAGAGGGTTTAAAAAAAAATATTAAACACATTGCACAATCTTAAAAAATAGAAATAAACGTTTTTAATATTTATTTTATTAACATTGTGTTTTCTTTCTTTATTTTTTCTCCTTTTTTTTCAAAACACAATACATTTATTTATTACCAAAATGGCTAAAAAAAATTGGATACACCGTCTTGTTTAATTCTTGACCTAAGCTTCGAAAACAAAATTCGGTCTGACAATAGCTCGCGTTCATAAATGAAATGAATGACCATCCCTTTGTCAAAAGTCTCTTCAGAAGGCCCCTCGATTCATTATTCCCATTAGCTTTTTGTGTCCCAGACTAACCCTGTTGACATTTTTGAAAAATATTTTTTAATGCTAAAGAAAAAATATAAAAATAAAGATTGTGTTCAAATTAATTTTTAGCCACGTGCTTTAGCCATTTTTAGCCGTACTTTTAATGCTTATCTTTTTCTTCTCATGATGAATTTCCAAGGCGTATTGCTCGTTCTAGAGTTGAGAATAAATAACCTTTTTCCACCTAAGGGGATTCGGGACTGCTTATAATTTTTATAAGAAAATTCTCAAATTTTTACCATCGAATCATTGATGTATTAAATTTTTATTCCCGAAATTTGAAGTTGATCGTCTATCCCATTACCGAGAAATAAATGATTGAACATTGTCCTTTTAACATGAAAGTAAATGGATTGAGAGCTTTTAAAAGGGCTATAACTTCTATACAAATTATACCATTTTCAACAAACTTATACAGATCAATAATTTCACTTTTATCAATCGAATGATACATTTTTCAATAGATTTGACAGTCTAGTTAATTAGTTATTCATAAATGTAAAAAATAAAAAGTTATTTGCAGCCAACAGAATATGACAAAAGCACTAGTGTAGAATTCCAAGTCTATTGAAATCGTTTTTGTGTTAAATAAATGTTTTTATAATGAGAAAAAATTTATTTCAATATTCTTTTTATTAATATTATCAAAACAAAGATTTATTAACAATTTTTTTTTTATTAAAAAATTTGGTAGGCAAAAGTTGTCACTCTGCAAAAATACAAAAGACTTTTTCGTAGATCAACCAGATAAATAAGCTGTCCCGAACCTGTAATTATCATAGACATATTTAGAGCTATTCTAAACTTAGAAAGGGAAAAATAAATTTCCAGAGTATAATAGTTTATTGAGTTACCACATGTAATGATACATTTTTTCAAATAAAAAATTTATATAGGTATTCTCCGTATTCTTAAATAAAATACTGAAATGATCAATATAGAAAACGTTTCGATCACTAAAGTTAAATCACGATAATAAAGAAAATTTAAACAGGAATAGCAGGGAATTGGACAATAAATAAAAAACTGACTTTTTATTAAATGGGCCAGACGTTTTGTCGATTTATTTCGACTTCCTCAGTGATAGATTTCTAGTTTCAATTGCAAATCCTTTGTCTGTTTAAAAATAAAAACAACATAAATAGTTTTTATAAGAATTTTGATTTATTAATTGTTGAAGAGAGAAAAAAGGTTCAAAATTGTAGAATAATTGAGGCCAAGAATATATTGTAGTTAAAATAAAAAATATTAAAGATGTTTCGTCGTATAGTGTAATTGTCTTTTGACAAAGAGTGATAAAATGGGCCACGAGGAAGTCGAAATAAATCGCCGAAACGTCTGGCCCATTTAATAAAAACTCTGTTTTTTTATTTATTGTCCAATTCCCTGCTATTCCTGTTTTAATTATGGATGCGAGTGATATACCAATAAAGAAAATATTTTTATTTTAGACTAATGTATCATGGAGGTGTTTTTTTTTTTTTTTTTTTTTAATAATTATTTGATTGGCTTTGGCAAATCGCTTTTTGTCACCTTCTACATATACATGGGAGGTGTTTAAATATAGCTTAATTGTTGATTGATGATCATGATTCCTATAGACCAAGGGTTCTTAAACAGTCGGAGGACCCCTTCTTGACATAAAAACCACAAAAATTATATAAAAATCACAGAATATAATAATAAAAAAAAAAATATATTTTTTATTATTCCTCGCTTCTTGTCTTTTCATCGTCTTCTTAAGGTAGTTGTTTCAGCATATGGGTTTTCATAGGTTTTTTTTTGAAATTTAGATAGATTATTATTTAAATAGGTACTTCTGCATCGATTGGTGGCAAAACGAAATTTATGAGCAATATAGTCCCGGAGATATTAAATTTTACAAATAGAGTTTTTCAACTCTTATACATTGCACTATACGGGATATCCGAAAGTTTACATACATATTTAATTATAATTAAGAAACCCTTCTTAACATTGGTTATAAAAAACTGAACCAACATTAAACAATGACTAAGACAATTTTGATTCATAGTTATAACGCGGTTTCTGAGATAATGATGAATAATTTTTCATAACTATGAATCAAAATTGTCTTAGTTATTGTTTAATGTTGGTTTAGTTTTTATAACCAATGTTAGAAGGGTTTCTTAATTATAATTAAATATGTATGTAAACTTTCGGATATCCCGTATAGTGCAATGTATAATTAATGAAAAATTTACACTAAAAACAAGCTGACAACAACGCATTTATTTAACCTAAAAAGTGGATTAACTTTAGTACTTTTTTGACGTTTTTCCGCTTCAGCCATTGTCGCAACAGCTTTTAATCGTTTATTAAGAACTTTTTGTTTAATAAATCGACCTTTATAATGTATTTTATCTGTCATTTCTATGATAAAATTTATACAAATTCGGACAATGTTGCCAGCTTTGTCAAACGAGCACGAAATTGGCTAGTAGTGGTATATAAACAGCAGAAAGTTTTGCCTTATGAATTATGAATCTTGATTGTCTGTTCTATATACTCTAGCATTAACTTTTTGCTAGCATTGTCGCGAAACAACTACCTTAAACTGTTAGCAACCATTTTTTATAATTCCGCAGACCCCCAGGGGTCCGGGGACCACTGTTTGAGAATCTCTGCTAGATACCAAGGATTGAATTAAAATAAATTAAGTAGTATTTAAATAAATTAAAAATTGATATTCATAAGAATTGCCCTAATTTTTTTTTACATTTTTCTTATAAATCTACATTTTCATATTAATAATTAATTATTCTAATTTTAGGTTCAATATCTCGAGGAAGAGCAAACCTTTTCACCAGAACAAATTACAGCAATGTTATTTACGAAACTCAAGGAAACTGCAGAAATTGCTCTCAAGGCAAAAGTTCACGATTGTGTTATTTCAGTAAGTAAAATCCTATACTAGAAAATTTTCAATTGGTGTATTTGGCCCTTTGAATATTTATTTATTTCAACTTTGAATTTTTTCAATATATATACCGAACGATGCACGGTAACCCCTGACCCCCCCCCCCTTTCCCGAAACCACACACCTCGCCCCCACCACTGCATCCCCCACCCCACCCCAACCGTGCCTCCCACCCCCGGATCGCCATAACTGCATCCCATCTCCTGCACCTCCCACTTACACCCCACCCCGCACCCAGTTTTTGCATTTCTAGCATTCTAATGTCTACATATTATGTGTATATTTGTTTATACTCGTACACCAATTTGCCCACATTCGTTCATATTGATAAACATTATAAAAAATAATTAGGAAAATAATAATAAAAAAATAATCGTATAGGATCTGAAATAAAAACAAAATTAAATAAGATTTGTTTCCAAGTTTTATAAAAAAAAATCCACTTCAACCACTTTATTTGTAAACACACCTGTAATGTTATGATTTAGACACCTGTTAATTAAAAACAAACAAAAAATTCCTAATTTTAATATAATATATTAATATTTGATATAGCCTATTAGTGGGTTTTAAAATTAAACCAATTAAAGATAATTGAAAAAAATGTAAACAAACTTTTTTATTGAGATTTTCATCTATCAATAATTATTTTAATTAAGAAAAGGTCAATTAAGATGAAATTTGTGGAGGTCCAGACCTAGCCAGATCGTTTTCTCATCCTCAAAACTTGTTAATAGAATTTGATTTATCAAAATCGGTAGAGCAGTTTTCAAAATAGAACAAAGATACAAATATATATACAAATAAATATATATATAAAAAACAATTTTTGCTCGTTTAATAAGAGTAGATAGGTAGATATAAAAATTAAAAATAAAAAAATATTTGAATATAATCATCAGAAAAAATTATAGTAATCTTGTTAGAGTATTTTTAGATCTTTGGTTCACAATTTATTTAAGAATGTAGTCACGCCCATCTCTTTGCCAACATCCGCATTTATGACGTAAAATTTCTTTTTAGTCCTAATTAAAAATGTGTTCTATTATTATTTCTAATTAATGATATCTATAATACTAATAATTTAGGGGTACTTCTTGTAGTATCTATATTTATTATTATTCAATTTGAAATATTTTTTTTAACGTTGAAATTTCTAATGAAGCATTCTATTGCTGTCAGCTCGGCTGATTTTTTATGCCGATAGTTGATATCTCACGAATGCGATAGTAAATGAATCCTGATGATCCTCTTTCTCTTTATGTGAAAGCGTATACAAAAGGATTCACACAGTTTATTCTCTAAAAGCATTTTTATTTATAGATTTATAATAATTTTGAATTAAAACAAATAGAATTATAAAAGCTGGTGTTTATAAAACAAAATAATATTTTCGTGTAAAACAATAATAATTAAAGAATTATATTTTCACTATTGAGAGTAGTATTCTCGACAAGCAAAAAAAAAAGTTCTAATTCCAGCATGCTCCTTCCCACGCGAAACTGGCCTTTGGCCAATCAGTCCCAATTTTATATAGAAGACAGGAACAGATTATCAATAGTTTTTTTTAATATATATATATATGTATAATATATAACTAACCTGGACCACAATTTTGACTTTTATAATTCCAAAAGAATTTAGAAAAAAAAAATTAATTTTTAAATGATCGAAATTTTAAACTACAAAAATTAAATTAACAAAAGGTCAGGTATGGACTGTTTTTCTAATGTTTATCAATAAATTTTTAACCGACTTCAAAAAAGAAGGAGGTTCTCTATTCGACTGAATTTTTTTTTTTGTGTCTATGTTACCTAATATTTCCGCCATTTGTTGAACCAATTTTGATGATTTTTTTTTTGCATTGGGTTTAGTCTAGCTTCCGATTGGTCCCGTTTTTTTTCTCATTGGTATTGGACCTTTTTTGATATGTTTGTTCAGGCATAACTTCTTTGTTTATGAACCGATTTCGATGATTCTTTTTATATTGGAAAGAGGGTCCCTTAGGAGTTGTCCCATATTAATTAGGTCAAGTTCTGATCATATGATCAATGACGAATTAACGTAAATCTCCAATTCTTATGACCATATAATCGAAATTATAATAAATAAAATCTTTTATATAAAAAAATCTTAAAACATTCATTAAAAACCCGCAAACGTTTCGAGAGAATTTCTATATTTATGAATTGAATTTTATTATCATTTTTTGATTCATTCGCCCGACGCTTTCTCTTATGAGATGCATGCAAGGTATTATATTAAGTCACTATTAATAACATCACTAAAAAGAGAAAAATAAAAATAATTTTTATAAAAAAAATACAACCGACTTCAAAAAACTTAAATGATACAAATAAAATAATAATAACTTGAAAATAAAATAAAATACACTAAAAGGTATAAAATAATTATCTTATTTAGTTACAACTAAACGACGAAATATTAACACGAAATTACTTTTTGAAGTTGGTGCCAAACATATACATTTTATGAATCGCACTTGACGGATCTTAGTATGTTTGGCCGGTACGCTCGCTTATAGGTATAGTTTGTTTGGCACCGACTTCAAAAAGTAATTTCGTGTTAATATTTCGTCGTTTAGTTGTAACTAAATAAGATAATTATTTTATACCTTTTGGTGTATTTTATTTTATTTTTAAGTTATTATTATTTTATTTGTTGCATTTAAGTTTTTTTAAGTCGGTTTTATCTCTTAGTTAAAACTCCAGACAAATAAGTTTAATAAATGAGCCACTGAAGAAGCTGCAAACCAGGAACGAAACGTTTGGCGTATTTAAATAAAAAACTTTGTATTTAATATAAAATCATTTCTCAATATATTTTTTCGCTGTACTTGAGTTATTTCATCACTATCGTCCTGTCAACTTTTTGACAGGAAATCACAACCTGTCATTATCGAGGGTTGTTTTTTTCTTTTAACAATTACTTTTAAAATAATATATAGGTAGTATATAAATAAATAAAAATAATTTTTAAGATCTTATTCAAATGAACTATTTGAAATATAGCGTTAACTAACTATTTTTTTAAAAAATTACTTCATGAAAAGGTTTTTTTTAACAAATTTCTTTTAATATAGGTACCATCATTTTTTACAAACGCGGAACGAAAAGCTTTATTAGATGCTGCATCGATTGCTGGTCTAAATGTCCTACGATTGATGAATGAATCCACTGCAACTGCTCTAGCTTATGGAATCTACAAACAAGATTTACCAGCTCCCGAAGATAAGCCAAGAAATGTTGTATTTGTTGATTGCGGCCATTCAAGTTTACAAGTATCTGCTTGTGCATTCCACAAAGGAAAACTTAAGGTAATATTCATTAATATTATGTAAATAAAATAACTGATGTATGCACCACATAACTTTCCTTGTTTGAAATCATCCTACTAATTGTTAGAAGAAATAATTACTATATGATAAGTAGGCTGATTTTGAAAAAATCTACTCTTTTTTGCGAAACGCTTAGTCACCTCGCCTCACCTAATCGATATATATATAAAATTATGGTTTTACGTTTCAAGCAAAGTTATGAACGAAAACACTCAACAAAATTCCTGTCTGTCTGTCTTGTCTGTTTCCGTGGTTTCCGCGAAAATTTGTTCACGATTCACGTCAAAACGGCTGAAGGGATTATTATGAAATTTCATATTTGCATCAGATGTCTTCTAACTTACGTTTTTAGCTATATAATGTTTTAATATTTTGACCCCAGGAGGGGGTTTGGTGTGCGCACGAATGAAAATTATCAAATAACTCCTAAACTATTAACTCTACGGCAAATTTTATAATGAGCAAAGTTGTAGGGGGATGTGATTTCTGACAACTTTTGTTTAAAAAAATTCCACCAAAAAATCACCCAAGGGGGGGGGGGGGTGAAAAAATGTAAATTCTTGCCCTTAGAGCAAACTCAACCAAATTTTGTATACATAATCTATGGGTCACTAGTGAGCTAGAAATGCAAAAAACTAACCACCCAAAATGGGGGGGGGGTCAAAAAATGAAAATTCTTGCTCTTGGACCAAATTCAACCAAATTTTGTATACATAATCTGTGGGTCACTAGAAGGCTAGAAATGCAAAAACTGGGTGCGGAGGGTGGGTGCGCCGGTGAAGTGATGGTGCCGGGGTGGGGGTGGGTTAGGGCATGGGGTGCGCGGGGTGAAATTGGAGTGGAGCGGGGGGTCCAGGGGGCTAGGTGCGGGGTGATCGTGCAGGATTGGTGGAGTGGGTGGTTCAGGTGAGGGTCCAGTGGCGTAGTGGGGTGGTACGAGGTGGGGGTCCGAGGTGGGTGGAGTTCAGGATGGAGTGGTGGTGTGGGTGGGGGCGGGTGTTGGGCACGGGTGCATGGTGCGCGGGGGGTAGGGGTGCTCGACCAAAATATGACTTTTTGAATTTGTTTAAGAGTCGCAACTTTATGGTAGATAAATAAACATAAATAGTTCAATTATACTAATTTGACCGTATTGTCAAGTAAGTGGAGAGGGGGTTGACTTGATCTCATTAGAACATAAATATTATGTACTTATGCTATGGTAGCTGCTTAATAAAGGTAATGGAGGAAACTTTAGAATGAACCAATAGAACAAAGAGAGCTTAGACCGGCAATTCTATTACATTTTTTGGTTAGTTTTTGATCTTTGATGGAATGGCCTTATTTTTTGTTTCCAGATCTACGTCAAGAAAGGTTGCAAACACTAAATAATTTTCCATCCGACTCAAATTCTTCTTAGTAAACAAATTCCACTCACTATCAAAACCATACAAAATACAAGACAAGTCTCTTTAAGGGAGTGAGTGGAATTTGTTTACTAAGAAAATTTGAGTCGGATGGAAAATTATTTAGTGTTTGTAACTTTTCTTGACGTAGATCTGGAAACAAAAAATAAGGCCATTCCATCAAAGATCAAAAAAGTCTTCCTACATTGAAAATAACTTTTACAAAGCTCTAAAGGTATAAAAAAAATGTTGAATCCATAAGATTTTCTACCCATAGGGTAAACTCCATGGCTATTGGCCCCCCTAAGCAAATTTACCTTGCTTTTACTCAATTACTGAATGCCCCGAAAGACAATCAACTTAAAATTTTTTTATATAAATGCTAAAAGTACAGTTCTTTTGATTCAAAATAATAAATGTAAGATTTTGGAAACATTTTTTAAAAAGACACAAAGTTCAAAAAATTGCTCCAAAACCTAGCTATTGGCCCCACTACTATAGTCATTGGCCCAGTCTTTCTACAATTATTGGGCCACCCTGGCAAGAGTATTATTCTTATTAACTAGCATCCTAAAACAGCATTTTTCATATTTCTTTTCCCAGAGAAATTCTTTGAAAATATAACTGTTCAATGACTTTATAATGAAAGTCCTGTCCTAATTTAGTGCGATGAACTTGGTTGAATGTTTCGTCAATCGATTCAAAAAACTTGTATTTAAAAATTAATAATTTTTAGATTTCTGTGGGCCCACTTATTATGTATACAAAATTTGGTTGAGTTTGGCTCAAGGGCCTAGATTTTAATTCCCCCCCCCCCACACACACACATTTTGGGCGGTTAGTTTTTTGCATTTTTAGGCTTCTGGGGTCCCACTGATTTATAATACAAAATTTGTTTGAGTTTGCTCCAAGAGCCTAGACTTTCATTTTTTGCCCCCCCCCCCCCCCCCCCCCTAAATGGCAAACTGTACCATGAGTCAGTCGATTCTACATGACTTGAAGCCCCCGTGGTTAAATTTTCACCTCGTTTGGTCAACTATTGAAAGACCTAGAGGTTTCTATCACGTATTGCAGATTCTAAACCACTGTGAAACCACTGTGCGCTGGACCAAAATATGACTTTTTGAATTTGTTTAAAAGTCGCAACTTTATGGTAGATTTTGGCACTCCAACTAACATAGATGCCCCGTAATTTAAAACTTCTCTCTACACCTTTTATATTTCTTATTTTAGTAGTTTAGAGCAGTAGGGGGTCACTATATCCTTTACCCTACTTCTAATTATTTATTAGAGATCATTTGTCTTTACATTTTAATTAGTTTAAACCACCCCTCTGTTTTGACTGAAATTAAAACTAATTAGAATTATAACTCATTGAATTAATTAAAAACTATCATCAATGTTAAGAAATAATATATGTTACTTGATTATTAAAAATATATACAAATAAAAAAAATCCTCTTTTGAACTTGACTAATAGGGCAAACTCATTAAGGTAGTTGTAGTTGTTTCAGCATATGGGTTTTCGTAGGATTTTTTTGAAATTTAGATATATTATTATTTAAATACTTCTGCATCGATTGGTGGCAAAACGAAATTTATGTACAATATAGTTCCGGAGATATTAAATTCCAAAGATAGAGTTTTTCACACTCTTATACATTGCACTATAAGCCATATCGGAAAGTTTACATACATATATAATTATAATTAAGAAACTATTCTTACCTTTGTTATAAAAATCTAAACCAACATTAAACAATAACTAATACATTTTTTAAGAAAATTTTAATTCATAGTTACAACACATTTTCTGAGATAATAATGAATAAATAATGAAAAATTTACACTAAAAACAAGCTGCAACAACGCATGTATTTAACCTAAAATGTAGGTTAACTTTAGTAATTTTTTTGACGTTTTTTCGCTTCAGTCATTGTCGCAACAGCTTTCAATCGTTTATTAAGAACTTTTTGTTCTATAAATCTCCCTTTAAGATGTACTTTATCTGAAATTTCTATGATAAAATATATACAAGCTCCGACAGTGTTGCCAGAGTTGTCAAACGAGCACGGGATAAACAGCAAAAACTTTTGGGCTTATGAATTATGAATCCTTATTGTCTGTTCTATATACTCTAGCATTAACTTTTTTACTAGTATTGTCGCGAAACAACTACCTTAATTGATTTTTATAAATTATGAATTGTATTTGGAAATCGAACGATCTCTGAAGAATTAGATTTTTATAATGTTATCACTTATTTATAATATTTCTTTTAGATGCTTGCATGTACAGCTGATCCACACTTTGGAGGTCGGGAAATAGATACATTGTTAGCTGAATATTTTTGTAAAGATTTTGTTTCTCGTTATAAACTTGACCCTCGTACGAATCCAAGAGCATATCTGAGACTTCTTACAGAAGTTGAAAAATTGAAGAAACAGATGTCCGCTAATTCTACTACACTGCCAATGAATATTGAGTGTTTTATGAATGATAAGGATGTTCATGGAGAAATGAAACGAACTGATATGGAACAACTTTGCTCTGGACTTTTCAAACGAGTTGACGATACTCTGCGTGCTTGTCTTGAACAATCAAGTATGTATTAATTGATTTTTTTAAGTGAATTGATTTTTAATTTGAATCAACTCAAATTCTTAATTTCTACTATTCTAGAATTGAGATTAGACGAAATATATTCGGTTGAAATTGTGGGTGGCTCATCACGTATCCCGGCAATTAAACAATCAATAGAAAGTGTTCTTGGAAAACAACCAAGCACAACGCTAAATCAAGATGAGGCTGTAGCTCGGGGTTGTGCACTTCAATGTGCAATGCTTTCTCCGGCTATCCGTGTCAGAGAATTTAGTGTTTCTGATGTTCATAACTTTCCGATCAAACTCTCGTGGGATGCTGCTACTGCTGAAGATGGGTATGCACATGCACATGCACTATTTAAAATTATTATTATCATTTCCGTCCATAATTTTTATTAATTTTAAAGTTTATAATGGGAAAATAAGGACAAGTTTTTATGTGTGTCTTTTTTATTTATCAGCCAATGTTTCATCCACTTTGCCGACTTCTTCAAGGCTTCTACAATTATAAGAATATTATTAATATGAAGTTACAAAAGTACAATTCCAATTCCAAAACAAACATGTATTTAATAGTTTAACCACCAAATAGTCACGTCACACATTCGTCTAAATTTTCTTGTTATCTTCGTTACCATTTGAAGACCATCAGAAACATAAAAAACATTCGGCACATTAACATAAAAAAAAAAATTTCTTTCTTTTCTTTTTATATTATCAATTACATTAGATATAAAATAGAAATAACATAATGTAATCTAATGTAATCTATATACCTATATAAAATTAAGGTTTTGTCTGTTCATTGCTCCAAATCACGCCAAATTTTGGTTGCACACGTTTCAAGCAAAGTTATGAACGAAAACACTCTCAACAAAATTCCTGTCTGTCTGTTTGTATGTCCGTTTCAGTGGTTTCCGCGAAAAGTTTCTCACGATTCACGTCAAAACGGCTGAAGGGATTATTATGAAATTTCATATTTGTATCAGATGTCTTCTAACTTACGTTTTTAGCTATATAACGTTTTGATATTTTGACCCCAAAAGGGGGTTTGGGGGGCGCACGAATGAAAATTATCAAATTACTCCCAAACTATTAATTCTACGGCAAATTTTATAATAAGCAAAGTTGTAGGGGATGTGATTTCTGACAACTTTTGTTTAAAAAATTTCCCCAAAAACCACCCAAAAAAGGGGGGAGGGTGAAAAATATGTAAATTCTTGCCCTTGGAGCAAACTCAACCAAATTTTGTATAAATAATCTGTGGGCCTCTAGAGAGCTAGAAATGCAAAAACTAGCCACCCAAATGGGGGGAGGGTCAAAAAATGAAAATTCTTGCTCTTGGACCAAACTCAACCAAATTTTGCATACATAATCTGTGGGTCACTAGAAGGCTATAAATGCAAAAACTGGGTGCGGGGAGATGCAGGGTGGAGTTAGGGCATGGGGTGCGCGGGGTGGAATGGAGGTGGACTGAGGGAGTAAGGCGGAGTAGGGGGCTACATGTGGTGGAGCGAGGGTCCAGGAGGCGTAGTTGGGGGTGGGGTGCTAGGGGGGTTCGGGGTCGAGTGGCGTAGTGGGGTGGTACGGGTGTCGGGTCCGAGGTGGGTGGGGTGCAGGATGGAGTGTTGGGGTGGTCGTGTGGGGGCGGGGGTTGGGCACGGGTGCGGGGGTAGGGGTGCTATGTGGGTTTCATGGGTTGGGGGTCCAGGGGCCTTGCCCCCTGGTTAGCAAGAGGGCCGCCGAAGACGGTCCTTGCAGCTAGTTGTTAATATAAAAAGAAAAGAAAGAAAAAAAAATTTTATGTGAATGTGCCGAATGTTTTTTGAAATTTGTGTTCTGATAGTCTTCAAATGGTAACGAAGATAACAAGAAAATTTAGACGAATGTGTGCCATGACTATTTGGTGGGTAAACTATTAATACATGTTTGTTTTTGGAATTGTAATTTTACTTTTGTAACTTCATATTAATAATATTCTTATAATTGTAGAAGCCTTGAAGAAGTCGGCAAAGTCGACGAAACGTTGGCTGATAAATAAAAAGGTCACACATAAAAACTTGTCCTTATTTTCCCATTATAAACTTTCAAACTATTTAAAATATTCAATAAAAGTCAAAATAACTATTTTCCAATTAATTAATTTTTATTTTCAGTGAGATGGAAGTGTTTACACAAAATCATACAGTTCCTTTCACCAAAATGTTAACATTTTATCGTAAAGAACCATTTACTTTAAAAGCATCATATTATGGCCAAGTGCCTTATCCTGATCCTTACATTGGACAATACACTGTTCGGGATGTCAAACCTACACCAGAGGGTGAAAGTCAAAAGGTATGGTATTCAATATTTTTCTTCTTTTTTCTTTTTACCTAATAGAAAATTTGAATGTCCATCTCTAATCATATTTATTTTAATAATAAGGTAAAAGTGAAAGTACGTGTCAATATCCATGGTATATTCTCTGTGACATCAGCTTCATTAATTGAAAGGAAAGAAGCAAGTGAAACTAATGAAGTTGAAGGCGATTCAGCTGCCAATTCTAATGGGAACGAACCAATGGATACTAATCCAGAGAATGATTCTGCTAAAAAAGAAGGGGCAGCGAATGAAGATGGAAGTAAAGCTTCAGATCAAGTTAATGGTCAACAAGAGGTTCGTAAATATTTGCTCAATTTACTTACTTGATTTTGAATAAAAAAATACCATATATTAGTGTTTCTCAACCTTTTGTAGAACGAGGAACTGTAGAGCACTAAAATATGAGATATTTAATTTTTCGTCAAAATATCAACATCATGCTACTTACTTTTATAGCTTCCAAATATAATATACCGCCGCCGTTGACGGTGTTTCTAAAAGGGCCTCACATCTTCCCTTATAGCCCTCCGATCCTCCTACTCAGGATCCGGTTGAGTGGCTCAGGGTATGGCCACAGCAGAACGGTGTGAAACCTTAGTATGCTGCGACCAAGAATAAAATAATAATAATAACAAAAAAAAAAAGAAATACCTATGTAGTCCAAATAATAAAAATAAATAAATAAATACACTGGGAAGAATAAATAAGTAATCAAATAAATAAAACAAAAAATAAATAGTTATATGTCACTGAGTTTGAAGAAATTGTTGTTAAATTATTTAAAAATAAATTATTTAAAAAAACACATAAATAAATAAATAGGCAGGAAAACGCCATGGTCAAGAAAAATAAATATTTGACTGGGATTATAGGCTACTGGGTAAAATATTAAATAAATAGATCAACGCTGAAAAAAGGGTTGGGCTGGGCCAACTCTCCAGAAGAAATCATGTTGCCACATTTTAACGGTCTCATCTTCGGCTAAATTGTTTTTGATGGGTTTTTTCGTAATCAAATTAATTATTCTCATCTAGAAAAATTCTAATCTTAGAGTTTTAAAAAAGGTTTCCCTTTTACTTTTGTACTCAGACAGACAATGGGTTGGGTTAATTCATTGTTCTCAAAGGCCTTGAAGAAGTATTGTGATTGTAGCTTTTAACATATTTTGTTCTATCTAAACGTTAGAATTATTAATAAACGTTTTATAATTGTTTTTAATAAAGAACCTTATTTATTTAATAGAATAAAAAATAATCAAGAATTTATTTAAAAATATCTTTCCCATAACCAGGTCTCAATTTTCTGAAAAAATAACACATTTTGATAGGTTTTATTTATTAACAATTGGATGAATAAAAATGAATCATGTGGTTGAATCAAAACAGGTGCAGGAGATGGGGTGCAGTGATGGGGGATCCTGGGGTAGGGCGAGGTTTCGGGGGTGGCGTCGAGCGGGGTGGGGGGTGGGGTACAGTGTATATTTGTATTTTTTTTAATTTGAAAACGGCTCTCAAATAAAAATCGACATTATTATCAGAATTTTAAATTAAAAATAATATTAAAATAAAGCTTTTAACTGAAGGAAAAGTTATATCAATTTAAAACAAAAAACTTTAATAAAAAATTGTTCAAATTGAAAAGATTTAGAGAATAGCAGAGTTGTTGATTTTTAATAGTAAATCAAAGAGGGTGTCCTCGCTTGATGCAAATAAACACTCACACCAGTGTCTATCCTTGAGACTATGGCTTCATCTTTATTCTTTTTCGGTGTTTCTTTGCATCAAGAAGAGAAGACCCACTTTGATTTTCTCTTCAAAATAGAGGATTCTTATTTATTTATTTCATTTTATTTTAATCACTTTGTGAATATACAATATATAAATTTAATTATATAAAAATATAATATTTTCTCTTATATAGTTACTTTAATATTACATATTTTATTTTTTAGGAAGACGAAAATATGGCTGGTGATAAAAAAGATGCTAATAAGAAGAAAAAGCAATTAGTGAAAACAATTGATTTACCTTTGGACATACAAATGCATGGCTATTCTCACACTGAAGTAAACAATCTTATTGAACAAGAGTGTAACTATAGAGTATATTATATCAGTAACATATCGTCACTGTTATATCAAAATGTCGTATGTCAAAATTACCAAAAAAACTTTATTGAAGAAAAACACTTGTATTTCTTAGCTACATCTGCTATCAAATTTTTTACTTTACCATACAGGGTATGGTCAAGTATTGTAATCGTTTATGATGAAAGTGGTTTTTTTTCTTCTTTATTTTCGAAATATCTCAAAAACGGCTGAAACTATTTTGATTAAAAAAATTGAGCGAAACCATGACATTTCGGTCTACAAAAACGCCTTAATAAGTGAACATCGAAAAAATTATACGTATTAATTGTTTTGTCAAAATATCTGTTAGGCTGTGCTTTACCAAATTTGTGTGGACGAGCTAGCTCAAAAACTAGTGTGAATATCGAAACCAAATTTCACACATAGTTTTGGTCCATTGAGATTAAGAGCTGATTAGATTTTGGTGCATATCGACCCAAAATTAAGGGGGGTTAAACATTAAAAATCTAGGCTATTTGACCAAACTCAACCAAATTTTGTCTACATATCAGTGGGACCCCAGAAGTCTAAAAATGCAAAACCTAACCGCCCAAAATGGGGGGGTCCCCTCCGGGTGTAGGGTCAAAAAATTAAAATCTAGGCCCTTGTACCAAACTCAACCAAATTTTTATACATAATCAGTGGGACCCCAGAAGTCTAAAAATGCAAAAACTAACCGCCCAAAGGGGGGGGGGGGGGTCTAGGATCAAAAAACTCAACCAAATTTTGTATACATAATCAGTGGGCCCACAGGAGTCTAAAAATGCAAAAAACTAATCCCCCTCCCCTACATAATTATAAATAATTTTATTAAATATTAAATATAAGTGAGGGGCCAGGTTGTATGGGCACATCAGAACACGTCAGCTTATTTATGCCATCAGATGATAGAACTCAAGTTACAGATTAAAAACAAAACGCCAAGAGTATCAAGTACAGTCTCGGTAACTCGAATTTTTCGATAATTCAAACTCTTCAACTGTTAACTTAGGTAAATCGAAAAAATACTTTTGATTCGCTCGATAACTCGAAATTCTTTTCGTAACAAGAGGGGAGAAAAAGTTCTATAATTCGTACTAGGCCGCTTCCCCTCTATAATTCGAATTTTTCCTAGCAATGTTTACTCCTCATTTTCCGCGTATTGCATGTATTTTTTTGTTCTTTTTTCTCGCTTTCATTATTTTTACTTTTTTACTTGAGGCCGAGGGGTGAACCACGATTGGAATTAGGTGTACACATCTTTGTAATTATGTGGAATTATTTTGGAATTCTTTAGATAATGCCCTTTCATCTATTGTCTTCTACTTGAAAATGAAAGTGAAAGTGGAAATAGGTGTACACGATATTAGGTCCCGTTTCACCCCTCGCTTGAGGCTATATATATAAAATTTATGTAAGCTCATACATATTTTCAAAAATATAAAAACTTAATTATTCGAATTTTTTTTCTTTCCTCTTGATACCTACTTCAAACTTCTTGATAATTCGAAGTCTCGATTATTCGAATTTTTCTTGTACTCCCTTGGATTTCGAATTATCGAGAGTCGACTGTATTTAGCGTTAATGCAAAATGAAAACAGAGCTATTAAAAAAGTGTAAATTTTTACATACGACATTTTGATATAACAGTGACGAAATATATATATGTATATGTTGTAGTAAAAACGCGTTTCGCTGAATACCTTTGTGGCAACTAGAGTTTACTAATGTTGGTTGAGGTTGGTCCAAAGGTCTAGAATCTTCATTTTTTACCTTCCGCCTCATTTCGTGTATTTATTTTCAAAAAATTTTAAACGAAAATGTCAAAAGGTAGAAGAAAAGTTGTAGAGGATGTAATTTTTGACATTTTCGTATAAAAATTTTTGAATATAAACACACAAAATGAGACAGAAGGTCAAAAATGAAGTTCTCAACTTTTGAACCAAACTCAACCATCAGTAAACTCTAGTTGTCATAACGGTATTTAGCTAAAAAACGGGTTTTAACTGCAACATATATTTATGTTTAATTTTGAATAGTCTTACATAAATGAAAATAATTAAATTTTCTATATTTTAGTGTAAAATGATGGCATCTGATCGCCAAGAAAAGGAACGAGTGGATGCCCGAAATGCTTTAGAAGAATATGTCTATGAATTGAGAGGGAAACTTACCGATGAAAGTGAATTAGCTACATTCATCACAGATCCCGATAGAGAGACTATTTGTCAGCAACTTGATCAAATGGAAAATTGGCTTTATGATGAGGGTGAAGATTGTGCTCGAAATGTTTATGTTGATAAATTCAATTCTCTAAAGGTAATTATAATTTCAACATATTTATATACCGGGTGTACAAGTATGAAATGGGGATTTTTTTCTAATAAAACATGTTAAATTCGGAAGAATGATAAAAAGTGCTTGATTCAAAGTATGCTCCATCGCTTGTTATTCATTTTTACCATCTTTCGGGCAATTTGTGAATACCATGCCAGTAAAAAACTTCCCCTTTTGCTGCGAACCAATCGAGCCATTTTTTCACATCTTCGTACGAACCAAAGCGTTGCTCAGTAAGTGGGTGGCCCATCGATGCAAACAAATGGTAATCGGAAGGAGCAAAGTCTGGTGAGTAAGCCGCATGGGGGTAGAACTTCCAACGACTCGCGAACCGGTTTTTCCGTATATGATGGAGAATTGTCATGTAGAAAAATGACCTTATTTTGTCTTTTTTGGTAATCTGATCGTTTTTTGAGCAGCGAACTGTTCAAATCGTTCAATTGTTGTTGGTAGCGTTTGGTATAACCGTTACAATCGTTTTCGTCCAACAATGCTTGAAATTCTGCATCTTCTTACCTTGTTGGCGGTTTTCCTTGTTCCTTGCCTGCAACATCAAAATCAGCATTTTTGAAACGCCGAAACCATTTTTCACACGTATCTTGCGATGGAGCATGGCCTTTTGCTAGCCAGGGGGCTTTGCACCCTGGACCCCCACGTGGCTTCTTTATTGATGTTTTATTAGTTACAGAGAATAAATATAATTGTTTTATTATAAATTCTTAAATAGATATAATTTAAGATTCTATTTAACTGCAATATACACTCATAACAAATAAGATGAAACAAATATTTAAAATGTATTAAAAATCCACTTGTTATCATTAAGGGGAAAATAAAAAAAAAGTTATATTATATGTAGGTATTATTATAGATAAGAAGACTTGAAAATTACAATTATTATTCATTTTGCTAGACACAGGCGGGCCTTGAAGCTAGTGTTAAATAAATTGATAATTGAGACTGAAGGGTCGGTTGGGTAGTGAAGTCGGGACGACAGCGCTACACACGTTCCGACACGACAGAAAGAGTGGTGGGGGTAGGGGTGGTTGCATGGTTCTCCCGACCCGACCACCCTACCGTCGGGCCTGACCATTTTCATGACCCGACAAGCCTTCACACGATCTAACTGTCGGGCCAACCGCTGTCGGACCCTTAAACTAAATTAAATGAATTTAAATAGATACAAAATAATAATAATACATAATAATTAATGAGACATTTGTATTTGCTCTGTGTCTATTATTAAAGAAATCTTTAATTAAGACAGAACTTGTTAGTTTCATTAATATATTTTCTTTTTCTTCACTCTATTATATATTTATCTTATTCCATAAATTTAGATAGATGAATAAAAATCAAACATTAATCCTATGTTTATTTTCAATTGTTTGTTATAGGCGATTGGAGAACCAGTGAAAATCCGTCGCCAAGAATGGGAATTACGTCCATGTGTATTAGAGGAACTTGCTCAGTCTTTACAACTAACTGGAAAGGCTTTAGACGCCTGGAAATCTGGAGATGAACGTTATTCTCACTTAGTGGATAGTGATATTCAACAAGTGGAAACTGCTCTGAAAACCTCCTCAACCTGGCTAGATACTCAACGTGCTGCACTTGCCAATCTTAGTCGAACAGCCAATCCACCAATCACCGTTTCTCAAATTCAACAGCATAAACTAGTAAAGACAATTTTTCTTTTTTATTTAAATAGCATAAATTTAGCAATAGCCATTTTAGTATTGACATTTTCTAATTATTTATGTGTTATATGTTCCCTTTTTAAGAATCTAATCTCTCACGATTTCAAAATTAATAATCTAGAATTAAAATATAATTAAACTTATGAATTTGGTATTTCGTTCGAATCTTACTCTAAGAAACGAATTTAAATAAAAAATCCCTGCGGCAGGCCGTAAGGAGAGGTAGATTTCGAAGAGGATCTATCCTTTAGACTGCTCCTATCAAAAACTTTTCAGACACAAATTGTAGAGGTTAATTAGTAGAATATTAGCCATTTGCAACCAAACTGGTATCATTCATATTAACTTAATAAGTTGTTGTAGGGAAATAGGGTCAGAGGCGACTGTGGGTCAGTGCGTAGAGTGCTGGCTCGCTGACTCGAAGATGGCTGGTTCGAGACCGAGTCTCGGCAGATAGATATTTGCAGTCGCCTCCTCTTGGAAAGTAATGGCAACATACCAAGAGTATAATTGCCTAGTAACCTCTCCAAATTAGCCGTTCGGAACCGGCGTTAAAAAGTAGGTCCCGTATATCTGTGTAAAACAACTAAACACACTCATCACAGGTATATGTGGAGAGGAGCCGACACCCGTTTCGGGTATGGCACTCGAAGAAGAAGGGAAATAAGGACAATAGCTTATGCAAATATTTTTTATTTTATTGACTTCCTCAGGGCTCAAACAAATTAATTTCTTTGCATATTTGTCATTTTATTTCATTCTTAGCAAACACATATAGGCCAGTCATTGAACGGGTAAAAATATTTTTAGATTAAAATAGGAAAAATTTTCAACCTGTTCAATGACTGGCCTATATGTGTATGCTAAGAATGAATATTTATATTATAATAAATATGCACAGAAATTAATTTGTTTGAGTCCTGAGGAAGTCAACAAAGTTGACGAAACGTTGGCATAAAATAGAAAATATTTCCATAAGCTATTGTCTTTATTTCCCTACAACAACTTATTAATTTAATCGATGGACATAAATAATCAAAATATTCATATTAACGTTGTTATAGATTTTTTAAGATTTCAACCCCCCCCCATCACAAAAAAAAAAAAATTGAAACTCTCTAGACTTTATCCTTATAATACTAGCTATCATCCAGAATTTTAACAGATTTTTAGCGATTATAATTTTGGAGTTACACCCAAGGCCGTAGCCAGAAAACAATTTCGGGGGGGGGGGGGGGGGGGGGGGCAGTAGAAAAACATAAAATTGTTTTAATAAAAGAAATAAAATGGTGTTATTTATCATATATATTTATTAGAAAACCATTACATAAATATTAACATCTTATTAGAAAATTAAATTTAGTCTTCTAGCTTTCTTTGCAGCGAACAAATCAATTACCTCCTCGGTGTCGATGTCAATTCTGCGGTGGATTGACATTAACTGTTTAGTCTTTCCTGGCCTGTGGAGTTTCTTAAATAACTTTTGAGGCGTTTCAGAGAAGAGAAAGTCCTCTCAGGGGTACATGTGGAAACAGGCAATGTGGCCAAGATCTTTAAAAGTTTGTGAATGTTTGGAAATAAGGCCTGGTTGCATTCTCCGAGAGCTTCAATAGCACATGTTGATCAATCTAATTCAGATTCTTCCAGCCATTTTATCCGGCACGTGTCTAATTCAGCTTTTACAAAGTCCCATTCCAAATATTTTTTATAGAGCTCAAAGTAGTTTTCTTGATAATGACGATTAATTTGTTCTTTGCAACACACAGACGGAATTAAAATGTTGAGAGATGATAATGTGGCTTTATGATTTTGGAATCTCGACTGAAACTGATCAATGAAATCATCCAAAAGTGGAATCATTATCGTAATTCTAAAATAAGTTTCAGGATCTTTTGTGTTGTAGTTTGCCCTATGCTCTTGACGTGACGTTATTCACGGAATTTTCATTTCCTCGTTTATAGTACTGAGCAAATTTTGTGCTTTCTTGAAAAGTTCTGCAAATTTTGATTCAATATTTTGGCGAACATCTTCAATATTCTTTATAATTAAATCGACATGTTGTAAAGCTGCTGCCAATTCGCTTAGGGGAGATTGAAGTATTTTGCATGGGAACAACATTCCTAAGCAACATAAGCTTATCACAAAATCACTTGAAATGACTGATTCAATATATAAGGGGATTGGCCTTGGTTACATCTAGATAAAATACTGCTATATCTTGTGTTACTAAATTATGGACTCCAAAATTATAATAGCTAAAAATCTGTAAAAATTCTGAGGGATAGTTACTATTATAAGGATAAGAGTCTAAGGGCCGGTTGTATGTCGCAAAGTAAATGCTTTTTACCACTAACCAAGGGTAGCTGGTAAATGGAGGGGCTGGGATGGCCAATCAGATGACAGGCACTGAAAGTTCCTAGAAAATCATAAGATGGTGTCATCTATTAAATCCGATGGAATGGAATATTTTTAATTATATGTCAGAGGGGTTGTTTTTCATCTATGATTTTCTAGAAAATTTGAATCTATTACCATCGGCAAATTAATATCTTTCATATTAAATTAGGAAAAGTCATTCCATTGCCCTTCGAATTTTGAATTTCTTCAAAATTCGAAACACTCAACCACCTTTATTTAAATTAAATGGCATGGCTATATGTTTAAATTTAGAATCACTATATCGCGAAATTTTACAAATTAAAATAACAATCTTTGAGTAAAATATTTTACGCGTTTACATATGTCAGAGAGGTTCGTATCCCGCAGGTGAGCCAGATGGCCCAGATTGCTGTTACTGGCACTCGGGTTCGATTCCCGAGGGGGTGAAAAACAACCCCTCTGACATATAATTAAAAATATTCCATTCCATCGGATTTAATAGATAACACCATCTTATGATTTTCTAGTAAATTTGAATCTATTACCATCGGCAAATTAATATCTTTCACTGAAAGTTCCTGTCATCTGATTGGCCATCCCAGCCCCTCCATTTACCAGCTGCCCTTGGTTGGTGGTAGAAAGCATTTACTTTGCGACATACAACCGGCCCTAAGTCTACCGAGTTTCAAATTTTTTGAAATATTACTTTGGCCGGAATAAAAAGTTGATCTTTCAATGGCAAAACCCCCATGACATTCAGATGAGAAACTTACATCGCTGGGGGCACAGGTTATAATTGAGATAGAGACTTGAAACTTGGGGGATTTTTTTTTATTTATTGTATTTCGAACCATATGAGCTCTTGTCAGCGTAAATTCGAAAATAGCCAAAATAAGGACCACCCTAAAATATATTTATATAAACTTTTGAATGGAGGGTGGTTTTGGGGTCTAGGATAGCCATGATCGGAAAAACTATAGTGAAATTTTCCGTAAGTCGCACCATGGGAGTGAGCGCAATAGGTATACCATATTTCTTCGAAATCTACCTAATAACAATAAAGAGCTACAGAAAGGAAAAAATAGATTTCAAAAAATAGTACCTACTCATTGAATATAATAATTTTTACTTTACCATACAGGATATGGTCAAGTATTGTAATCGTGCATTAAAAAAATGGTTTTATTGCTTCTTTTTTTTGAAATATCTCAAAAACGTTTTGAAGTTATTTGATTAAAAAAATTGAGCGAAACCATGCCATTTTGCTCTACAAAAAAGCTCTAATAAGTGAACATCGAAAAAATTATATTTTTCAAGATAACATTTGTTTTGTCAAAATGTCTGTTGGTTAGTCTGTCTGGTTGTCCGTTAGTCTGTGCGTTACCAAATTTTTGTGGACGAGCTAGCTCAAAAACTAGGGTGAATATCGAAACCAAATTTCACACGTAGTTTTGGTCCATTGAGATTAACAGCTGATTAGATTTTGGTGTATATCGACGGAAAATTAAGGGGGGTGGAGGGGGGATTAAAAATTAAAAATCCAGGGCATTTGAGCAAACTCAACCAAATTTTGGATACATAATCAGTGGGACCCCAGAAGTCTAAAAATGCAAAAACTAACCACCTAAAATGGGGGGGTCAAAAAATCAAAATATAGGCCCTTGTACCAAACTCAACCAAATTTTGTATACATAATCAGTGGGACCCAAGAAGTCTAAAAATGCAAAAACTAACCGACCAAAATGGGGGGGGGGTCAAAAAATCAAAATATAGGCCCTTGTACAAAACTCAACAAAATTTTGTATACATAATCAATCAGTGGGCCCCCAGGAGTCTAAAAATGCAAAAACTAATCCCCCTCCCCTACATGATTATAAATAATTTGATTAAATATTAAAAAAAAGTGTGGGGCCACGTTGTATGGTAAAGTCAAGTGGATGGCCACATCAGAACACGTCAGCTTATTTTATACCTTATCAAAATATTTTTTAAAAGAATAAATAATTTAATTATTTTTAATTAATTTCTAAATCACCTTTTCTCTTTTTTTTAGAATTTTGAGTCATCAGTTATTCCCATACTGAATAAACCAAAACCAAAACCCGCTGAGCCACCTAAAGATACAACATCCACACCTGCAAATGCTTCTACAACAAATCCGACCACGGATGGCAAGGATGGCGGCGCCTCTGCACCTCCCCCAAATTCGGCTCCTTCAGGGAACGCTAAAGAGGAGAAAATGGATGTTGAATAGGATAATTATTCCTTTCATTTCTCCTTTCACATATATACACCTGTATGTCAACTACTGTGTAATTAATGTAAAATGAAGAATGGTTGTTTGATGTATGAATGAATGTGTACCTGATATGGTTAATGTTTATTTTGTTGTAGAATCTTTCGATTATTTAATATTAAAAGAAATTATAAGAAAACATTCGGATACGTGAATCCTATTAAAAAACAGGGTGAGAGTTAGACATTAATATTCCTAAGATCTGGTCAAATTGAAGAATAAATTATAGTGAAAGAATCATATAAAACTATTCATGAAGTGTCTTATTTTTCTTCAATGATGTAGGTTGGTTGATTTGAGGAAACACGTGTCCACTAATAATTAATAACAAAAATAAAACCATATAGTTTTTTTTTCTGTTTAATTTTTTACTATAAAGTTAATTTTTGTTTTTATAGAAAATTAATTGTAATTAAAGAATAAATAGTAGCAGCTATGATTGAAGGGTGTGGATGAAATCAGGGCAAGAATTATTAAACATTTAAGTATTTTGTACTTATAATTTGTAAGCCCATATATATATATAATTCAATTTTATTTAAAATAAAATTTAAAATTTTGCAAGACTCAGCGTGTGCATTTACATGAAAATTTTTGTAATTTTTATTTTTATAATACAACTCTGCAAAATTAATTTTTTTTTTACTTATTTTTGTTTCGGATTTATTTTTACCTGTTTTTTTTTTTTTTTTTTTTTTTCAAAATATAATTAATTAAAAATTTCTAATTATTTGTTCAATTGAATATTTATGCGTTTATGTATTTCTATTTCTTCTATCTACCCTTTGCTTGATAAAAACAATATATAAACTTCCTTTTGAATATTTGTAAAAAGAGATTAGTTTTATAAATACCCAAAAAGTTCCTTGTAAAAAATGCACAACATAATTTTCTTAAAATTTATTAATTGTTTAGACCATAGAGTAATATAAAGTGGAACTTAGACCATGAAAGCCTATAGACACGCCCTCTGCTACTCTCAACATGAGTGAAGTGAGGCCAACATCACCTACAGATGACCTCACGTTCTCGCATAACTTCTTTGTTTATTTTCCGATTTCAATGATTCTTTTTTTATTGGAAAGGGGGAACCTTAGGGGGTATATATGGACATGGGAAAGGAGTGTTGGTAGATGCCCGAATTATTGTAAAAATAATAAATATGCAAAATATGGAAAATAAAACATTTTGTTAAAAAAATAAATAAATATTTTGGTATATTAATTTGCGATTATTGAAATCCAAAATAAATAATCTAAACTACGATAAATTTATATCAATGTATAATAATTCCTATAGTGCCCATGCTATTTCTCGGTGTTCCTACCTACAGATGACGTCACGTCATCTGTAGGTGATGTTGGCCTCACCAAATCGCCACCAGGGCGTGTCAATGGGCTTTTATGGTCTAAGGAGTGTATTTATAAAAAGCGATCTCTAGCGACTGCACTTAGCAAACTCTTAGATCTTAAGAGCTATCCAAAGATCATAGAATATTCAAAGCCTTTGTCATAGAAAAGATACATACCCTTTATGTTATATATATTCATAAGCGTATTTTTTACTCTTGATAATGTCACCAAAATTTGCCTCGAAGAGAGCGGTTTCCGCCATTTAATTGCCCAATGGTTTTGCCCTTGTCTCACCAGAGAGCTCTGTAACTGCTATACGCTAAAATACTCCTAATGGAGCCTTCCACTCTATATTACTCTATGGCTTAGACCTTTTAAATTAGTGCAAATTTAAATTCAAATTATTAGTTAGAAACTTTTAGTACATCTTTATTTACAAAAGAAATAAAATCAAATTTTCATTCTATATATTATAAAATAAACAAAAACAAAACAAAAATGATTATATTCAAAAAATAATATGTATATCTAATTACTTGTAATCGTTGAATAGAAATTACATTTTTAGCGAAATTTTATAATAAACTCCAATCCAACAGTAAATTTATGCCCTGATACATCTTTAATTTTTTGAGCATAATTGCTTCTTCATCTACACAACTACTGTTACTATAAAATTTACAATCTCAATAAAATTGCTTAATAATGGAGCACCTCTGGAAACTAACCCAGGAAAAAATGTGCAGAAAGCAGTATTTATATACTTAAAAATAGTTAAAACTATTTATTACTTTCCTATTATATTTTATTACATAAAAACTAATAGCAAAAATTATAAAATATTTTTATGAAAATTCGGTTCACGAATTTCTTATTTAGATATTATTCTCCGCATTTTACGTAAATAGAAGCTTTTGAAATTAAAATTAGCTTCTGAAACTTAACATAAATTGTATTAACTTAGTTATTTATTTAAATATTCTTTAAATATATCAAGAAAAGAAAAAAATAATATCAGAAAGATATTTGCAAGTTTCATTCCACCAAAAGTTAAAAAAAAAATAAAATATTACATGAAAACGTGAATTTTGATTATTACATACCTACATTTTCATCCTTTTCAACAGTAGTTTATTATAATAAAATAGCTCCTTAAATATTATAGATTGTCAAATTATTATTACTATAATAGATTTATTGTATCTACTAATAGATAAAACTAATTTTCAAATGGGTATTTATCATTAAGAATAATATCAAAATATTATATAATAAATTCAAGACTTTCTAGTTGTGAAAACAACTTTCAAAAGAGTTCAACAACATTCATATTTTTTTATTAATTTTTTTAATTTTTGGTCAATTATGCGAATCAAGTAAATTTAATAATAATCTAATAAAATCAATCTAATAATAAGTACAATATATGTATTAGGATATATTATTCATCTACACTCACGAGCAAAGAAATGGAATCACCTCTCTTGCGAGTTATTAAATGTAATTTTCATTCTCAAATATAATAATATATATATATATATATAATAGCCGAGATTAATTTGCAGCAACGCTAACGTAATGCTGCCGACAGGGGCGCTGACGCCGTCGTCAAATTTGAAATACAATTGTAATTTGAACTCGATTTTCGAAATGAAAGACTCCAATTGATTTTAAATTAAGAAACATTAAATATATTGATAATTATTCCCCCCCTCACCACTCAAAATTAAATATTCAATTCGCTTTTCTTTGCGCACAGAAGAAGAAATTAATCACATCTTAACATATTTGATTTATATTTTATATATTATTTGTTTATTTTTTATAATTTTTTTAAAAATCTAAATTTTGTTATTCTTATTTTTTGATTTTTACAAAATTGAACGACTTAAGGCACGCATGCCCGAGTTTCTCATGCCAATACTGGAGGGAGCAGCCTGTCATACAAACAACACCTGATCTCTTTTAAATATTTGGAGCCTTATATCGATTATCGATCACAAATTTAAAAAAAATGATATAATATAATTCTCCTCCTCACACGATCATACTTATTTAAATAAATCTATTTCCACACAAAAAATATCACAATGCTGTAGATTATAGGGAAAAAAATACTTCCAGATTCATATCTAGAGCCTCATTTCTGTAGTTGTGTCAGGACGAAAATGACAATGTATTTTCGGGAGTTTACAGGTATACATTTGGTGTGTGGTTTTTTTAAGATGAATCAAATTTTTGGACCGAGACGCCGCCCGCCAGGACACCAGACCTGAGGACCGAGCTTCGAGGGCGTGCCTTAAAAGCTCGTATAATATATTTCCATTAAGTTATCATTCTACATTTATTTTATGCCTCCTCTACACTATGAGCATACTTGGGCCAATTCAAGCCTACGCCAATGTGTAGAGGGGGTTGGCTTGTATTGGTCATTGGTTGACCCTGGCGATGGTTGGCCTTCGGAGTGGTTTTTTCGATATATCAAAGAAGGCCAATGTTACGCAACGAAAGTGCGCAGTGGCTAGGGGTCGTTTCCACAAGGTCATAGACATTGTGCAAGATGCGAGGTAGGTTTCACAAAAAAAGAAAAAACAAAATTGAGTTTTGAATTCGATATATTTCGGGGGTAAGCCCATCATCAGGAGTCAAAGTAAACTGATTATACAATGGAAAAATAATTTTACAAATAACAATTTTTTTAATATTTTTTGAAATCTATTTGGTGAGGGGAAAGTAGGGGTAATAAGGGAAGTTGTTCTAAGAATTAATATTTTCGACAAGTGGAAAAATTGAGTTTTGAACCAGCTGAAGGGAAGGGAAGCTCTACCTACTATTATAATAAAAAATGGGAAAGTACGTGACAGGATACAACTGGAAAAGTGCCTGAGAGGGTACAATTACCTTCATCGTGCCCCGGGCGCTACTCATAAAGGGGCGCATTTTTAAGTGTAGAAAGAGGAAAATTTGAAATGATCAACTTTGATGATATTATTGATAAATTTGCTTCATCAAAAGCAAGGAAAATTTATACATAGTAATTAGTTTTTATAAATTTATTATAATCATATTATTATTAAATATATGTATCTCCTTAGAGATAATAAATATTTACTTTTTTATTGTTTTAAAACTGCGTGTTTTTAAAATATTTCATTATAAATATGTAAAATAAATAATAGGTATCTTTTGAACAAATTCTAGATCAGTGGTTCCCAACCTGGGGCGATCGCCCCCCAAGTGGGCGATTTGAGTTATCAGGGGGGCGATGAGTATTCAAGAGGGGGGGGGATTAAAATACACTCACGTGCAAAGAAATGGAATCACTTCCCTTGCTGCGAGTTGTTAAATGTAATTTTCATTCTCAAATATAAATAATGTTATATTAATATTTTTTAGAAAAAATATTTAAATTTCTAATAAATTACAAAGAAACATACTGTTGTGAACATGTACTCCTGTTTTTTAAATGTACGTCAATGATCTTAGTTAATTATTTCACTTCTTTGTTCTTAAAAAAAATCTGTAAAAATGTACATTTTAATTTTTTACTTTACCATACAGGGTATGGTCAAGTATTGTAATCGTGCATGAAAAAAGTGTTTTTTTTTTGCTTCTTTTTTTCTAAATATCTCAAAAACGGCTGAAACTATTTTGATTAAAAAAATTGAGCGCAGCCGTGGCATTTCGGTCTACAAAAAAGCCCTAATAAGTGAACATCGAAAAAATTATATTTTTCGAGATAATAATTGTTTTGTCAAAATGTCTGTTAGTCTGTTAGTCTGTGCGTTACCAAATTTTTGTGGACGAGCTAGCTCAAAAACTAGTATGAATATCAAAACAAAATTTCACACGTAGCTTTGATACATTGAGATTAAGAGCTAATTAGATTTTGGTGCATATCGACTCAAAATTAAGGGGGTAGAGGGGTGGTTAAAAATTAAAAATCTAGGCCATTTGAGCAAACTCAACCAAATTTTGTATACATAATCAGTGGGCCCCCAGAAGTCTAAAAATGCAAAAACTAACTGCCCAAAAATGGGGGGGGGGGTCAAAAAATGAAAATCTTGGCCCTTGTACCAAACTCAACCAAATTTTATATACATAATCCATGGGCCCTCAGAAGTCTAAAAATGCAAAAATTAACCCCCCCCCCCTACATGATTATAAATAATTTTATTAAATGTTAAATATAAGTGAGGGGCCAGGTTGTATAGTAAAGTCAAGTGGATGGCCACATCAGAACGTGTCAGTTTATTTTCTATTTTATTTAAGAGTGACCGGATAAAACTGCTTTGGTTGTTTTTATATAGGTTAATAAAATTGTTTAAAATAATACAACTGCTTTATTATTTATACTTTACTTCAAATTAAAATTAGGCATACAATGAAAAAGAAAAGGGGGCGATAGGTGTTAGACAACCTCCAGAAAGGGGCGATGGGCCACAAAAGGTGGGGAACCACTGTTCTAGATGATCATATACATTTCAAAATCTAGTCTTGTTTTCTCAATTACATTTTTTGTCTCAAATTTAAAGCCTACCTTGGGCCTATGACATTATTTATTTTACTTTATTAATTTGCGAGTATATTTTAAATATAATATTATATGGTTTTCGAATGGGGGGTGCGGGGGGGCTAAAAAGGTATTGTGCCCCGGGCGCGAGTTAATCTCGCTACGCCACTGGTCTCCATGTCAAATCACATCCCCAAGGGACAATCCACCATGATCCACTGGCTATGGACTCGAAATACATCTTGATATTAATTAGACGTCTATTTTTAAAAAATTAATTTGGATGCGAAAATTTTATTATTATTTTAATTAGTATTTAATATAAAGATGAATGGATATAATTTCATTGAAATATCTTAAAAAATAATTACTTTTATCACTCTTCGAAAAGGAGAAAAGTAGGTAAGGGTCCCCCCTTATCAACACTTAATGGATTTTGTTAGAAAATTAAAATTTAATTTTCTTGAAAATTTCACTATTATTTTAATTAGTATTTAATATAAAGATGAATGGATATAATTTCATTGAAATATCTTAAAAAATAATTACTTTTATCACTCTTCGAAAAGGAGAAAAGTAGGTAAGGGTCCCCCTTATCAACACTTAATGGATTTTGTTAGAAAATTAAAATTTAATTTTTCTTGAAAATTTCACTATTATTTTAATTAGTATTTAATATAAAGATGAATGGATATAATTTCATTGAAATATCTTAAAAATAATTACTTTTATCACCCTTGGAAAAAAGGAGAAAAGTAGGTAAGGGTCCCCCCTTATCAACACTTTATGGATTTTGTTAGAAAAATAAAATTTAATTTTCTTGAAAATTTTACTATTATTTTAATTAGTATTGTAGAAGGGCGGGTTTCACCCCTTCGCTCATAGGGGTGAAATAATACACTTATTCATTCTTTATATATATATTTATTTACAAAAAGGGGTTTATACATATTCGTGTCTAGGGGTCGTCGTCAAACATCATAATACACATCGTTAATTAATACACCGTGTCATCTTAAGCACCACTGGCTTTCAACTATATCAAATCGACAAGCATGTCTTAACCATCACTCGTTTTTCAACCAACTGACTTGCAGTTGCAACCAACCCTTGGCAGCGCACACATACACTTACACACACACATGCATATAAGTGGGGTGAGGGTGTCGGCAGCTGACAGCCCTTGGACACAAGTTGTCATAATAATATTTATTACATGCTTCTAGCCTGAACATAAAGACCTTCGGGACAATACCCGACCAAGAAGAAAGAGAGCGGCCTCCCACCGTACAAGGGCAGGAAGACAGGCATATATTTGCCAAACATGTGATCTTAAACAGAAATCAATATAATTCACTTTTAAATTAAATACTTAATTAAACAATTAATTTCCCACAGTATTTAATATAAAGATGAATGGATATAATTTCATTGAAATTTCTTAAAAATAATTACTTTTATCACTCTTCGAAAACGGAGAAAAGTAGGTAAGGGTCCCCCTTATCAACACTTTATGGATTTTGTTAGAAAAATAAAATTTAATTTTCTTGAAAAATTTTACTATTATTTTAATTAGTATTTAATATAAAGATGAATGGATGTAATTTCATTGAAATTTCTTAAAAATAATTACTTTTATCACTCTTCGAAAACGGAGAAAAGTAGGTAAGGGTCCCCCCTTATCAACACTTTATGGATTTTGTTAGAAAAAATAAAATTTAATTTTCTTGAAAATTTTACTATTATTTTAATTAGTATTTAATATAAAGATGAATGGATATAATTTGATTGAAATTTCTTAAAAATAATTACTTTTATCACTCTTCGAAAACGGAGAAAAGTAGGTAAGGGTCCCCCCTTATCAACACTTTATGGATTTTGTTAGAAAAATAAAATTTAATTTTCCACCAAGAATATATATTCCAAGCACTGAAATCTCAAGGTGTAGATCCAACATACATTGAATTAATTAAAAACATCTATAAAGGCTCTCAAGCGAGAATTGTCCTAGAAGAACCTGGGCAGTTCTTCCCTGTCAAGCGAGGTGTTAGACAAGGCGACCCACTATCACCGGCCTTGTTTAATTGTGCTCTAGAAGAAATGTTTCGCAATCTGAACTGGGAAAATAAAGGTCTAAGGGTTAATGGAAAATATATAAACAATTTAAGATTTGCGGATGATATCGTTCTGATAGCAACATCACTAGATGATATGGTAATAATGATTAAAGATATGAACAAAGCAAGTGAAAATATAGGCTTAAGAATAAATAACAACAAATCTTTTATATTAACAAATGCTATACAGAAAGATATTGAATACGAGGCAAGCAAACCACCTATTGTTTGCAAAAGAAACATCATATACCTGGGACAAAAACTATCTTTTAAAGAGAAGACCAAACATGAAGTTAACAGAAGAATAGGATTAGCCTGGAACAAGTTCTGGTCTTTAAAATTCATATTAAAAAATAAGCAAATTAAACTGGACACAAAGATCAAAACTCTAAAAACATGTGTATTTCCTACATTACTATATGGAAGTCAAACATGGTCGCCTACTGAATTAACGGTACAAAAACTCGAGATAGCCCAAAGAAATATGATCCGAAGTATCCTTGGCTACAGAAAAATAGACAGACATAAAATAGAAGATCTATATAGAATTACAAAAATGAGAAATATTAGCATTGACTTAAGAAAAAGTAAATGGAGATGGGCGGGGCATATTGCTAGAATGAAGGATGAAAGATGGCCAAAAATTCTAACTGAGTGGTGTCCCCTAGACAGGAAAAGATCGCGAGGAAGACCACCAAGAAGATGGAATGACGAACTAGTGAGAGTGACTGGAGTCGAATGGATGAGAGTGGCAAGAAACAGAGACACTTGGAAGACCATGGGAGAGGCCTATGCCCCTCGGGGCCTGGTTCCTTTATAACTTGTACATAGTTTAAATTAAAAATGAAAACAAATGTATTTTATTATAGTTAAAAAATAAAAATGATGATTGTAATAATAATGATACTAAATAATTAAAATGTATATACAATGTTAAATGTAAAATGTAATTTGAACCAATAAAGGCTTAAAAATAAATAAATAAATAAATAAAGATGAATGGATATAATTTCATTGAAATATCTTAAAAATAATTACTTTTATCACTCTTCGAAAAAGGAGAAAAGTAGGTAAGGGTCCCCCCTTATCAACACTTTATGGATTTTGTTAGAAAAATAAAATTTAATTTTCTTTGAAAATTTTACTATTATTTTAATTAGTATTTAATATAAAGATGAATGGATATAATTTCATTGAAATATCTTAAAAATAATTACTTTTATCACTCTTCGAAAAAGGAGAAAAGTAGGTAAGGGTCCCCCCTTATCAACACTTTATGGATTTTGTTAGAAAAATAAAATTTAATTTTCTTGAAAATTTTACTATTATTTTAATTAGTAGTTAATATAAAGATGAATGGATATAATTTCATTGAAATATCTTAAAAATAATTACTTTTATCACTCTTCGAAAAAGGAGAAAAGTAGGTAAGGGTCCCCCCTTATCAACACTTTATGGATTTTGTTAGAAAAATAAAATTTAATTTTCTTGAAAATTTTACTATTATTTTAATTAGTAGTTAATATAAAGATGAATGGATATAATTTCATTGAAATATCTTAAAAATAATTACTTTTATCACTCTTCGAAAAAGGAGAAAAGTAGGTAAGGGTCCCCCCTTATCAACACTTTATGGATTTTGTTAGAAAAATAAAATTTAATTTTCTTGAAAATTTTACTATTATTTTAATTAGTAGTTAATATAAAGATGAATGGATATAATTTCATTGAAATATCTTAAAAATAATTACTTTTATCACTCTTCGAAAAAGGAGAAAAGTAGGTAAGGGTCCCCCCTTATCAACACTTTATGGATTTTGTTAGAAAAATAAAATTTAATTTTCTTGAAAATTTTACTATTATTTTAATTAGTAGTTAATATAAAGATGAATGGATATAATTTCATTGAAATATCTTAAAAATAATTACTTTTATCACTCTTCGAAAAAGGAGAAAAGTAGGTAAGGGTCCCCCCTTATCAACACTTTATGGATTTTGTTAGAAAAATAAAATTTAATTTTCTTGAAAATTTTACTATTATTTTAATTAGTATTTAATATAAAGATGAATGGATATAATTTCATTGAAATATCTTAAAAATAATTACTTTTATCACTCTTCGAAAAAGGAGAAAAGTAGGTAAGGGTCCCCCCTTATCAACACTTTATGGATTTTGTTAGAAAAATAAAATTTAATTTTCTTGAAAATTTTACTATTATTTTAATTAGTATTTAATATAAAGATGAATGGATATAATTTCATTGAAATTTCTTAAAAATAATTACTTTTATCACTCGTCGAAAACGGAGAAAAGTAGGTAAGGGTCCCCCCTTATCAACACTTTATGGATTTTGTTAGAAAAATAAAATTTAATTTTCTTGAAAATTTTACTATTATTTTAATTAGTATTTAATATAAAGATGAATGGATATAATTTCATTGAAATATCTTAAAAATAATTACTTTTATCACTCTTCGAAAAAGGAGAAAAGTAGGTAAGGGTCCCCCCTTATCAACACTTTATGGATTTTGTTAGAAAAATAAAATTTAATTTTCTTGAAAATTTTACTATTATTTTAATTAGTATTTAATATAAAGATGAATGGATATAATTTCATTGAAATTTCTTAAAAATAATTACTTTTATCACTCTTCGAAAACGGAGAAAAGTAGGTAAGGGTCCCCCCTTATCAACACTTTATGGATTTTGTTAGAAAAATAAAATTTAATTTTCTTGAAAATTTTACTATTATTTTAATTAGTATTTAATATAAAGATGAATGGATATAATTTCATTGAAATTTCTTAAAAATAATTACTTTTATCACTCGTCGAAAACGGAGAAAAGTAGGTAAGGGTCCCCCTTATCAACACTTTATGGATTTTGTTAGAAAAATAAAATTTAATTTTCTTGAAAATTTTACTATTATTTTAATTAGTATTTAATATAAAGATGAATGGATATAATTTCATTGAAATATCTTAAAAATAATTACTTTTATCACTCTTCGAAAAAGGAGAAAAGTAGGTAAGGGTCCCCCCTTATCAACACTTTATGGATTTTGTTAGAAAAATAAAATTTAATTTTCTTGAAAATTTTACTATTATTTTAATTAGTATTTAATATAAAGATGAATGGATATAATTTCATTGAAATATCTTAAAAATAATTACTTTTATCACTCTTCGAAAACGGAGAAAAGTAGGTAAGGGTCCCCCTTATCAACACTTTATGGATTTTGTTAGAAAAATAAAATTTAATTTTCTTGAAAATTTTACTATTATTTTAATTAGTATTTAATATAAAGATGAATGGATATAATTTCATTGAAATTTCTTAAAAATAATTACTTTTATCACTCGTCGAAAACGGAGAAAAGTAGGTAAGGGTCCCCCCTTATCAACACTTTATGGATTTTGTTAGAAAAATAAAATTTAATTTTCTTGAAAATTTTACTATTATTTTAATTAGTATTTAATATAAAGATGAATGGATATAATTTCATTGAAATTTCTTAAAAATAATTACTTTTATCACTCTTCGAAAACGGAGAAAAGTAGGTAAGGGTCCCCCCTTATCAACACTTTATGGATTTTGTTAGAAAAATAAAATTTAATTTTCTTGAAAATTTTACTATTATTTTAATTAGTATTTAATATAAAGATGAATGGATATAATTTCATTGAAATTTCTTAAAAATAATTACTTTTATCACTCTTCGAAAACGGAGAAAAGTAGGTAAGGGTCCCCCCTTATCAACACTTTATGGATTTTGTTAGAAAAATAAAATTTAATTTTCTTGAAAATTTTACTATTATTTTAATTAGTATTTAATATAAAGATGAATGGATATAATTTCATTGAAATTTCTTAAAAATAATTACTTTTATCACTCTTCGAAAACGGAGAAAAGTAGGTAAGGGTCCCCCCTTATCAACACTTTATGGATTTTGTTAGAAAAATAAAATTTAATTTTCTTGAAAATTTTACTATTATTTTAATTAGTATTTAATATAAAGATGAATGGATATAATTTCATTGAAATTTCTTAAAAATAATTACTTTTATCACTCTTCGAAAACGGAGAAAAGTAGGTAAGGGTCCCCCCTTATCAACACTTTATGGATTTTGTTAGAAAAATAAAATTTAATTTTCTTGAAAATTTTACTATTATTTTAATTAGTATTTAATATAAAGATGAATGGATATAATTTCATTGAAATTTCTTAAAAATAATTACTTTTATCACTCTTCGAAAACGGAGAAAAGTAGGTAAGGGTCCCCCCTTATCAACACTTTATGGATTTTGTTAGAAAAATAAAATTTAATTTTCTTGAAAATTTTACTATTATTTTAATTAGTATTTAATATAAAGATGAATGGATATAATTTCATTGAAATTTCTTAAAAATAATTACTTTTATCACTCTTCGAAAACGGAGAAAAGTAGGTAAGGGTCCCCCCTTATCAACACTTTATGGATTTTGTTAGAAAAATAAAATTTAATTTTCTTGAAAATTTTACTATTATTTTAATTAGTATTTAATATAAAGATGAATGGATATAATTTCATTGAAATTTCTTAAAAATAATTACTTTTATCACTCGTCGAAAACGGAGAAAAGTAGGTAAGGGTCCCCCTTATCAACACTTTATGGATTTTGTTAGAAAAATAAAATTTAATTTTCTTGAAAATTTTACTATTATTTTAATTAGTATTTAATATAAAGATGAATGGATATAATTTCATTGAAATTTCTTAAAAATAATTACTTTTATCACTCTTCGAAAACGGAGAAAAGTAGGTAAGGGTCCCCCCTTATCAACACTTTATGGATTTTGTTAGAAAAATAAAATTTAATTTTCTTGAAAATTTTACTATTATTTTAATTAGTATTTAATATAAAGATGAATGGATATAATTTCATTGAAATTTCTTAAAAATAATTACTTTTATCACTCTTCGAAAACGGAGAAAAGTAGGTAAGGGTCCCCCCTTATCAACGCTTTATGGATTTTGTTAGAAAAATAAAATTTAATTTTCTTGAAAATTTTACTATTATTTTAATTAGTATTTAATATAAAGATGAATGGATATAATTTCATTGAAATTTCTTAAAAATAATTACTTTTATCACTCTTCGAAAACGGAGAAAAGTAGGTAAGGGTCCCCCTTATCAACACTTTATGGATTTTGTTAGAAAAATAAAATTTAATTTTCTTGAAAATTTTACTATTATTTTAATTAGTATTTAATATAAAGATGAATGGATATAATTTCATTGAAATTTCTTAAAAATAATTACTTTTATCACTCTTCGAAAACGGAGAAAAGTAGGTAAGGGTCCCCCTTATCAACACTTTATGGATTTTGTTAGAAAAATAAAATTTAATTTTCTTGAAAATTTTACTATTATTTTAATTAGTATTTAATATAAAGATGAATGGATATAATTTCATTGAAATTTCTTAAAAATAATTACTTTTATCACTCTTCGAAAACGGAGAAAAGTAGGTAAGGGTCCCCCTTATCAACGCTTTATGGATTTTGTTAGAAAAATAAAATTTAATTTTCTTGAAAATTTTACTATTATTTTAATTAGTATTTAATATAAAGATGAATGGATATAATTTCATTGAAATTTCTTAAAAATAATTACTTTTATCACTCTTCGAAAACGGAGAAAAGTAGGTAAGGGTCCCCCCTTATCAACACTTTATGGATTTTGTTAGAAAAATAAAATTTAATTTTCTTGAAAATTTTACTATTATTTTAATTAGTATTTAATATAAAGATGAATGGATATAATTTCATTGAAATTTCTTAAAAATAATTACTTTTATCACTCTTCGAAAACGGAGAAAAGTAGGTAAGGGTCCCCCCTTATCAACACTTTATGGATTTTGTTAGAAAAATAAAATTTAATTTTCTTGAAAATTTTACTATTATTTTAATTAGTATTTAATATAAAGATGAATGGATATAATTTCATTGAAATTTCTTAAAAATAATTACTTTTATCACTCTTCGAAAACGGAGAAAAGTAGGTAAGGGTCCCCCCTTATCAACACTTTATGGATTTTGTTAGAAAAATAAAATTTAATTTTCTTGAAAATTTTACTATTATTTTAATTAGTATTTAATATAAAGATGAATGGATATAATTTCATTGAAATTTCTTAAAAATAATTACTTTTATCACTCTTCGAAAACGGAGAAAAGTAGGTAAGGGTCCCCCCTTATCAACGCTTTATGGATTTTGTTAGAAAAATAAAATTTAATTTTCTTGAAAATTTTACTATTATTTTAATTAGTATTTAATATAAAGATGAATGGATATAATTTCATTGAAATTTCTTAAAAATAATTACTTTTATCACTCTTCGAAAACGGAGAAAAGTAGGTAAGGGTCCCCCCTTATCAACACTTTATGGATTTTGTTAGAAAAATAAAATTTAATTTTCTTGAAAATTTTACTATTATTTTAATTAGTATTTAATATAAAGATGAATGGATATAATTTCATTGAAATTTCTTAAAAATAATTACTTTTATCACTCTTCGAAAACGGAGAAAAGTAGGTAAGGGTCCCCCCTTATCAACACTTTATGGATTTTGTTAGAAAAATAAAATTTAATTTTCTTGAAAATTTTACTATTATTTTAATTAGTATTTAATATAAAGATGAATGGATATAATTTCATTGAAATTTCTTAAAAATAATTACTTTTATCACTCTTCGAAAACGGAGAAAAGTAGGTAAGGGTCCCCCCTTATCAACGCTTTATGGATTTTGTTAGAAAAATAAAATTTAATTTTCTTGAAAATTTTACTATTATTTTAATTAGTATTTAATATAAAGATGAATGGATATAATTTCATTGAAATTTCTTAAAAATAATTACTTTTATCACTCTTCGAAAACGGAGAAAAGTAGGTAAGGGTCCCCCCTTATCAACGCTTTATGGATTTTGTTAGAAAAATAAAATTTAATTTTCTTGAAAATTTTACTATTATTTTAATTAGTATTTAATATAAAGATGAATGGATATAATTTCATTGAAATTTCTTAAAAATAATTACTTTTATCACTCTTCGAAAACGGAGAAAAGTAGGTAAGGGTCCCCCCTTATCAACACTTTATGGATTTTGTTAGAAAAATAAAATTTAATTTTCTTGAAAATTTTACTATTATTTTAATTAGTATTTAATATAAAGATGAATGGATATAATTTCATTGAAATTTCTTAAAAATAATTACTTTTATCACTCTTCGAAAACGGAGAAAAGTAGGTAAGGGTCCCCCCTTATCAACACTTTATGGATTTTGTTAGAAAAATAAAATTTAATTTTCTTGAAAATTTTACTATTATTTTAATTAGTATTTAATATAAAGATGAATGGATATAATTTCATTGAAATTTCTTAAAAATAATTACTTTTATCACTCTTCGAAAACGGAGAAAAGTAGGTAAGGGTCCCCCCTTATCAACGCTTTATGGATTTTGTTAGAAAAATAAAATTTAATTTTCTTGAAAATTTTACTATTATTTTAATTAGTATTTAATATAAAGATGAATGGATATAATTTCATTGAAATTTCTTAAAAATAATTACTTTTATCACTCTTCGAAAACGGAGAAAAGTAGGTAAGGGTCCCCCCTTATCAACGCTTTATGGATTTTGTTAGAAAAATAAAATTTAATTTTCTTGAAAATTTTACTATTATTTTAATTAGTATTTAATATAAAGATGAATGGATATAATTTCATTGAAATTTCTTAAAAATAATTACTTTTATCACTCTTCGAAAACGGAGAAAAGTAGGTAAGGGTCCCCCCTTATCAACACTTTATGGATTTTGTTAGAAAAATAAAATTTAATTTTCTTGAAAATTTTACTATTATTTTAATTAGTATTTAATATAAAGATGAATGGATATAATTTCATTGAAATTTCTTAAAAATAATTACTTTTATCACTCTTCGAAAACGGAGAAAAGTAGGTAAGGGTCCCCCCTTATCAACGCTTTATGGATTTTGTTAGAAAAATAAAATTTAATTTTCTTGAAAATTTTACTATTATTTTAATTAGTATTTAATATAAAGATGAATGGATATAATTTCATTGAAATTTCTTAAAAATAATTACTTTTATCACTCTTCGAAAACGGAGAAAAGTAGGTAAGGGTCCCCCCTTATCAACGCTTTATGGATTTTGTTAGAAAAATAAAATTTAATTTTCTTGAAAATTTTACTATTATTTTAATTAGTATTTAATATAAAGATGAATGGATATAATTTCATTGAAATTTCTTAAAAATAATTACTTTTATCACTCTTCGAAAACGGAGAAAAGTAGGTAAGGGTCCCCCCTTATCAACACTTTATGGATTTTGTTAGAAAAATAAAATTTAATTTTCTTGAAAATTTTACTATTATTTTAATTAGTATTTAATATAAAGATGAATGGATATAATTTCATTGAAATTTCTTAAAAATAATTACTTTTATCACTCTTCGAAAACGGAGAAAAGTAGGTAAGGGTCCCCCCTTATCAACACTTTATGGATTTTGTTAGAAAAATAAAATTTAATTTTCTTGAAAATTTTACTATTATTTTAATTAGTATTTAATATAAAGATGAATGGATATAATTTCATTGAAATTTCTTAAAAATAATTACTTTTATCACTCTTCGAAAACGGAGAAAAGTAGGTAAGGGTCCCCCCTTATCAACGCTTTATGGATTTTGTTAGAAAAATAAAATTTAATTTTCTTGAAAATTTTACTATTATTTTAATTAGTATTTAATATAAAGATGAATGGATATAATTTCATTGAAATTTCTTAAAAATAATTACTTTTATCACTCTTCGAAAACGGAGAAAAGTAGGTAAGGGTCCCCACTTATCAACGCTTTATGGATGGATGTAATTTGATTGAAATTTCTTAAAAATAATTACTTTTATCACTCTTCGAAAACGGAGAAAAAGTAGGTAAGGGTCCCCCCTTATCAACACTTTATGGATTTTGTTAGAAAAATAAAATTTAATTTTTCTTGAAAATTTTACTATTATTTTAATTAGTATTTAATATAAAGATGAATGGATATAATTTCATTGAAATATCTTAAAAATAATTACTTTTATCACTCTTCGAAAAAGGAGAAAAGTAGGTAAGGGTCCCCCCTTATCAACACTTTATGGATTTTGTTAGAAAAATAAAATTTAATTTTCTTGAAAATTTTACTATTATTTTAATTAGTAGTTAATATAAAGATGAATGGATATAATTTCATTGAAATATCTTAAAAATAATTACTTTTATCACTCTTCGAAAAAGGAGAAAAGTAGGTAAGGGTCCCCCCTTATCAACACTTTATGGATTTTGTTAGAAAAATAAAATTTAATTTTCTTGAAAATTTTACTATTATTTTAATTAGTAGTTAATATAAAGATGAATGGATATAATTTCATTGAAATATCTTAAAAATAATTACTTTTATCACTCTTCGAAAAAGGAGAAAAGTAGGTAAGGGTCCCCCTTATCAACACTTTATGGATTTTGTTAGAAAAATAAAATTTAATTTTCTTGAAAATTTTACTATTATTTTAATTAGTAGTTAATATAAAGATGAATGGATATAATTTCATTGAAATATCTTAAAAATAATTACTTTTATCACTCTTCGAAAAAAGAGAAAAGTAGGTAAGGGTCCCCCCTTATCAACACTTTATGGATTTTGTTAGAAAAATAAAATTTAATTTTCTTGAAAATTTTACTATTATTTTAATTAGTAGTTAATATAAAGATGAATGGATATAATTTCATTGAAATATCTTAAAAATAATTACTTTTATCACTCTTCGAAAAAGGAGAAAAGTAGGTAAGGGTCCCCCCTTATCAACACTTTATGGATTTTGTTAGAAAAATAAAATTTAATTTTCTTGAAAATTTTACTATTATTTTAATTAGTAGTTAATATAAAGATGAATGGATATAATTTCATTGAAATATCTTAAAAATAATTACTTTTATCACTCTTCGAAAAAGGAGAAAAGTAGGTAAGGGTCCCCCCTTATCAACACTTTATGGATTTTGTTAGAAAAATAAAATTTAATTTTCTTGAAAATTTTACTATTATTTTAATTAGTAGTTAATATAAAGATGAATGGATATAATTTCATTGAAATATCTTAAAAATAATTACTTTTATCACTCTTCGAAAAAGGAGAAAAGTAGGTAAGGGTCCCCCCTTATCAACACTTTATGGATTTTGTTAGAAAAATAAAATTTAATTTTCTTGAAAATTTTACTATTATTTTAATTAGTAGTTAATATAAAGATGAATGGATATAATTTCATTGAAATATCTTAAAAATAATTACTTTTATCACTCTTCGAAAAAGGAGAAAAGTAGGTAAGGGTCCCCCCTTATCAACACTTTATGGATTTTGTTAGAAAAATAAAATTTAATTTTCTTGAAAATTTTACTATTATTTTAATTAGTAGTTAATATAAAGATGAATGGATATAATTTCATTGAAATATCTTAAAAATAATTACTTTTATCACTCTTCGAAAAAGGAGAAAAGTAGGTAAGGGTACCCCCTTATCAACACTTTATGGATTTTGTTAGAAAAATAAAATTTAATTTTCTTGAAAATTTTACTATTATTTTAATTAGTAGTTAATATAAAGATGAATGGATATAATTTCATTGAAATATCTTAAAAATAATTACTTTTATCACTCTTCGAAAAAGGAGAAAAGTAGGTAAGGGTCCCCCCTTATCAACACTTTATGGATTTTGTTAGAAAAATAAAATTTAATTTTCTTTAAAATTTTGAAACATTGTGTTACTATGGAACTTTAATAATTTAATCGATGAACATAACTAATCAAAATAATTTATTAAGAAATTTTGAGACTGAGAAAACGTTCTGGATAGGTCTCTAATACCTTTCGGAAAATTCATTTTAATTGATTTTTTTTGAATTAAAGTAATTAGTGACGGGACAAAATGTTATTAAAAATGTGTAAATTTTCTTTACTTTACCATTCCCATGAAGAACTAGAAAAAAATCATTTAAATCGAAAAATATATAGTCATATAGATTTTGCTCGGACTGAGTTCAGCTTCTAAATTACAGAGGTTTCCCTCTTAAACAGGTTCGAGTGAGTATACATATTTATATATGTATAATGTATATATTTATAAGATTGGAAATGATAGTAGCACCTTATTGCCAATAAAATCCTAGATTTTTATAGATTATTTATACTTTATTGTTCTTAAAATAAATATATTATACTTTCATTGTCTAAGAAAAAGTTAAAATTACAATTATTTTATATTTATTACATCTGGATTGATGTTTATGAAGAAAATCCAAATTTATAAATGCCATATTACAAAAATAAACATAACATGGGAAAACTGGACCTAGAAAATAGTAATAAAGATAGTCTTAACTCTTTTAACTCTTTTAACTCATTTAACTCTTTTAACTTTTAACATTTATCTTGCTTGCTTGCAGCTTGCTGCTTGCAGTTTGCAGCATGCAGCTTGCAGTTTGCAGCATGCAGCTTGCTGCTTGCAGTTTTCAGCTTGCAGCTTGCAGTTTGCAGCTTTCAGCTTGTAGTTTGCAGCTTGCAGCTTTCAGCTTTCAGCTTTTAACTTAACTAACTAACTAACTATCTAGACCTTTTGACAAAACAATTATTATCTCAAAAAATATAATTTTTTCGATGTTCGATTATTTGAGCTTTTTTGTAGACCGAAATGCCATGGTTTCGCTCAATTTTTTTAATCGAAATAGTTTGAGCCGTTTTTTAGATATTTTGAAAAAAAAAACGATTTGTACTTACCTAAAACTATATTAAATACAAAGAAATAAAATTATATTTAATATTCTATACATATAATTAATATAAGGGAGGAAGGATTCTTTAGAAGTGAAAGGTTGTTTAATAGTGAGTGGTGGAGTCCACTCAGGGCTGGATGAAGGTGGAGAGGCCATATTGTAATATTCCCATTTGATGTTTCACTGACCACTGCTTGAGATACACTGTCAATTTCACAATCACTCTCCCCCTTATATAACATTGTCCCTATCCCCCCCCCATATATCCCCACTGTCCCTATCTCCCCTCCCCTACCACATATTCTTTCTGTCCCTATCTCCCCGTCTTTCATACCCCTCCAACTCTCCCTATTACTTCCCCTCTTATATACCACTCGAGAGCAATTAGGCAAGCTTCCGAGATAATCTTAATCCGCTTATACTAGTTCGTCATACTATTTCCATTTATCACTTTTAGATAAAATGCTAGATAAAATCATGTATAACAAAATGTTAAGGCCGTACTGGAAGCTATTTCAATGAAGCAACACGGTTTTATACCGGGTCGTTCCACAGCCTGTAGCCTGCCGCTTGCAGCTTTCAGCTATCAGCTTTTAACTTAATTTAACTTAACTTAACTTTTTCTTTTAAAATTGCAATTATTTTATACAACATATATTATTATACAGTTTAACAAAATGTTAAAGGCCGTACTGGAAGCTATTTCAATGAAGCAACACGGTTTTATACCGGGTCGTTCCACAACCTGCAGCCTGCCGCTTGCAGCTTTCAGCTTTTAACTTAACTTAACTTAACTTTTTCTTTTAAAATTTCAATTATTTTATATTTATTACATTTGGATTGATGTTTATGAAGAAAATCCAAATTTATAAATGCCATATTACAAAAATAACATGGGAAAACTGGACCTAGAAAATAGTAATAAAGATAGTATTACTTTTTTTTTTTAGGTTAAAAAAAAATAAAATGAAAGAGTCTTCTGTTTTTTAAATAAAATAATTTTTAATTATTTCTAGAGACTATAGTTTCGAAGGCATTGCCTTCATCATCAGTCTATCACAAATATTTCAAATTAGTTACAAATTAAGATTTATACATTGAAAATTTTGAAAAATATATAATGTCTTTTTCTTCATGTTTCCTCTTGGGAGATTTGAATATAACTGATGATGAAGGCAATGCCTCCGAAACTATAGTCTCTAGAAATAATTAAAAATTATTTTATTTAAAAAACAGAAGACTCTCTCATTTTATTTTATTTTTAACCTAAAATAAAAACAATTCTGTTACCATCGACAGTGAAATCTTTAATTCAACTAATAAAGATAGTATTACAATTATAGTAAGGTATTATAGGCACAGTGGTCTATTATTCTTAGGCCTGAATTAGACTTGACAAGTCCCATGCAAGATTTCACTCAAGTTTATTTGCAGCCAATTTTAAAACTTGGTGTATGGCTTGTATGAAAACTAGTCATTTCTAATTTATCTATTTGAGTGAAAAATTGCTTTCTTAGGGTAATTCAGGCTTAAATAAATAAGGGATATTACATTTCTTCATGCATATGCTTTAGAAATAATTATTTAAGTTGTTATCGGGAAATAAGGACTATATTTTTTATGCAGACAATTTATATTTTATTGCCAACGTTTCGTCAACTTTGTTGTTGTTGACTTCTTCAGTGCTCAAATAATTAACTTCCTTGCCTATTTGTCATTTTGATAATTATTCTTTCTTAGTAAACATTGATGTTGATTATTTGCCTTGATATGTTTACTAAGAAATAATAATTATAAAAATGACAAATAGGCAAGGAAGTTAACTATTTGAGCCTCTGAAGAAGTCAACAAAGTTGACGAAACGTTGACAATAAAATATAAATTATCTGCATAAAAAATTTATTCCTTATTTCCAGATAACAACTTTAATAATTTAATCGATGGGCATAAATAATCAAAATAATTTAGAAATAATTATGATCGGGGGTTAGATAGGCTAGGCGGTAGCGTGACAGCGAGCTAACCAGGGGACCCGAGTTCGAATCTGACTCGAGGCATCCAGCTAAAATCTGACCCCGGGGGTAGAGACAAATTTTAGAAAATATATAACTAGTATCGTAATTAGGCTTATGGCTAGAAAGGTCGAAAAGCCAAAAAAAAAAAAAAAAAAAAAAAAATTATGATCAAATAAACATTACAATTATTATATCAAATAGTTATATATGATTTTAGTTAATTAATTAACTTTTAACTCTTTTAACTCTTTTAACTCTTTTACTACTACTTTATAAGGTTAAAAAAATTAATTTCTTCTTCTTCTTCTTCATCTTATTTTTAGGCTAGGTAGCCTGTTTTCTCCCAAGGAAGAGTTCCGTCCTTCAACTTTCTGCCCATCGTTTCTTCGGTCTTCCTCTGTTTCTCTTGCCGTCAGGACGGTTTCTCGTGACGATTTTCGGCAGCCGGCTTTCGTACATACGTTCCACATGCGCTGCCCATTCTCTTCTGCGCACCCTGACCCAGTCTACGATGTTCTGAATCCCACATGTTGCTCTAAGGTCTTCGTTTCTCAATTTATCCAACAGTGTTTTCCCTTGTATTGCTCTGATGACCCTCATTTCTGCCGTCTGGAGTAGTTGTTGTGTCCGCTCTCGCTTCAATTCCGTATGTTAAGACAGGTCTCACACACGTCTTGTAGATTTTGGTTTTACTTTCCACGGACATATGTTTATTCTTCCATATGACATTATTAAGGCATCCGGCTATACGCGTCCCTTTTAATATTTGGTGCTTAACTTCTAGATTCAAGTCCCTATTGCTGGATATTTCAACTCCCAGATAATTGAATTTAGGGACTTGCTCAATAAGTGATCCCTGAAGGTTGATATTACAGGTCAGATGTTCTCTATTTACTACTAAGCATTTTATTTTGGATGTTGATATTTGCATATTGAGGGATTCTGCCATGCAATTGAAGCCATCTAAGAGACTTTCTTCATTCTCCGATACCAGAACTGCGTCGTCGGCACTAGTGGTATAGATGTTTCGCCCATTTTGTAGCCTAGCCGAGTTGGAATGCCCTCTTTAATCCTGTCCATAACCACATTGAATAGCATAGGACTAAGGGAATCCCCCTGCCTAACTCCGCGCGAAAGAGCAATAAGATCAGAATCTCCCTGTTTGGATTTTATTTTAGCAGCGCAATGGGTATTTATTTCGACTATTAATTTAACCAGTTGGGATGGCACATTCCTTCTAATTAAACAGTCGGCGACGTCTTTCAGACGAACTCTATCAAAAGCCTTGCTAAGGTCCACAAAACAGAGGAAGGCAGGTTTGTTAAACTCGATGGCCTTTTCGGCTATTTGTCTAACAATAAATACTGCATCGGTTGTTGATCTATTCCTGCGGAAACCCTGTTGTTCTTCTCTGGGTGATATATGAGTAAGCAGTTTTAACTCTTTTAACTCTTTTACTACTACTTTATAAGGTTAAAAAAAATTAATTTAAATATATTTATTTATTTATAATAAAATAACAGTATAGTTACAGTTTTTTTCAATTAAATTTAAATTAATAAAGAATTTCAAATAATAAAAATATATATATTCTTGAATAAAAAAAAAAAAAAAAAAAAAAATTATTATATTATCAATTATACATTTATTCATTTATTATCTTTAATTATGATCTTAAATTCTATTTAAAATATTATTATATCGTTGGATAACAGTTTTTCTACATTTAAGTAGGGTATATATATATATTTTATTTATTTATTTAATGTTAAAAAAATGTTAATTTACAAAAATATAGAATTTTTTTTTTATAAAATAAATTGATAGTTTATTAAATAATGTAAAATAATATAGATTGTAATATTCTGAAAAACCTCGATTTGCTGCTTTTTACTTTCACTTTGTATGTATTTATGGAAAAATGAAAAAAATGCAGAAATGTTTAACAAAAATTGATTTTTTTTTTTTACTCTTACTCATTTTTTAAGATTGTTCTTACACCCCCCCCCCCTAAAGTGGAGTTTTGTTAAATCAGCCCATCTCCCCCCCGAAAATGTAACATTAAAACAATTTATCGTTATAATTATGTTTCTGTATACTTTATTTATTTATAGGTTTAATTTAATTTTAAGAATTTAAAATTAATATGGTTAATTCAGTGTTTTTATAAAGGTTAAGTAAAATGTTTCTTCCTGAGATCTCTGCAGATAGCAATAGCCAGATGTGTAGCCACGGGGTGTGTGTGTGGGGGGGGGGGGCCCTTCCAAGGGCAGGGCTCATGGGATGAGTAACGGCAACGACAAACCGTTTCTTATGGAAAACTAACCGTAATTAAATATATTTCATATGTTTAATCATTATTTTCTTTTTTAATTTCTTGAAGTCTCTAAAGAGTCCCGGGAAAGTTTTGGGGTAGTTTTCATTTCTTGATCCTATGTGTTTTTTGGTGTGGTGAATCCGAATCTGAGGTTTGTTAACAAAAGTTCGTGACGAAACATTGACAAAAATGTAAAAAAAAAAAAGTAAAAAATCTCATTTTTGGTAGTTTTTTTTTATAATAACTCAAAAACTATCATCTTTTCGTAAATAACCTTCCTTTTCAAAATGAAAGTTCATAAAATTTCATACAAATTTAATTACTTAGTTTTTTACTCTGGCCAACGGTTCGGGCTCAAGCGTTAGTTGAAAATTGGCGTAATTTTCTGGAAAATGCTGGATATCTATAAATCTAAGAGTTTTAACAAAAAAGTGGTCAAAGTAAACGTTCAAGTCAACAAAATTTCCTAGAGAATGAGACAGAAATAAAGTTTTTAGGATGACTAGTTTTCATTTTATGAAGGAAAAAAATGCTATTTTTTTTTTGCAAAAATTTTTCAAAAATTCAACCTCATTGCGACACGGGTTACCATTATCCAATTAAAATGAATCTTTGTTTAAATTGTATCAAATTTAATATAGTTTAAAAATGTATAGAGTGGTCTTTGACGAAAACGTGCTCTTTCATGGTCAAAATGGGAAAAATTGAAAAAAGTGCGAGTTTTTGGGATTTGCATAAACAGAAAAAAAACGCCAATTTTCACCTAGCTCTTGAACGGATAGTCGGAGAAAAAAATCTAAATAATGAAATGTGTAGGAAATTTTATGAACTTTCATTTTCAATAGGAAGGTCATTTTCGAAAAGTTGATTGTTTTCGAGTTATTGACAAATAACCGCCAAAAAATGAGAATTTTTATATTTTTTTGCATTTTTGACATTGTTCAGTCACGAAAAAAATTCCCACTAAATATTTTGCTTTGTGGATTGCCCCCCCCCCCCCCCCCCCACCCCAATGAAACTTTTCTGACTACCCCACTGGCAATAGCGATATGCGGACACATTTTCTGAATATGCCGTATCATACCATTGCGCACCATATTCGAGGTAAATTCCCACAAAAAACATTTTTTTTTTTTACATTTATTAATTTAGTAATTATACTTGTGTGGTTTAACTGTCCATTTTTCAATAAGGTTTCGTAATATAAAAAAAAAATAATAAGCTCACAGGTGAAGTGAAACTTCTTTAGCCGTATTAGATATTATTGACATAATTTAAAATTCCCAATTTTAATAAATTTTATTTGTTATGAAATATTAGTGGGTTTTAAAATAATAATTTAAATAAATTTTATTTGTCATTAAACATTAGGGGGTTTTGAAAAATTATTCCCCTCTATTTAGTCATTTTCCCCTTTATTGTAACATACAAAAATCAAACAGATACGTCGCTAAAGAAGTTTCACTTCAAAAGAAAAGATATATTCTTTCATAGCTTACTTCAGCGAAAAGCCTTCCGCAGAGGAAACGGTATAATCCGAGGGGTGAACCGCGAGCTAAAATCGTGTACACGTACTTCCACTTCTACTTTCATTTCAAAGTAGAAGACAATAGATGACAATAGATTATCTAATGAATTCCAAAGTAATTTCAACGGTGTACACCTAATTTGAATCGCGGTTCACCCCTCAGTTTAATCGCTTTCCGTACAGTGCCCGTTGGTTGGATCTCATTTGAGAAAGAATTCAATCATTTTGATTTGATTAGAAAAGGAATTTTATTTATAAAATATAATTTGTTTGAAAGTAAGTATTCTATGTAATATAGGTATTTTGAAAATTTTCGAGAATTTTTTTTTTTTTATAAAATTTACCCAAAGACTATTTTTTTTTTTTTTTTTTTTTAATGCAATCGAATGCAAGAAGGGGTGCACCAGTAAAGATGTAGCCCCTATGGATCTCGAAAGACCCTTGCATTACCGAAGAGAAGGGAAAGTTGTTTAAGTGAGAGGGTGTAGACGTAGGTGTCTATGCACCCTGGTTTTGAAGGTTTGAAGATCATAGGTGCTGGGAAAGATAGAGGCTGGGAGAGAGTTCCAGTTCCTTGAAGTCATGGGGATATATGAATTCGCGAATGAAGTGGTCCGGCACTTTTCTAATTTGACCGCGAAAGAGTGTTGGGAGTCGGCAAAACGTGTGCTGCGTGCAAAGCATGCTTTGGGGGAATTATTGATTTTATCTCATCAGAGCACCTGCCGTGATAGTATCTATAGAAAAGGGAAAGGGCGGAGACATCTCTTCGATGAGCCAGCGAGTCGAGGGAGTCGGTGAGGGTAGAATCGTCAGTTAGCCTGACGGCTCGTTTCTGAATTGCATCAAGGGTAGCAAGAGAATATTTTGAGGCTCCTCTCCACAGATGAGAGCCGTATTCGAGACAGGGGCGGATTTGGGCCTTGTAGATGGTGAGAAGTTGTGGGGGTTTGTAAAATCGCTTGGACCTGAATAAGAAGCCAATCTTCCTTGCTGCAGATTTCGCCACAGAGGAGATGTGTTCATTCCAAGACAGGTCAGATGCGACAGAGACGCCCAACATGGATAGGCTGTCACACATTTTCAGGGTATATTTATAAGAAACTATGATAGATTAATTCAAAGAAGATAAAATATATTAAATTAATATTTATTTATATAATATGACTATTTTTCATGATAATAAATTTAATCAATGATATTTTGTAATCTTTATGAAGATTGCTTTCTCTTATTTATTAAATATATGTAAATGACTAGTACAGTCACCACCCACCATCAGAGGTCTCTACTGTAAATTAGTGTTAAATTAGGAACATATTTGAAAGGGAAGTGTCACTTGTCATGTTTACACGAAGAGACAAACAACTTGTAATTTAATTACCCCTTTCAAGTTAGTTTCTTTATTTTTTTTTTTGTTACGTTTGGACCCTTGGGATCACGCAATGCTTGATGTCTCTTTCTGGTTGGACACGCCTCTATCTTTTTCCGGAACGTCTTATCGAGTTCCATTGTCAGGCTATGTAATTTTCCTGATGAGTGTGTTGATGTTAAAGGTGCCCAAGTATTTATGGATTTTTGGCGTTATTCTTCCATTGTTTCTTACTTTGATTTAGTGATGGTCTGGGTCCCCCAGAATCTGAATGACTGGTTACCACTCGAGGGTGGGTGGATTGGTTACCACCTGGGGTAATCTTGTTTTGCCTCTCACGATTCATGGTGGCTTGTTACGAAATTTTGTCCTGTGCATGTGCGAGGTTTTGTAGAACCAGAGATTGTCAGTTTCTGGAGCCGAGGGGCTGGTTTTTTATTATTTTTCAAATAAATTCACTTTGCTTCTTGCTGGGATCGAACTGATGAAGTCTAGGTTGATGTTCTCCTAATCGGGTTAGAAAAGTTGGTGATTTAACCCAGTGGTTCTTAACCTTTTTAAACTGCGGCCCAAATTTGAGAAATATGTTCATGTCGCGACCCCCCCCATGTCAAAAAAAATAATTACATTTTTTTAGAAGGTACTTGAGAAATGTTCTTCAATTTTCAATGATGACTTTTTTTAACCCACATATAATATTATTTTGAAACAATTAAGATAACCAAAGGTACTTTTCGATCTAAGGAAAATTTAATGAAAAAGAGCGTGTTTTTCATATTTTCATTTTTTATACTATTGAATAAATCAAAATATATTTTTCAACTTATAATAATAAGTAAAATGTTTGATTAACGACTCTGCGCGACCCAAAGAATATGCTTTGCGACCCAATTTTGGGTCGCGACCCATAGGTTAAGAACCACTGATTTAACCGACCCCTCAGTTTCTTTATTATAATAATTATCTTTATTGTATTGTTTGTAATATACACAAGGGCGGATCCAAGAATTTTTTATGGGGTGGGGGAGAATGTATATAAGGTGCCCGATGTATATAAGATCTACTTTTTATCTCCAAAGTGTGTCGCGATCAAATTGTCCCCAAGCGGGGGGGGGGGGGGTAGAGACGCCGCCCCCCCTCCACACACGCACATAGAACTTTATTTTCAATTTTAAATTTTTTTGCCAGGCACGGGCCTCTATGGGGGGCGTTCGCCCTCCCCTGGATCCGCCCTTGAATATACATATGAATATATTGTATTATCCCTTTCAGGCATAGTAAAATCTGTTTTCAAAAAGAATTTAGAAATTAAATTACAAGTTGTTTGTCTCTTCGTGTAAACATAACAAGTGACACTTCCCCTTCAAATATGTTCCTAATTTAACACTAATATACTATAGACCTCTGTTGGTGGGTGATGATTGTACTAGTCATTTACAGATATATATAATTTATTATTGAAATAAAAAAATGCATAAGAAAAAACTAAATATTACTACTTAATATTAAATAATTTCTAAAAATGAATTTGATAGAAAAAATATAAGCAAATTGTAAGTTTATAAAATAAATATTTGTATTTATATATATACTATCTATAAAATTTTAAAAGAAAGTCTTTTTCGTTTATATTATTTGATGACTATTGGTTAGAAAATTATGAATTTCTTAAACGTTGTTCCAAAGTTATATATTGGCGTATTAATCGAGATATTTCGTGAGCTTGATCAGTTTGCAATCGAGTTATTCTCTGTTGCATTAAATTTCCACATTTCATATCCAGAAACAAGGTTCCATCTTCCGATTTTACTTTTCTTGTTGAAATCACCTCTGCAAACTGATAGTGAAGAAGCGTTTCCTATAATAACAAAAAAACAAACATGTATTAGATTTTATTAAAATAAATGATAAATTGAAAACAGGTGGAAATGCGAGCATTATTAAAACGACCTTCATAATTTTTATTAAATACCGTCTCTTATATTAAAATATATTCGATCATTTTAACACATGGGCTGAAAAGTCCCGGGCCTAACAAAGAAAACACGTTTTTTTTTGTTCAAAATTAGCTTTATTCATCAACGTAATCTCCATCAAGAGCAACGCAATCATTCCAGCGCCGCTCTAACATTTCGATATCACTTTTGTAGAATGATTTATCTTTTGCCTCAAAATAGGCCTCAGTTTCAGCGTTCATTCGTGCGAAATTTCTTACCGGCGAGCATTTTTTTGAGGTCTGCGAACAGCCAGTAACGCTGGGAGTCAAATCTGAAAAACAAGGTGCATATGGGAGCAATTCGAAGTTCAATTCATGTAGTTTTGCCATTGTATTGATTGACTTGTGAAACGGTGCGTTGTCTTGATGAAACAGCACTTTTTCCTTCTTCAAATGGGAACGTTTCTTTGCAATTTCGGCCTTCAAACGCTCCAATAACGCTATATAATATTCACTGTTAATGGTATTTCCCTTCTCAAGATAGTCGATGAATATTACACCACGCACATCCCAAAATACCGAGGCCATAACCTTTCCAGCCGATTGTTGTGCTTTTGGGCACTTTGGACGAGGTTCTCCAGTTGTTGTCCACTCAGATGACGATCGTTTTGATTCCGGAGTGAAGTGATGTATCCATGTTTCATCCATTGTCACATATCGACGCAAAAATTCCGGTTTGTTGAGTTTAAACATGTCCAAACACTGCTCAGAATCATCAACACGTTTTTGTTTTTGGTCAACGGTGAGCAAGCGCGGCACTCACTTTGAACAGAGCTTTCTCATACTCAAATGCTCATGTAATATAAAGCCAACACGTTCTTTTGATATCTTTACGATGTCAGATAACTCACGCAACTTCACTTTTCGATCATTCAAAACGATTTTGTGGATTTTTTTATGTTTTATGGTGTTACCGCCTCATTTGGACGTCCACTGCGTTCTGCATCATCGGTGTCCCTACGACCACGTTTGGAGTCAGAAAACCAACGTTTTATTGTTGTTTCTGATGGAGAGGAGTTCCCATAACACTTATCAAGCCATTGCTTCGCTTTAACGGTATTTTTCCCATCAAGAAGCAGTGTAATATTAAAACACGAAAATGTTTTTGATCCATTGCTCTGAAAAACGTCACTCTTAGCACAATAACTCACAAACTAATGAATAGAATATCATGACATTTTGACAGCTGTCTTTTGAAGATTGGTACTAATTGAAAAGGAGGTGAATTCAAAAAAGCTAGCGCAATGTATGTGTTAGGCCCGGGATTTTTCAGCCCATGTGCTATGTTTATATTAAAATACTATAGCTGTATAGTGAAGAAATTTCCCTAAATTATGAGTGTGGGAGATTTAGGATAGATATATTTCCAATTTTGAATTTAACCATTGCTAGACTCATTGGCGTAGGTGAGGAATTTTCATAGGGGGGGGGCAGCCGCAGTGGTGGCGCCAGGTTTGAGCGAGGTGTGGGGACCAAATTTTTATTGAAAAAATGCAGTTTTTCCTTCATAAAATGAAAATTACTGATCCTAGGAACTTGATTCCTATCTCATTCTCTAGGAAATCTTATTGACTTGAACGTTTACTTGGACCAATTTTTTGATAAAACTAGATATCCAGCAGTTTCCATGACGCATGAGGATTCGGATCATATCCTATAGGGAAAATGTAAGATATCTATAAATCAAAGAGTTTTGTCAAAAAATTAGTCAAAGTAAACGTTCAAGTCAACAAAATTTACTAGAGAATTTGATAGAAATCAAGTTTCTAGAATGAGTGGTTTTTATTTTATGAAGGAAAAACTGAGATTTTTTGGAAAAAATTGCATTTTTTTCAAAATTTCAACCTCATTGCGACACGGGTTACCATTATTCAATTAATATGAAACTTTGCTTAAGGTGTAGAAAATTTAATCTAGTTTTAAAATGTATAAAGGCTTTTTTGTTGAAAACGTGCTCCTTCATGGCCAAAATGGGAAAAAATCGAAAAAAGTGCGAGTTTTAGGGATATTCAAAAGTGATTCTGGGGGCTGTTTTTTGGATCCCCATTAAAAATCGAACTACAGGACTAATTTTGCATTTCTATATTTTAATATTATTATTTGTCCTCTTTAATTTTCTAAAGAACTGTTATTTATAAAATATGAAATGTTTTCGAGTTATAAGCAAAAAACTGGAAAAAGTCCGAAAATTTCGAGGTTTTTCGGCCGTCAAAAGTTGTCCCCCAGACTTTCGAGGTCGCAAATTTAGATTTGGCATACCCACACCTTACCAAACGACCCTAAAAAAATATTTTCCCGCAATTAATATAAGCTGAAACCCCCCTTTTTACTGGGCTATATGGGAAGAGAATTTTTTTTTGAGATCTCTGTATTGATTTTTTAAGAATAAAATTAATCTCATAGCATAAATAGTTAGTGAGATATTGAATCGGTTTTTATAGGGGGGGGGGGTAAGGAGTTTTCTAAGGGGGGCAGTGCTCCTTTGTCCCCCTCCCCCTCCTTTAACTACGCGCATGATAGTATAGCTAATTTTGAATTTAACATAATAATTAATTTAAATTTCCTTACGTGTGTAACAAGATCAATGAAATGAACTCCATGTCGGTTCAACGCTAAAATATGTTCTCCACGTTCTTTTGGATCACTGGTTCTTTTTACAGCAAAAAAGGACGATCCAAAAAGTGGCCAATGGCTTAAAGTTTCTGAAAAAAAAAACAACAATTAATTACTTATTATTATTAATATTATTTTATAAAAATGATTCTCAATATTTAAATTCATGTTAAAAAATTTACTATGTTCAATTATACAGTCATATTGAAAAAATTTAGTTTAAATTAAGTTTATTGTATAAAATTCAAAAATATATTTTTTCAGTTAATTTTTTTCCTTTGATATTTTATTTGTTACAAAAAGTAATTTCATAATTTTTATTGTTCTATTTTCTATGATTATAGGTAGGTACTTAGTATAAATTTATTTTTGTATGAAATTATTACAAAACTAATAGTAACTGAATTTCAGATGGTAAACACAAATGTGTGTATATACAGTCGATTCTTGAAAATTCGAAATCCAAGGGACTACAAGAAAAATTCGAATTATCAAGAAGTTTGAAGTATCAAGAAGAAATAAAAAAATTCGAATTATTAAGTTTTTATATTTTTGATAAAAATAATTTTTAAGAAAAAATAAAAACCGACTTCAAAAAATTAAATGCAACAAATAAAATACACTAAAAGGTATAAAATAATTATTATCTTATTTAGTTACAACTAAACGACGAAATATTAACATGAAATTACTTTTTGAAGTCGGTGCCAAACAAACTATACCTATAAGCGAGCGTACCCGCCAAACGTACTAAGTAAGATCCGTCGAGTGCGATTCATAAAAGGTATATGTTTGGCACCGACTTCAAAAGTAATTTCATGTTAATATTTCGTTGTTTAGTTGTAACTAAATAAGATAATAATTATTTTATACCTTTTAGTGTATTTTATTTGTTGCATTTAATTTTTTGAAGTCGGTTTTTATTTTTTTCTTAAAAATTATTTTTATTTTTCTCTTTTTAGTGATGTTAATAATAGTGATCATATCATCAGAACTTGACCAAATTAATATGACACCATCCCTAAGACACCCCCTTTCGGATAAAAAAAGAACCATCGAAATCGGTTCATAAACAAAGAGGTTAGGTCTAAACAAAACTAATAAAAAAGGTCTAATACCTATGAAAAAAAAACGAAAAAAATGGGACCAATCGGAAGCTAGACTGGACCCAATGCAAAATTTTTTTTCAAAATCGGTTGACAATTGGCGGAGATATGAGGTAACATAGGCACAAAAAAAAAAAAATTCAGTCGAATAGAGAACCCCCTCTTTTTTGAAGTCGGTTAAAAATATGTATGAGCTTACATAAATTTTATATACTTATAGCCTCAAGTAAAAGAGTAAAAATAATGAAAACAACAAAAAAAGAACAAAATAATTACATATTACGCGGAAAATGAGGAGTAAACGTTGATAGGAAAAATTCGAATTAGTGGCCTAGTTCGAATTATAGAACGTTTTCTCTTAAACCAAAAGGATTTCGAGTTATCGAGCGTATCAAAAGCATTTTTTTGAGTTCGAATTATCGAGAGTCGGCTGTAATTATTTCAAATAAATATGACTTATAAATGTGTATTAATGAGACTTTATAATGGGAATTAAAAAAAAAGGACAAGTTTTTGTGTGATTTTTTCATTTTTCCATCAACGTTTCGTCGACTTTCCCGACTTTTTCAGGGTTTCAAATAGTTACATCACACATTCGTCTAAAATACATTATTTTTCTTTATCTCTGTTATCAATGACCATCAGAAATTAAAAATTCCAAAAATTTGGCACATTCACGCAATAATCAAAGTTTCAGAAACAATACACAGACCACACAGTTTTAGAACAATGGAACGGTGTTCTAAAACTGTTGTCTGATTCCAGGGAATCACGTGGGTTGTGGGACTACCTTTTTTATGTCATTCTTGGCCGACGCCCATGGTCTACTGACTGACTAACACTAACCTCCATGAAAAAGTCAGTAAATTAATATCGATCGTCTCACGTTCGTAGTTTGGACGCCTTAACAAACGGTTATTGGCGATATTTTCTTGTAAAAAAGGAAGCATACTACATAAAACAGTATATTTTGCATCACCATTTGAAATAAGGTACTTCGGAATCAAACAAGTACACAATTTTTATAAGATTCAAAATTTACAACTCTAAATTATTATTTTTCAATTCGCGGCGCCCAGGGCGGTCGCCCCGCCCACGCGAGGGCCCTGTCTGATTCTTATATTTGTATTGTTTCTGAAATTGTTTGTCTGATTATTGTTTATGAGAATGTGCCAATTTATTTGAATTTTTGAATTTCTGATGATCATTTGTAACTTAGATAAAGAAAAATAATTAATTTATTTTAGACGAATGTGTGACGTAACTATTTTTTACCCTGAAGAAGTCAACAAAGTCGACGAAACGTTGGTGAAAAAATGAAAAAATCACACACAAATTTGACCTTAAATCCCATTATAAACTCTTATTATGAACGAAAATGATAAAAATAATAAATATGTTAAATTTTTTAAATTCAACATGTCTGAGATAAATTTATGCGAAATGCGAATAGGCCCTGGGTGAAATTTATATAAATGATAAAATTTATAAAGATATTTAAGAAAATTTTGATTTTATGTCTAATTAAAGTTCTATTCTATATTAAATATGAGTTAGTCTTAAAGAATTAGGTGAATGTGAATATTGAAAAGTTTTTGTTTTGCCGAGAGTAGCAGAGTTGTTGATTCACAAAGAGAAACAAAGAGTTGTCCTCTGCTTGATGCAAATAAACATACACACATATATATATATCGAGATGATATATCTGTATATATATTATTTATTTGTTTGAGACTATAGTTTGAAAAACATTTATAATTGAAGAAAGACTGATGATGAAGACCAAGTCTTCGAAACTATAGTCTCAAACAAATAAATAATATATATCATCTCGATATATATATGTGTGTATGTTTATTTGCATAAAGCAGAGGACAACCTCTTTGTTTCTCTTTGTGATTGTGAATATGCTTGACAAATTTAATCGTCAGATAAACAAATTAAACAAACTATCTCTGTCTAGAAAAAACTCCCACAGATTCCCTGAATATCTTGTGAAATTTCTTAATGAAAGTAATTTAATTTTCAAATAAAATAAAACTCAACCCAAATATTTAAAATGCGTAAAGATCGTTGTGGGTGAAAGTGAAAGGAAGGATTCCTGATACGCATTTTTAAATTCCGAAAGATACATTAGGAAAAATCTAAATTAATTGTTGTCACAGATCATTAATATTATTTATCTGTTAATTAACCACCTTAGTACCTGGAACACCGAGCAATGCACGGTAATTTTTTAATTCAGTTAAAAGCGATATATTATTTTTAATTTTAAATTCAGGTATAAAAGTCAATTTTTAATCGTAGCCAAAATAAAATAAAATTTAATTTATATTTTTACCAACGTATACACCCGCTATGGGCATCATCAAGACCGAGGGGTGAACCGCGACCTAATATGCTGTACACCTACTTCCACTTGTACTTCCAAGTACTTTCAAAATACTTCCAAAGAGGTGTACACCTACTTCCAATCGCGGATCACCCCCCTCGATCAAGACGTATCACTGGCCACAAAGTTTTGAATGTAATTGCAATTAAAAATAATATTATATTAATATACACGGAGGTTCTTTCGTTGACCGTTTTAAATCCTGAAGAAGGAAGAACGATCCTTCGAATTGTCGGATTTTTTAAGAGAATGAAATTGATATTCTAATAAATTATTTTATAGAAAAATACCTTTAATTAAATAAATTGGCAAATTATAATATATATTAATATTTGTAATGATCTATTAGTGGAATTTAAAATAAAAAAGCCAATTAATTTTATTAAAAGAAAATTGAAAAAAATATAATTATTAATTTTTATTCAAACAACCACTTGTGAATAATTATTTCAATTAACAAAAAACCCATCAAAATCAACTTAGCCGAAGATGAGACCGTGACAGATCGAATTATTAACACAAAACCCTCCTAACCCGTGAATTTAATCCAAATCGTTAGAGCCGTTTTCGAGAAACCTTCTATATATACAAGAATTGCTCGTAACCATGTTGGTGCTCGGGTTCAACTCCTGAGGGGTTGAATCCCTATGATAAGCAATATAAAATTATTTTCTACTAAAATCTTTGAATTTTGATCTTATTCTTAATATTAAGAAAATTAAGATTATATCTTACCCAAAACTTGGGCTTTGGCTTGTGTTGCTGTTTGATCTTGTATTTCCGGCCAACTTCCTTGCACCATATGCACCCATTGTGCCGGTTTCACATCTCGTGCGCTTAGAGCAGGCTTAGGTAATAAAAATTTGGTTTCTTTCATTGTTGGCATATGTGTCAAATCGGCGGCTCGATGCAAAAGTGCCGCCAATTTGGCTAATTCATAAATTTGTTCTTGAGCAAGTTGTTCGCCAGGCATAACTAAAAGTAGTCCTTCGAGATAATCTGGAGCGATTTGATTAAACACCACTTCTACATATAAAGGTACATCGAGTCGTAATTGGAAATGCCAGACAGATCGGCAGAAAATCAAATAAAACACTTGTTGATTTTTGTGCAATTCCGTCGTGACATCTAAAATGTACTCATCCCTGGCAAGGGGCATTGTAAATGCATCCCCTTCCACAATGCAATACAGGGAAAATTCTTCTGTCTCGTGAGGATTCCGAACTCCAATTGCATTGCATATTTCTTCTATTACATCCGCAACAACGGTTGTAGATCGTGTATTTACAACACGCTCCGACCCACCAGGTAGTCGATAGATTTGACGTTTCGAATTTCGTCCAGCCGAAACCGCTGTCAATTCTTCGACACTTGGGACGTTTTTACGACCCCCATGTCTTAAAGTTTTTCTTAAATTACTTAAACACACCATGGCGGTTCCATGACATGCTCTACGTGAATCATATGCTGCAGTCTCTAAATATTTAAATAAGTAAGGTCTGAGAGTGTCGCTACACGCAAAATAGGCAGCAACTATACTGAGGAGACGCCAGCCACGCTAAAAAGAAAAAAAATATATCACAATATTAAAAAAACGTTATTTATAAATCAAAGCAAGTCAAAATTTTTAATAAAAAAAAAAGCATTGTTTTTAATATGCACACATAATAAGATTGAATTAATTTTCGGAGACGGACTGATAAGTGAATTGAATAGATATTGATGAGTCAGTCAAAAATTCAAATCTTTTTATTCATAAACCGACGTTTTGGAGGCTTATTCCCTCCTTCTTCAGGGTTTTAAAAGGTCAGTGAAGGAAATTCACTGAGACATTCCGCTCTATCGTCTCCTATCTCAGTGGCAGTAACAATATTATATCGTATTTCATTCTCAGCAGAATTTAGTATACAAGATAGGAATGTCACATTGAATTTCCTTCACTGACCTTTCGAAACCCTGAAGAAGGAGGGAATAAGCTTGCGAAACGGTTTATGAATAAAAATATAGTTTAAATTATCTTCTTTTTTTGATTTTTGGACTGCCTCATCAATATCCACTCTGTACACATAATAAATAACTAAATATTCTCAAAAAATAAAACATTACTTAATTACTTATATTATTGAAAATATATAAAAGGTATATACTAAATGACTGAAATTTCGTAAGCATGTTTTTTGCATCATTTTAAGAAAAAATGTCGGTAAACGCTTCGTTATCTGTCAGACCTTTTACTTAAATCACTCTTGATTCGTAGATGATCTCAAGTGATTTTTTTATAAGTTTAAGTTTACTGAAACTTCTTTCACCGGACGCAACAATTACAGGTAAAGGATTCTTAAGCAAATGGTAATATTAGGATATGATTCACACAAATTCCATGAATCATTCCTTCTAAAATTTGGAGAAGTTGGAGTTTGCTTAAATTTTGGAAAAGAGTTTGAGCTTGGCATTTAAAACATTCTAATTCATTTATCAAAGCCCATATTCAGGGCCGTCTTAAACTAGGCTGGGGCCCTTGGGCACACAAGAATTTGGGGCCCTTTTGGAAAGTAAAAAAAAGCGAATTATAAGAACATTTTTTTACTAAGTATGACCATTTATTATAGGTAATCAAATACAGTATGATATAATATGTCATTAATGATATTAGAATGCTGCTGGTTTTTTGGTTACGATTACGATAACGGTTTCTTTCGGGATTTCTGTTGAGCAAAATCTTCTATTATATCCTTAAAGTCAATTTTTTGAAGGATATCACTTTCTATGCACATAATTGACAAATTACTCAGTCGTTCTTGTAACATTGTTGTTCGCAATTCATTTTTTATTCTCTTAAGCTGCGAAAATGACCGCTCTCCACTACAATTGGTAACCATTAGGCAAAGGAATATTCTTGTAGCAATTTCTACGTTTGGAAAAGTTTCTTCCAATTTATCTGATTTTATTAGGTTATGTAAGATTGAGATATTTAAATCCGCAGATTGCTTTGCTATGTTTTTTAAATATTGGCTTAAATGAAAACATTCTGTTTTGAGCTCATCTGCATTAATGTCTTCATGATAAAATTCTGCAAATTCTTTGCATTTTTTGGTCAACTCACCAGATTCGATTGTTGTTAACTGACAAAGAAAATTAAATCGACTATCAATTTCTTGGTATGCTGCCGAACGTTTTTTTAAGTGTGTATTTAATGTGTCAAGTGTAATGTGCCCGACAAAAATGTTTTGAGAATAAATGTGTGAGAGAAATTGTCGGACCTTCGGGCCCCCGTGTGCCCTTATGGGGAAGACGGTATTGCCCATATTAAAGATAGCATATAAATTGATTGCTGCCGTTTTAAAATCTGGTAGTATCATTTCATTTAGTCATTTTCCAAATTTCCAAAAATTTAAGACAGTGCAGTTGTTTTGTGCATATTTTCAAATCTATTAAACTGATTCATGATAATATTTACTTCATTTTAATTGCATTTTATATGAAAAATTTGAGACTTCAACAGTAGCTTCTTCCCCGGTCAACATTTTTTTGCGACGTTTTCTTTCATGTACTGGCATTATATTGAGTTTTGTGCATTTTGTTTCACATTCAAGCATAACTGAATCAAAGTCTTCATTTCTAAATTGTTTAAAAGTGTATAATAAACTTTTTAGTAAATGGGAATGAGAAGTTTTCTATTAGCTTCTACTACAGTGATGAGTGAAAACAAGAAAGAGGTAAAGAAGTTATATGCAAAATTTTGAGATCATGAATAATTACAGTGTCTATGTCTTTAGAAATGAAGACTTTGATTCACTGATGCTTGAATGTGAAATAAAATGCACAAAACTCAATATAACACCAGAACTTGAAAGAAAACGTCAGAAAAAAATGTTGACCGGGAAGAAGCTTCTGATGAAGGCTCAAATTTTTCATATAAAACGCAATTAAAATGTCTTTTCAATGAAGTAAATATTATCATAATAGATTTAAAAATATGCACAAAATAACTGCACTATCTTAATCTTTATGATATATCAGCACGCTCGTTCAGGATATATCTACTGAAGTCCAAGGGCTGTTTGATTTTAATGAGACATATATCTATTTGATTGGTTTTAGCGTATATGGGGAATTTCAAATTATCCGAAAATTAACGGGACAACTCGGAAAATTGTTCGTAGAGATAAAAACCTAATAACTGTAAATTTTGAGCAATATCGAACATCCCGTAACCGAGTCATAGCTCTTTAGAATTTGAAAAAGTAGGGTTTTTTCATTTTGGTCCACCCTAATATTCAAGAGTCTTCCCAAATGGCCAAATTATATATTATATCGATAGAGGACATTAATACGAATCCAAAACATGTTTATTTATTGAAATCAGACTAAAATTGACAGATTATTATTACTAACCATTGAAGAGTATCGAAAGAAATATTCGAATACCGTTTAATATTAGGGTGCACCAAAATGAAAAATAGGGAATAAACCGATTTTTCCAAACTTTAGATGGTTAGGCCTCAGTTACGCGATGTTCGATATGGCTCAAAATCTACAGTTATTAGTTTTTCATCTATACCAGTGGTTCTCAACCTGGGGGCGATCGCCCCCAAGTGGGCGATTTGGGTTATCAGGGGGGCGATAAATAAGTGCGGGGCGATTGGGAGGCGATGAGTATTCAAAGGGGGAAGAATTAAAATACACTCAAGTGCAAAGAAATGGAATCACTTCCCTTGCGAGTTGTTAAATGTAATTTTCATTCTCAAATATAAATAATGTTATATTAATATTTTTTAGAAAAAATATTTAAATTTCTAATAAATTACAAACAAACATACTGTTGTGAACAGGGCATTTAGAGTATTTTTTTCTTCATAATAATTTAATTGTTTTTAATGAAAATATTTTGGAGTAGCAGGCGGCATGTCCTTTGATACTGGAACATGCCTTATTTGACAATAGGATGGTGGGACTTTACAATTCCCACTTTTTGAACCTCAATAAATTTAATTTATGTTTGTCATATTTTGGGTTAAGAGATTCTGAAGGAAACACCAGATTTCAAGAATAAATTCATTGATTGGGGTTTTTCTGTAAAAAATGTACATTTTTTTTTCTATTTTATTTAAAAGTGACCGGATAAAACTGCTTTGGTTGTTTTTATATATATGGTAATAAAATTGTTTAAAATAATACAACTGCTTTATTATTTACACTTTACTTCAAATTAAAAATTAGGCATACAATGAAAAGGAAAAGGGGGCGATAGGTGTTAGTCAACCTCCAGAAAGGGGCGATGGGCCACAAAAGGTTGAGAACCACTGATCTATACGAACAAGTTTCCGGGTTGTCCCGTTGATTTCAACATACTTCTAAAATAAGAACCACTCTAATTACCTATATTTAGGTATATCATTATTACTAAAGTGCCACATGAATTTTAAATGACTTAGATCAGATGAAAAATTTAATTAAAAAACTTTAATAAGTTACCTGAGCAGAATCGGGTCGTGGGGATCTATTTGAAGTTGTCTGTTTCATTAATTGACAATAGACCTCATCCCTCAATTCAACATGTTTGTGACAATGCATAAGAATCGTATAAACACATTCAACTTCACTAAGATGAGGTTCCAGAGGTAAATCGCCCATATATCTCATTACAGCCTCGAAACATTCCACAGCAAGTCCATTTAATTCGGAAGAATCCAGACGAAGAAGTGATTGTTCGATTGGGGCCGAAGTAAACTTAACCAAATCCACCTGGAAAATAACACAATATTAAAGAAAATTGTTTAATTAAAATTCATTTATACTAAGAATAAATATAATATAATTTCTAACTTTTCATCAATAAATATTGTTTAAAGAAAAATAGTGAGCCTGAAAAAATAGTGTTTATAGTACGATTGAAGTAGTATTTGGAGACGGACTGGTAAGTAAATTGAATCTTATATTATTAAACGTGCAATTCTTGTATGTATATATATATATATATAGAATCGGTTATTCGAAAACGGCTCTAAAGATTTGGATGAAATTCACGGGTTAGGGGGTTTTTGTGTTGACAATTCGATCTGTCACGGTCTCATCTTCGGCTAAGTTGTTTTTGAAGGGTTTTTTGTTAATTGAAATAATTATTTCCAGGTGGTTGTTTGAATAAAAATTTATAATTACATTTTTATTCAATTCCCTTTTAATAATTAATTGGCTTTTTAATTTTATATACCACTAATAATTCATTACAAATATACTATTATATATTTGTCTAGATTAATTTGCCGCAAAAAGGAGGGTGGACGGATACCAATCGACTTGATTGGGGAATAATGGAATTAAAATAATTATCGGAAAAGAGGTTTTTTTATCTAATTAGATTTTTCCTCTTATTAAAAATAAGGACACTCGATGGTGGAGAATAATCTCCGGAATCGAAGCAAAAATACAATGTATACATTAATTAATGTAAAATAATTGGTTTAATAAAATTTAAAAAAAAAAAAAAAAAAAAAAAATTGCCGCAAAGCTGACGTAATGCTGCCGAGAGAGAGCGCCATCGGTATATTTGCTGCAAATTTGAAATATAATCGTAATTGGACTCAAATTTCGAAATGAAAGACTCCAATTGATTTTAAATTAAGAAACATTAAATATATTGATAATTATTACCCCCCCCCCCCCTTCACCACTCAAAAATTAAATATTCAATTCGCTTTTCTTTTTGCGCACAGAAAAAGAAATCAATCACATCTTATTTGATTTATTTATTATTTATTTATTTTTTAATAATTTGTCACTTTTTTATAATTTTTTAAAAATCTAAATTTATTATATACTAGAATATGCCAATTTGATTAATTGGAGGTATTTTTTATTGAATATTAAATTATTAAAAATAATATTAATATATCACTTTGAACTAAAGCAAAATATTACCTAGCAACGCTCAGTGTTCCGTACTGGATTTTAATGAGACAGTACAAGTTTCAAAAAAGAGAGAAAATTAATCTTTTAATTCAAAGCCGACGTTTCGGAGGTTTCTTCCCTCCTTCTTCAGCGTTTTGTATTTCTTTCACTGACGTTTCAAAACCCAAAGGAATGATATTTGAAAGAAAAATATTTTCTCTCTTTTTGAACCTTGGACTGCCTCATCAAAATCCATTCAATAATGTTATAGATTGATAGAAATATTTTTTTTTTTTTTTTTTTTTTTTTACAAAAAATTGAGTTTAACGAATACATAATTATAAAATAGTACCTGGAACACTGAGCGATGCTCGGTAATTTTTTGATTCAGTTAAAATCGATTTAATAATATTATTTTTAATTTTAAATTCAGGTAAAAAGGTTTTAATGGCAGCCAAAATAAAATAAAATTTAATTTATTTTTTTGACAACGTTTACACCCGCTATGACCATTATCAAGACGTATCACTGGCCACAAAGTTTTTGAATGTAAATGCAATAAAAAATAATATTAATATACACGGAGATTCTTTCGTTGACCCTTTTAAATCCTGAAGAAGGAGTGACGATCCTTCGAATTGTCGGATTTTTTAAGAGAATGAAATTGATATTCTAATAAATTATTTTATAGAAAAATACCTTTAATTAATTTTTTTTTTTTTTTTTTTAATTTTATTAAACCAATTATTTTACATTAATTAATGTATACATTTTATCTTTTGCTTCGATTCCGGAGATAACTTCTCCACCATCGAGTGTCCTTGAACATCTTTAGTCCTTGTTTTTAGTAAGAGGAAAAATCTAATTAGATAAAAAAACCTCTTTTCCGATAATTATTTCAATTCCATTATTCCCCAATCAAGTCGATTGGTAATTCATCTCCTCCCAGATCACTCCTCTATCTCTCCCTTTAATTAATTTTTTTTTTTTTTTTTTTTTTTTTTATAAATTTTATTAAACCAATTATTTTACATTAATTAATGTATACCATGTATTTTAGCTTCGATTCCGGAGATTGCTTCTCCACCATCGAGTGTCCTTATTTATCTTTAGTCCTTGTTTTTAATAAGAGGAAAAATCTAATTAGATAAAAAAACCTCTTTTCCGATAATTATTTCAATTCCATTATTCCCCAATCAAGTCGATTGGTAATTCATCTCATCCCAGATCACTCCTTATCTCTCCCTTTAATTAATTTTTTTTTTTTTTTTTTTTTATAAATTTTATTAAACCAATTATTTTACATTAATTAATGTATACCATTGTATTTTAGCTTCGATTCCGGAGATAACTTCTCCACCATCGAGTGTCCTTATTTATCTTTAGTCCTTGTTTTTAATAAGAGGAAAAATCTAATTAGATAAAAAAACCTCTTTTCCGATAATTATTTAAATTCCATTATTCCCCAATCAAATCGATTGGGATATCCTCCTTTAATTAATTAAATTGGCAAATTCTATATAATAATATTTGTAATGATCTATTAGTGGAATTTAAAATAAAAAACTAATTAATTTTATTAAAAGAAAATTAAAAAAAAATGTAATTATAAGTTTTTATTCAAACAACCAATTGTGAATAATTATTTGAATTAACAAAAAACCCATCAAAAACAACTTAGCCGAAGATGAGACCGTCACAGATCGAATTGTCAACACAAAAACCTCCTAACCCGTGAATTTCATCCAAATCGTTAGAGCCGTTTTCGAGAAACCGATTCTATATAAATAAACAAGAATTTCTCATTTAATATAATAAGATAAGATAAGATAGTGAGCCTAAAAAATAGCTTGATAGAAATTTTTTTTTTTTTACAAAAATTGAGTTAAACGAATACATAATTAAAAAATATATTTTTATTATAAGAGAACAATTCTAATGAGATTGAAGTAATATGAAATTTTTCTATTTATGTTCAAATATTTACGGAAGGACATAATGATAGGAATTACAAATTAGACGTCGGACATTCAAGAGAGGAAGTCTCTCTCTAAAAAAATAAAAAAGGAAAACATTACTTAATCCTCTCTGTTGTAATTGTGGATATGAAAAATTTCAAAATTATCATATTGAATGAGCATAATTAAGACTCATATATAATAATATATTAAAAATATATAGAAATCTCTAAAAGGAAAAGTTTCTATTTGCATTTTAACAAAAGTATTAAAAATTAATTAATTCAGGGGTGTCTACAGGGGGGGGGGGGTTTAGACGCAGAGTGTGTCACTAGAATTTCTAGGGGGTTGAAAATTGTTGCAAAATTAGCATTATATGGTACAAATAAAAACGGTCAACTTCAACAAAAGTTAATAAAAACCTCTTCTAATACTTTATAAGTGAATAAATATAATGTAGGGGGAAACCGGGAACATTGATACGTTTTTTTTGGAAAGCTAAAAAAATGATTTTACTAACAGTAATAATAAAAACTAATACACTCCATTTATACATTTGTTAACCTAATATAGGATTTCAGTCGAGTTTTGGTTATAAAACACCATATAAAATTCTTATTGCATTTTTGTTCTTAAATGGATTTGTATCAATCTGCCCCCTACTAGGGGGGACAATGATACACCTTTGGGTTTCCTGATTTTTCCATTAAATAATCAAAAATAATGGTGATTAATAGGTTTAGGATAAAGTATGACAAGTTAAACAAAGTAAAATGAAAGAACATTACCTCAGATAATATTATATAAATAATAAAGTAAAACTCTATATAATTCTAAGCACAGGGCTAGAATTCATATTTTTAGCAAATTTTTTATCTTAACATAAACCTTTAGGGAAATAATATTATAATAAAGTAAAAAAACAGCCATAATAGTAATACAAAATAAACCGCAAAGTCAATTGCATCATTCTGCCCCAAGAAGCCATTTTACTTAAAACACGTTGTCACAACAAACCAACAGTAAATTAATTCAAAACTTGAATCAATTCTGGAAAATAAATGTTTTTTCTTACATGTGGTATAAATTCCCTGGCCAGACGATGTAACTATTTAGATAAATCTAACAACAAAAACTTTGAAAAAAAATCACTTAGATTAGAAGATTAGCGGTACACTTCGTTTATAAAAAATGGCTAAATTTTTTTCCCTGGGCTAAGGGTAACAGCGAATTTTATGGAGGGAGATGTTAACTTCCTGAGCACAGTTGATCTTCAAAATTTACGAACTATATCAATGTTCCGATAATTATTTAAATTCCATTATCCTGCTCATCCGTCCTCCCCATCCCACAAGAAAATACCTTTATTTTTTTAAATTTTATTAAACCAGTAGAGATTGTGGTGTTGGTGCAAGGTGAAACATCTTTAATAAAGATAAGAGTAAATAAATATTTTATTTAATATGGATTTACTATGAGTTAAGGATACTGGGTCACTTACTGGGCCAGTTACTTTCTGTATTTCCTGAAGATGGGTCTATAGCCCGAAATATATATATTGAAAAAGAAAAAAAATTTATATCTTTTAATTTTTTAATTTTAATGTGAAATAAGTGACCCAGTATCCTTAACTCATAGTAAATCCATATTAAATAAAATATTTATTTACTCTTATCTTTATTTTATTAAACCAATTATTTTACATTAATTAATGTATACATTTTATTTTAGCTTCGACTCCGGAGATTACTTCTCCACCATCGACTGTCCTTGATCATCTTTGTAGTCCTTATTTTTAATAAGAGGAAAAACTAATTAAATAAAAAAACCTCTTTTCCGATAATTATTCAAATTCCATATTCTCATCTCCTCTCGATCCAGAAAATACCTTTATAATTAGATTATTTTTTTATAAATTTTATTAAACCAATTATTTTACATTAATTAATGTATTCATTGTATTTTTGCTTCGATTCCGGAGATTACTTCTCCACCATCGAGTGTCCTTATTCATCTTTAGTCCTTGTTTTTAATAAGAGGAAAAATCTAATTAGATAAAAAAACCTCTTTTCCGATAATTATTTCAATTCCATTATTCCCCAATCAAGTCGATTGGTTTTTTTTTTTTTTTTATAAAGTCGATTGGTTAATTCAGAAAATACCTTTATAAATTTATTAAACCAATTATTTTACATTAATTAATGTATACCATGTATTTTAGCTTCGATTCCGGAGATTGCTTCTCCACCATCGAGTGTCCTTATTTATCTTTAGTCCTTGTTTTTAATAAGAGGAAAAATCTAATTAGATAAAAAAACCTCTTTTCCGATAATTATTTCAATTCCATTATTCCCCAATCAAGTCGATTGGATCTCACCTCCTCTCCCTCTCTCCCTCCAGAAAATACCTTTAAATTAAATAAATAAATAAATAATAATATTTATTATAACCTATTTGTGGGAAATAGAATTAAAAAACCAATTAATTATTAAAAGGAAATTGAATAAAAATGTAATTATACATTTTTATCAAGACAACCACCTGTGAATAATTATTTCAATTATCAAAAAAAAAACCATAAAAAACAACTTAGGCGAAGACGAGACTGTGACAGATCGAATTGTCAACCCAAAAACCCCCTAACCCGTGGAATTGCTCGTTTAATATAATAAAGATCTTAAAATAGCACACAGTATGACAACCCCTGCTATATACCGATAAAACCTTTGAAATGACCAAGTTAATGTTTAAACGTGAGCATGTTACCTGTTCCTTCCATGTCCAGGCATCGTCGCCGCCACGCTTTGCCTTCAAACTCTGCAACGCCTGCAGGGAACCGGCCGCGATTCCGCCGTCGGCTGCCTTCAACATGTCGAACCTGAAGACAAGATAAACCACGACTGGTCAGCAAAAGAGCCTCAGGGTGCAGACAAGCGAAAGAGGGACCCCGAGGCGTATCGAGGCCAGGAGACCAATTGGGGCGGCGCTAAAGCCGAGCAGCGAAAAACTCACAGGCAAGGCCTTTCGCTTTCTTGCCATACAGAATACGTCAACTATGAAGAATTTTTACGATTTTTAAACAAAACAAAGTATCGTTCTTATTAATACAATTATTTTATTAATAAACAGATTAAACCAGTTAAGAAAGCTAAGAATAACACTATATGCTTTGAATATTTATAAATAATAACTTTCAATCTTTAATGAATCCTTTTAATTTTCAAAAAAATTAAATAAAATCAATGTAAATTTGACATAGATTACAAACATATGAAAATAACTTTTGATATCTTAGAGTAAATCCAACTTATTTTGCATTTTTTAACCGACTTCAAAAAAGGAGGAGGTTCTCAATTCGACTGATTTTTTGTGTGTCTATGTTACCTGATATCTTCGCCAATTGTGAACAGATTTTGATGATTTTTTTTGCATTGGGTTCAGTCTAGTGTCCGATTGGTCCCGTTTTTTTTTTCATTAGTATCGGACCTTTTTTGCTATGTTTGTTTAGGCATAACTTTGTTTATGAACCGATTTCGATGATTTTTGTATATTGGAAAGAGGGTACCTTAGGGGTGGTCCCATATTAATTTGGTCCAGTTCTAATGATATAATCAATGACGAATTAACATAAATTTCCAATTCTTATGAGCAAATAATCGAAATTATAATAAATAAAATCTTTTATAAATTAAGAAAAAATAAAAACCGACTTCAAAAAATTAAATGCAACAAATAAAATACACTAAAAGGTATAAAATAATTATTATCTTATTTAGTTACAACTAAACGACGAAATATTAACATGAAATTACTTTTTGAAGTCGGTGCCAAACTAACTATACCTATAAGCGAGCATACCCTCCAAACGAACTAAGTAAGATCCGTCGAGTGCGATTCATAAAAGGTATATGTTTGGCACCAACTTCAAAAGTAATTTCATGTTAATATTTCGTCGTTTAGTTGTAACTAAATAAGATAATAATTATTTTATACCTTTTAGTGTATTTTATTTGTTGCATTTAATTTTTTGAAGTCGGTTTTTATTTTTTTCTTAAAAATTATTTTTATTTTTCTCTTTTTAGTGATGTTATTAATAGTGATCATATCATCAGAACTTGACCAAATTAATATGACACCATCCCTAAGACACCCCCTTTCGGATAAAAAAAGAACCATCGAAATCGGTTCATAAACAAAGAAGTTAGGTCTAAACAAACCTAATAAAAAAGGTCTAATACCTATGAAAAAAATACGAAAAAAATGGGACCAATCGGAAGCTAGACTGGACCCAATGCAAAAAAAATTTTCAAAATCGGTTGAGAATTGGCGGAGATATGAGGTAACATAGGAACAAAAAAAAAAAAAAAAAATTCAATCGAATAGAGAACCTCCTCCTTTTTTGAAGTCGGTTAAAAAATCAATCTTATAACGTTCATTTAAAACCCGCAAACATTTCGAGAGAATTTCTATATTTATGAATTTAATTTTATTATCATTTTCTGATTCATTCGCCGCACCATTTCTCTTACTATATGCATGCAAGGTATTATCTTAAGTCACTATTAATAACATCACTAAAAAGAGAAAAATAAAAATAATTTTTATAAAAAAAAATAAAACCGACTTCAAAAAAATTAATAACTTAAAAATAAAATAAAATACACTAAAAGGTATAAAATAATTATCAATAATTACAACTAAACAACGAAATATTCACATGAAGTAACTATATAAGCGAGCGTACCCGCCAAAAGTATTAAGAAAGATCCGTCGAGTTCGATTTATAGAATGTATATTTTTGGCACCGACTTCAAAAAGTAATTTCATGTTAATATTTCGTCATTTATTTGTAACTAAATTAGATAATTATTTTATAGCTTTTTAACCGACTTCAAAAAAGGAGGAGGTTCTCTATTCGATTGAATTTTTTTTTTTTTTTTTTTTTTTTTGTGCCTATGTTACCTCATATCTCCGCCAATTGTCAACCGATTTTGAAAATTTTTTTGCATTGGGTCCAGTCTAGCTTCCGATTGGTCCCATTTTTTTTTCGATTTTTTTTCATAGGTATTAGACCTTTTTTATTAGGTTTGTTTAGGTTTGTTTAGACCTAACTCTCTTTGTTTATGAACCGATTTCGATGGTTCTTTTTTTATCCGAAAGGGGGTGTCTTAGGGATGGTGTCATATTAATTTGGTCAAGTTCTGATGATATAATCACTATTAATAACATCACTAAAAAGAGAAAAATAAAAATTTTTAAGAAAAAATAAAAACCGACTTCAAAAAATTAAGTGCAACAAATATAAAAATACACTAAAAGGTATAAAATAATTATTATCTTATTTAGTTACAACTAAACGACGAAATATTAACACGAAATTACTTTTGAAGTTGGTGCCAAACATATACATTTTATGAATCGCACTCGACGGATCTTACTTAGTACGTTTGGCGGGTACGCTCGGTTATAGGTATAGTTTGTTTGGCACCGACTTTAAAAAGTAATTTCGTGTTAATATTTCGTCGTTTAGTTGTAACTAAATAAGATAATAATTATTTTATACCTTTTAGTGTATTTTTATATTTGTTGCACTTAATTTTTTGAAGTCGGTTTTTATTTTTTTCTTAAAATTTTTATAGTATATTTTATTTTATTTTTTGCTTATTCTTATTTTATTTGATGCATTTAATTTTTTTGAAGTCGATTTTTAACCGACTTCCAAAAAAGGAGGAGGTTCTCTATTCGACTGAATTTTTTTTTTTTTTTTTTTTTTTTTTGTGCCTATGTTACCTCATATCTCCACCAATTGTCAACCGATTTTGAAAATTTTTTTGCATTGGGTCCAGTCTAGCTTCCGATTGATCCCATTTTTTTCGATTTTTTTTCATAGGTATTAGACCTTTTTTATTAGGTTTGTTTAGGTTTGTTTAGACCTAACCTCTTTGTTTATGAACCGATTTCGATGGTTCTTTTTTTATCCGAAAGGGGTGTCTTAGGGATGGTGTGATATTAATTTGGTCAAGTTCTGATGATATAATCACTATTAATAACATCACTAAAAAGAGAAAAATAAAAATTTTTAAGAAAAAAATAAAAACCGACTTCAAAAAATTAAGTGCAACAAATATAAAAATACACTAAAAGGTATAAAATAATTATTATCCCATTTAGTTACAACTAAACGACGAAATATTAACACGAAATTACTTTTTGAAGTTGGTGCCAAACATATACCTTTTATGAATCGCACTCGACGGATCTTACTTAGTACGTTTGGCGGGTACGCTCGCTTATAGGTATAGTTTGTTTGGCACCGACTTTAAAAAGTAATTTCGTGTTAATATTTCGACGTTTGGTTGTAACTAAATAAGATAATAATTATTTTATACCTTTTAGTGTATTTTTATATTTGTTGCACTTAATTTTTTGAAGTCGGTTTTTATTTTTTCTTAAAAATTTTTTATTTTTAATAAAAATTATTTACCTAAAAATATAACTTTATCGCAACCCAACAATAATAATATAGTTTTGTGTCTCAACTACCTATCTATAGACCAATTTCTAATAATGGTCATGAATTAAAAAATATTTTTCAATTTTTTATGATTTTTCTCATTCAGGTGTGACAATCAAGGGGACGGAATTGACATTAGAGAATTTTGATTTGGTAATATAGGCAGAGACTGGCTTAAAAATATAGAAGGTTGCGATATTGGTTATAATTCACTAAAAGTAAAACAACACTAGAAATTTTTTTTTAATAAATAATTTTATATGACTTGTTATCGCAGAGGCGGAAATGACACTAATGAACGACATAATGAATCATTCACTACCTTTATGAAGTTATTTTTCTGTGTTATCATATGAATAAAATTAACATCACTGGTTCCCATTAACAAACCAACTCACCAATTGACAATAGTTTCTCTCTTGACCACTCCAGTGATGGCGTGAGTCAAGCTAAAGTCTAAAACTATGTTGGATACATTGATAAATACATTTGAGGGAACAAATCATCACAGTAATATTACAAATTTATAAGGACATTCCAATCATTTCATTAAAAATATTATATTTTTTAAGACTACCTAATAAATCAGAAAAGAAAGAGAGGCTCAGATATTTTTTCCCTACAATCAATAAAATAATTAACATTGGCCCTCATAAAATCATCATTACTACCAATAAGAATTTTCTCCTTGATTCTATTTTAAACAACCGCAAAGTATGAATTAAATGTATTAGCTTTTTGTATTAACTTATCATTAGAGACCGGATTTTTATGCAGCAAAAACTGCCAAAATATGCAGTTAAAAATGCCGAGATATACAAGTAATATCATGCGCGGATCCAGGGGGGCGATGGGGGCGACCGCCCCCCCCCCCCCCCCAAAGCATTGGAGATCAACATTTTTTTATATGTTTATTTAAAATATATATATATATTTTTTTTATAACATTAAATTTTAAAAAATTTTAAGAAAAAATAAAAAACCGACTTCAAAAAATTAAATGCAACAAATAAAATACACTAAAAGGTATAAAATAATTATTATCTTATTTAGTTACAACTAAACGACGAAATATTAACACGAAATTACTTTTTAAAGTCGGTGCCAAACAAACTATACCTATAAGCGTGTGTACCCGCCAAACTTACTAAGTAAGATCCGTCGAGTGCGATTCATAAAAGGTATATGTTTGGCACCAACTTCAAAAAGTAATTTCATGTTAATATTTCGTCGTTTAGTTGTAACTAAATAAGATAATAATTATTTTATACCTTTTAGTGTATTTTATTTGTTGCATTTAATTTTTGAAGTCGGTTTTTATTTTTTTCTTAAAAATTTTTATTTTTCTCTTTTTAGTGATGTTATTAATAGTGATTATATCGTCAGAACTTGACCAAATTAATATGACACCATCCCTAAGACACCCCCTTTCGGATAAAATAAGAACCATCGAAATCGGTTCATAAACAAAGAGGTTAGGTCTAAACAAACCTAATAAAAAAGGTCTAATACCTATGAAAAAAATGGAAAAAAATGGGACCAATCGGAAGCTAGACTGGACCCAATGCAAAAAAAATTTCAAAATCGGTTGACAATTGGCGGAGATATGAGGTAACATAGGCACAAAAAAAAAAAAAAAATTCAATCGAATAGAGAACCTCCTCCTTTTTTGAAGTCGGTTAAAAATTGAAAATAAACTTCTATGTGGGGGGAGGGCGTCTCGGACCCCCCCCCCCCCACGCTTGAACAATTCGATCGCGACACACTTTCGAGATAAAAAGTAGATCTTATATACATCGGCCACCCCTGAACTATATAGTTCAATTGAACTAGTTCCATATAATGAACGAACTATAAAAGAACTATTCCCTAAAAAGAACGATTTTTCCCATCTCTATTAAAAATGTTGAAAAAGGAAATGAATTTAAAAATATAATGTTCTTTTTACTGAGTTTGAGATAGGATCCATTTTTCATTAAGCGGGGGGAAGGGAGGGGGTAAAACTCAGTGGCTGCCGACCGACCCCCCCCCCCTAACCCAATCAGAAGTCTGGATCCGTGCCTGAGTAATATGCAGTATAATACGTTAAAATATTCAAATAAACTACAGTAAAAGATGGCAAAATAAATTTTTTTATGCACTAAAAAATTAAAATTTAAGACAAAAAGACTATATATTTAAAGGAGTACTATGAAAGGAATAACATGATAAATTAAGCTAAAGACACACAATTTTTATTGATATGTTAATTATGTCTATAAATTTCACTCCTTCATTTTAGGCCCTGAAGAAGGAAAAGTTTCGCTTTTTCGATTTTTCCCCTTTAATTGTATCCCAAACTCTACGAGTATGCCAAATTTCAGCATTCTATGATAAGCGGAAGTAGGTTTTTGATGAGTGAGTTAGTGATAAAAATGGACTTAATAACTCAATAATAATAATAATAATAGGTTTATTGATGAAATTTGGGATTCTGGATGTTCAAGATGGCCTTATTAAAGATAAATAATTGCAAATATGTACGTCTAATAGTTTTTGAGTTATGGGGAGTCAAAGGCAGCTCGAAATGGTTCGTGTAATATTGCACACTGCCTGTGCGTCGCCCTTTTTAACCGAACTTCAAAAAAGGAGGAGGTTCTCTATTTGACTGATTTTTTTTTTTTTTGTGTGTCTATGTTACCTCATATCTCCGCCAATTGTGAACCGATTTTGAAAAAAAAAATTGCATTGGGTTCAGTCTAGCTTCCAATTGATTCCGTTTTTTTTCATTGGTATTAGACCTTTTTTGTTAGGTTTGTTTAGGCCTAACTTCTTTGTTAATTAACCGATTTCGAGGATTCTTTTTTTATTGGAAAGGGGCCATATTAATTTGGGCAAACTCTGATGATATGATCAACGACGAAATAACGTAAATCTCCAATTCTTATCAGCAAATAATCGAAATTATGATAAATAAAATCTTTTATACAAAAAATCTTATAACATTCATTTAAAACCCTCAAACGTTTCGAGAGAATTTCTATATTTATGAATTGAATTTTATTATCATTTTCTGATTCATTCGCCCGACGCTTTCTCTTACGAGATGCATGCGAGGTATTATATTAAGTCACTATTAATAACATCACAAAAAAGAGAAAAATAAAAATATTTTTTATTAAAAAAACATAAAACCGACTTCAAAAAACTTAAATGCAACAAATAAAATAATAACTTTTTGAAGTCGGTGCCAAACAAACTATACCTATAAGCGAACGTACCAGCCAAACGTACTAAGTAAGATCCGTCAAGTGCGATTCATAAAATGTATATGTTTGGCACCGACTTCAAAAAGTAATTTCATGTTAATATTTCGTCGTTTAGTTGTAACTAAATAAGATAATAATTATTTTATACCTTTTAGTGGATTTTATTTTATTTTTGAGTTCTTATTTTATTTGTTGCATTCAAGTTTTTTGAAGTCGGTTTTATTTTTATTTTTTATAAAAATTATTTTTTCTTATCCGAACTTGGCTGACACACTGCCGTGTGTCTAGATTTGTATATAGTACATTCTTATTGATTGTTATTCCCGTTTAAATAAATTTAGAAACCCTGAGGGACAGTTTAAAAGTTTTTAAAAGATTGAAAATAAACGCTCATTAAATTATCTTATTCAGAATTTGATTTTTCATTACCCTTGGACTGCCTCTCTCTAATAAATATCCATGAAAAAGAAATTTTTGAGGAAATAATTTAAGATAGGAAAGAACAAAACTAACTATATATTATATTGTCAGTAGTAACGCAATATCCTGCAAACCTATAAAGTTAAAAAAGTGGAAAAATACCTGTGATGTGTAAAAGATCAAACAAGTGATCACTAATCACTAAGATAAAAATATTTTCTTTTTACTAAAAGATTAAGCAGCCAAGTAAACATATATACCGGGTGAGTTTTTTTTATCTTGAGACAGTCTTATAACTCAAAAACAGTGCATTATATGAAAACAAGTTTCAAATAAAAGTTTATTTATATCAAGGGGGAAATTAAACTACGCTATTGTTTGTCGACCTAGAACAAGCTTTCATGGGTATTTCGAGGTCAACTTCTGTTTTTTAAATGGAAACCTATATATTTCTTTACGAATCCTCAATTTGCAAAAAAAAAAAATTGAACAATTTTCATAAGAATTATTTTTTTATCCGACATCAAATAAACAAAATATTAAATCAAATAGATCTCAAAAAAAAAATTTGTAATAATTATTTTTTAACAATTATTCAACTTAATTATCAAAAAATAATGATCAAATATTTAATTATTAAATACATAATTAAATAATAATTAATAATTAAATAATTTTCGACACTGGTTTGTAACATTCCAGAGTGTATCTCATATCTTCTGGATAAATCCAGTTCCAATTTCGTTATTTTGGGCTGTTATAGTTTATTCCTAGCCTTTACAACTTTCTGTTTTTTTAACAGGTTTACAACACGATAAAATGAAGCTTGTGAGGGTGTATTCCTATAAGGAAAACGCTCGGCATCCATTTCAATGGCAGCCCCATAACACTTCTTCCACATTCCCCTCATAAATTAAGACCATTTCAATTCTTTCTTCAAAAAATATCCTCCAGTTTTATTATGGAAATACAATATAACTATCTACTGGATTGACACGAGAAATAAACTTTTTTAAACTCAAGAATTTTAAATAGTTCTATTAAGTAAGTAGAAAATAATCTCTTAAATTTGAGTATAACGAAGTTTTTATATCATTATAAACACTTATTTTAATTGTTGTGACTTTTCAATTTAATAATTATTTATTAATAATTAATTAGTTAATCATTATTATTTGATAATTAAGTTGAATAATTGTTAAAAATAAATATTATAAATTTTTTTTTTGAGATCTAATTGATTTAATATTTTGTTTATTTGATGTCGGATAAAAAAATAGTTCTTATGAAAATTGTTCACTGATTATGTACACAAAATTTGGTTGAGTTTGGTAAATGGCCAAGATTTTCATTCTTTGACCGTACACAACCCCCTCCCCCCCATTTTGGGCGGTTAGTTTTTGCATTGCTAGACTTCTGGGGGTCCACTGATTATGTATACAAGTACACAAAATTTGGTTGAGTTTGGTAAATGGCCAAGATTTTCATTCTTTGACCGTACACCACCCCCTCCCCCCCATTTTGGGGGGTTAGTTTTTGGATTGTTAGACTTCTGGGGGTCCACTGATTATGTATACAAGTACTACAAAATTTGGTTGAGTTTTGTAAATGGCCAAGATTTTCATTCTTTGACCGTACACCCCGCATTTTGGACGGTTAGTTTTTGGATTGTTAGACTTCTGGGGGTCCACTGATTATGTATACAAAATTTGGTTGAGTTTGCTCAAACGGCTTAGATTTTTAACTTTTAACCCCCTCCTCTCCACCCCCCTTAATTTTGGGGCGATATGCACCAAAATCTAATCAGCTCTTAATCTCAATGAACCAAAACTACGTGTCAAATTTGGTTTCGATATTCACACTAGTTTTTGAGCTAGCTCGTCCACAAAATTGGTAACGCACAGACTAACTAACTAACAGACATTTTGACAAAACAATTATTATCTCAAAAAATATAATTTTTTCGATTATTACTAATTAGAGCTTTTTCTAGAGCGAAATGCTATGGTTTCGCTCAATTTTTTTAATCAAAATATTTTCAGCCGTTTTTGAGATATTTCGAAAAATAGAAGCAAAAAAAAAAAAACACTTTTTTCTTGCAAGATTACAATACTTGACCATACCCTTTATGGTAAAGTAAAAATAAAACAAACGAATATAAAAATGGTTGTAATGAACTCTCGATGATTATCTCTAGTAGATTGTATATGTTTATTAAACATTAAGAATATTGTTTTCCCTCTCGAAATCATGAGCTAAAACGTGTGGCAAAGACCAAATTAGAATTGCTTCACTGCACACAAAAGCGCCCTTCAAAAAATAATCGCATTAAGCATAATTAAAACTTTCATTTTCATCTATCAGAGTTTGATTATTATTATTATTTTTTTATTAGACGTAATTATTAAAAAACAAAAAGTGAAATTCCTGAATTGATAATAAAATAAATTAAAATATATTCAAGAAAAGTAAAATTTATTATTTTATCTAATTAAAGTAATAATTTTTTTTTACAGAAAACATTTTTATACTAAAATTACTGGTAGAATATGATTAATGAATAAAAATATGACATAAGTACTTTTGTAATTATTTAAATAAATAATATTTTTAACCTAAATTATTTTCTTAAATTTTGTTAAAATTAATATAATGATGCTAGACCGGTTTTATTATATTTTAAACAATTTTCGATGCTCTTTTACTCGGTCTTTTAAATTCTCTTAAGATGGACAGTGTTAAAATGTTTACCTATTCTCATCTTTCTAGTACCTGGTCCTATATTTGATACAAAGGGTACCGCGACATTTCAGCCCCCGACAAAACATCCCCCGATAAAATATCCCAAGGACAAAATATCCCCCCGGCATAATATCTTCTGACAAAATATTCTCCAGTATAAGGGAGAATACAAAAGAGACACCCTGCCCGACGATTGGCTGTTCGGTTTTCAATGTGTGTTTGATTAGGAAAAAAATGGAAGCCCGAAACACACCCCGCCCGGACTAAACTTTCGGAGGGTCGGTTAATATATATATTCAGTTCGGCTCGGTTGGGTTCGTATAGTTCCTTTTCGGGCTGGTTTTTAGACGGATCGGTTGGCGTCAGCTATACGAACCGTCAAAATGCCAGCCCGAAAGGGCTATACGAACCGAACAACTGAATATATATTAACCGAACCGGAGTCGATTTGCATTACTCATAAGATTCACGCGGGGAAGGGTTATTTTGTCATGAGATATTTTGTCTGAAGGATATTTTGTCGGGGATATTTTGAAGTGGGAAATTTTGTCGGGGGATATTTTGTCGGGGGATACTTTGTCAGGGGATGTTTTGTCGGGGGCTGAAATGTCGCGGAATCATACAAAGGGGAGACCCTTAACAACTTGATTGAGAAATTCTAGAAAAAAATAAAATATTAATTTTCAAAAAACTAAACTCTTTAAAATAGTATAGTTTATTAAGAGTTAAAAGAGTATATTTTCATTTAAATATCTCGAAAAAATGACTTTTTAATCCATCTTTTTGAATGGTAGTTGATACAAAGGGGGACCTTTATCAACTTGATTGAGAATTTCTAGAAAAATCAAAATATTAATTTTCAAAAAACTAAACCCATTTTAAATAGTATATTTTATAAAGAGCTAAAATATTATATTTTTGTTTGAATTACTTTTTAAGCAGTCTCTTGTAAGGATACTTGATACAAAGGGGGGACCTTTATCAACTTGATGATGACACTCGCAGTCTTCTACCTTTCGCTGGAAAATTATTTTATCATCCATTATAAAGTATACAGTCCTAAAACTGGTTTGACGCAATCACCGGCCTCCATTTAACTCTATCCAATGCCATCTATTTAATTTCCCTAGAAGTCCCACATCCCATTTCCTATATCAATGGGCGAAAATATTCTAATCAAGGTCTTGGATTTTTTCTCTTTTTTACCCACCCAACCTTCATCAAACCTTTGTGACTCACTGTGCGCCTTATTGTCTGAGCTTTTTCGGATTATTCAATAAATTTTATTTTTCATTTTAACCAGCCATTTAACGTTTAATTTTCTTCTGTAGAATCACATTTCAAAGGCATTCAAGTCTCAATCTTTCTGCCTATCCAATAGTTCAGGTTAAACATTCTAGAAGGGAAAATGCTACATACATAAGTAACTTCCTTAAAAATTTAATATACTAAATTTAATCAAAATAGTTTTATTCATTTTCAAGACATTAAGAAAAAACTAAAAAAGTACTAGAATAAAGTAGATACTAATGTTTGTGAACCGATATCTACCAAAAACTAATCAGCGCTTCATTTTATTAAAGTAATGGTAGATTTCCAAATTCATTTTAATCGGTTGAACGGTGTAGAAAAATTCGTCGACGATAAAAATTAATCCATCCATCCATACATTTCCACGGACTAAATGAAAAAGTCGCACTTTTTGGCTTCTGGAAGAGACACCAAGTAATTTTTAGCAAAACTGTCAGGCCTTGAAATTAATCCTGATTGAATACTACAATTCCTGACTTTGATTGAGACCATGGGTTCCATATTCTTTATCTTAGGACCCTTTGAAGTCGCGCTTGGCGCGAGACTGATTACAATACTATATCTGCTTCGCATGATAAAGTAAAATATTTTCGATGTTAAATTTTAAACTTAAAATCTTTAGAAGATTTCTCTGAAAGGTTTTTGAGATTTATTTTCCCTCAACTCTTGCAAGCAAAAGAACTTTACTGATGCTCGAAATTCGAAAATGTCAGACTCATGGTAAAAACCTTGCTGGGACATAAAGAAATGAAAATTTAAATTTAAGACTTTTAGGGAATTTTGTATTTTAAATTTATTATCTATTATTTTAATTAACCATTATGAGAGAGAATGCTATGTATGTATCTTAGACCATGAAAAATATAGACACGCCCTCTGCTACTCTCTACACAGAGTGAAGTGAGGCCAACATCGCCTACAGATCACGTCACGTTCTCGCATAAATATTTTGGAAATATTAATATAATATTAATTTGCGATTATTGGAATCTAAAATAAATAATCTAAACTACGATAAATTTATCTCAATGTATAATAATTCCTATAGTGACCATGCTATTTCTGGATGTTCCTACCTACAGATGACGTCACATTCTCTAGTTGATGTTGGCCTCACCAAATCGACACCAGGGCGTGTCTATATATTTCATGGTCTAATGTATGTATTTATAAAAAGTAAAACAAAATGTTCGGCAGACAGGGTTGAATTCACTCAGAAATTTTTAATTTTCCTTTTGCTTTATTAGTGTCCATCTGTATAAATGTTGCAGTAAAAACCCGTTTTTAGTAAAAACGCATTCTTGCTAGTTAAAACGCGTTTTATTGAATACCTTTATGGCAACTAGAATTTACTGAGGTTGGTTGAGTTTGATCCAAAGGTCTAGGAAACTTCATTTTTGAACTTCCGTCTCATTTGGGTGTTTATTTTCAAAAAATTTTAAACGAAAATGTCAAAAATTAGAAACAAAGTTGTAGAGGATGTTATTTTTGACATTTTCGTTTAAAATTTTTTGAAAATAAACACCCAAAATGAGGCGGAAGATCAAAAATGAAGATTCTGGACGTTTGGATCAAACTCAACAAACATCAGTAAATTCTCGTTGCCACAAAGGTATTTCTGTTTTAGTAAGTTTTTACTGCAAAATAGATAATGTATAGTTTATAATTCACAGTTTATAATGCTTGAAAAGTAGAAAAAAATAATTTTGAAGCATAATTTTTTTGTCTAGTTTCAGATACCTACAATAATTCAAAAACAGAATAATGTAGATCGTTTTGATGCCAAAAAGTTTATACTTCCAAAACGAAGAGTATTAGATTTTAGATTCTCTAGGCTTCATTATTTCCAATTAAAAATAAACTGCAACGGATCATTGCTAAACTTTATCTAATGAACAAAATATAATTTTACAAAAAATTTTATATGACCATTTTTGTGGTCCTCAAGGTACTCAATTACAATATTAAATTTCATCAAAATTGGTTAAGTCATTTTTAAGATATTTAGAAAAAACTAAAAAAGTACCGAAATAAAGTACTAATGTTTGTGGGCCGATATGTACCAAAAACTAATCAGCGCTTCATTTTGTTAAAATAATGTTAGGTTTTCATTTTCATTTCAATTGGTGCAACGGTGTGGAAAAAATCGTGGACGAAAAAAACGATAACATACATCCATCCATCCGCACGCACTTCCAAAAAATGGCACTTTTTGGCCTCTCGACGAGACCCCAGGTAATTTTTGTCAAAATCGTCACGTGCTAAAATTCAATCTAATTGAATACTACAATTTGTGACCTTAATTGAGTCCATGGGTTCCGTAGTCTTTACCTGAGGACCCTTTGAAGTCGCCCTTGCCGCCAGACCGATTACAATACTTTACCCATGCTTCGCATTGGATAAAGTAAAAAAGAGAAAAATGATGAAAACTCGAATTGTTTGTAGCGATCGAAAGGTTGAAGTTTAAGAACCAACGTTATCGCATGGAAATTCGTACGGCTATACCAAATTCCAACTTTCTAGCTAAAATCGTTAGCTGACAAAAATTGTCGAATCGCGAATATTAAATAAACGTAATATTAGTTTTATTCTAATAAAAACACCTAAATAATTAAAAATAGAATATAAGTATATATTTGAAAGAAAAAAATCTGATTTCTTTTCAAGAAATTTTTTTGGCTCTTGGAAAAAAATTTCTGTTAAAGTGCTTGAAATAGCGTGTGTTCCAATGAAGTATTCATGTTTGAGATATGGTTGAATGCAATAAATAAGTATTATAAAAAATAATAAAAAAATATCATTAAAAAGCGAAGAATTGTCTGTTGTTTATTGCCATGATTTGATTTTACCACGATCGCCTTGACTGATAGACAACCTATTCTCCAAGGAGACGATTTGGTTGTCTACCATCCAGGCGTCAAGTAACTGTTAATTAAAAGCCGTTATATAACGTTATAATACATAAAATGAAAGTTAAGCAAATTGAATAAGAAAACAAATTCCAATATATAGTAGTTATTATATTTTTAGGCAAAGTATGAAATATTTACTAACCTAGAGAATTACACTGATCAGAATAAAATAGCGCACTGACTATTTGGCTCTGTATTCAAAAAGTTTGGAGACGAAGCAAATTCGGTGATTTGGATGGAGGTCCACTGGAAGAAGGTAAAGATTCCGAAATATTGGGATTAATTTAAACCACCATTTGAATTAAAAATTATTGAAAAAGAAGCTTTTTTTTTTATTTAATACCCAAAAATTATATCTTATCTTATCTTAATATATTAAACGAGCAAAAATTCTATATATAGGTATATATCCGGTCGGGTTCTCGAAAACGGCTCTAACGATTTGGATGAAATTCACTGGTTAGGAGGGTTTTGTGTTGGACATTCGATCTGTCACGGTCTCATCTTCGGCTAAGTTGTTTTTGATGGGTTTTTTGTTAATTGAAATAATTATTCACAGGTGGTTGTCTCGATAAAAATGTTTATTTACATTTTTATTCAATTTCCTTTTAATAAATAATTGTTTTTTTAATTTTATATCCCACAATAAGATTATTACCATTATTATTATATATTAAAAATTGGGCAATTTAATTCATTAAAAATCGAGTTTTAAATCCCACAAATATTAATTTGACAATTTAATTGATGAACTCAAAAATTGTTATTTAATTAAAAAAAATAATTATACCGTATTTATTTATATATCTATATATATACATAATCTGTGGGCGACTGAAGGCTAGAAATGCAAAAACTGGGTGCGTGGGCAGGTATGGGGGTAGATGTGGGGGTGTAGGAGGTGGGTTTAAGTGGTGGGGGGTCCGGGGTGAGGTACGGGGTTTCGGGGTTGGGGTGGGGTAGGGTGGGAGAGTGCAGGAGGTGGGAGGATGACGTGGTGGGGGTCCGGGGGGCGAGTGGGGGGTTTCGGGGATTAATATATATAGCTATTAACTGAAGCAAAAAGTTACCGAGCATCGCTCGGTGGCCAGGTACTTCTACTATAACATACGATACCTATATTTTTTTAAAACACAAGTAATTACAAATAGAAAATGAAAGTGGTCTAGAATGTGATTTGTGATTATTAATTAGCGCTTAATAAAATACACTGCCGGCCAAAAAAACGTAACACTTAGATTTTTTTATTATAAATATCTAATAAAATGTATTTTTAATGCAATGAAATTGAATAAACTTTTTAATATATGATATATTTTTAACCTTTCTTAATAAGTGTAACATAAATTTAAAACATTTTATCTAAAAATTATAATTTAAATGAAATAAAAGGCAATAATTTGATATTAATTTATCGATTTTTGACGAAATCGAATATCCTTATTATAATCTATCAATCCATATTTTTTTTTTTTTTTTTGATAATATGCTTGAAATCCATTATTTGATTCTCTTTTCGACTAAACCTATCAAAATTATGCCGCAATCTACAGGTGAATAGTTTGAACCCAAATGCCCCCTCCCCCTTTAAGTTACAACTCGGCTTTTGCAGATCATTTGTTATACCACAACCATTCACCTTCATCGACCAACCCCCTCCCTTTACATTTCATTTCAAAAAGCAGGAAATTGGATTTGTTTGAGTCAGCTGAAATTAAAAAGGCCACACACCTTAATCAAAACATCCTGAACAATCAAACAGACATCAAAACTTCACCAATAATTGACATTTTAATCAATGATATTTAATTTGAATTTTAAAAATAAAAAAATAAAAATTTTCACTATACATCCCCATCACATTCCATTGTTTATTGCCCCCTTTATGGTACATACATAATTTTCGGCACCTTCCAAGTATAAATATCTTTTCTTTATTCCCAGTTTAGCCCTCTGTCCTCTCCATCTGTTCATTCGGCTCTCCCTCTTTAAGGCCATCCCATCCTCTGATAATTCTTTTATATTTACACTAAGTCATAAATAACTGTCCATCATATTAAAATAAATTATGTTCATTATTTTATGTTATCTTCAGTCAATGTTCTCCTGACGATGAGTTAAGAGCTCGAAATATATAGAGTAAACTAAAAAAAATCTTTGTATTTTAATTTTTCTCCTTGTGAAACACCACCAACTCCAACCTAATTTAATTTTAACAATGTTTCACTATAAACCAACACCGCGTTCCCTAAATTTGATTAAAATTATGCCGCTTACCATTACAGATTCTGCGAAAGCCGTTGCTTTAATCGAGGATGGACGCAGCTACAGATACGTAGCTTTTACAATATCAAAAAAAACATGCAATTTCAATATATTTAATTTTTTGAAAAATTGTTTTTTTCACTGGCAGAATAAGAGGATATGGCGTGATGATCAAATGAAACGAAAGTCTTATAAGTTAATATGTATAATAACTATTTATAATGTTATGAAGAATATGTTCCACATATTTGTGTCGAGTTTAAAAGTAGCGAAAGAGAATGCCAAGGACAGAGGACCGCATTGCTGGCTGGACCACAGCCTTGACGGGATCTGATGCTGCAATCAAAATGAATTTGCCCGCCATACAGGATTCGCTCTAAGGCCAAAAGATTCTCACTATAGTTTAAACGAAATAAATTTTTTTATTCCCTTAATGCTTAGATATTTTTTTTATTTTAATATATAAGATAGATGATAAATTAAAAAGAAAGAATTTTTTATTTTGAACTTTTGTCCAAAATGTAGCTATTTTAAATAAATAAAAAAATAGTTATCTTAGTTTATAGTAATAAATTGTTTTGCTAAGTCAGAAAATTATTTGTAAAATTTAAAGAGTCAATTATATCACAAAGTACTCATTTTTTTTTACTTTACCATACAGTCAAGTATTGTAATCGTGCATGAAAAAAGTGTTGTTTTTTTCTTAATTCGTTTTTTCGAAATATCTCAAAAACGGCTGAAACTATTTTGATTAAAAAAATTGGCCGAAACCATGGCATTTTGGTCTACAAAAAAAGCCCTAATAAGTGAACATCGAAAAAAATTATATTTTTCGAGATAATAATTGTTTTGTCAAAATGTCTGTTAGTTAGTCTGTGCGTTACCAAATTTGTGTGGACGAGCTAGCTCAGAAACTAGTGTGAATATCAAAACCAAATTTCTCAGGTAGTTTTGGTGCATTGAGATTAAGAGTTGATTATATTTTATATCGACCCAAAATTGAGGGGTAGGGGGGGGGGGGGTTAAAATTTAAAATTATAATATTTTCAAACTAAAAAAACAAGAAAAATGAAATATACTATAAAATGAACCTAGAATAACGAAAATATTTTTTTTCTGGTGCCAAAATTAAGGGAGAGGGGGTCAAAAAAAATCTAAGCCATTTGAGAAAACTCAACCAAATTTGGTATACATTACCAAAAGTCTAAAAATTCAAAAACTAACCACCCGAAAATGGAGGGGAGGGTGGTTATAGAGTCAAAAAATGAAAATCTAGGCCCTTGTATCAAACTCAACCAGAAGTGTATGGTAAAGTCAAGTGGATGGCCACATCAGAATATGTCAATTTATTTAATAATGTCAGAGAGAAATTAGATTTTTTTAATTCGAAAAAACATATATTTCGGAATATTTTAAAGAAGAAAATATTCGGTAATAATAATTATTTTCTATTTTGTCCACAGCGTCTATAAATTACGTCACACAGTAATGGGGGGAGGCATCTCAGATTTGTGGCAAAATGTGACAAGCCGGGACTAGTGGATATTAAAAATTGTGATGTCACAAAAGACAAATTAAAACTTTTAAAAATTTTCAAATATATATCTTTTAGATTTCATGTTATTATTATTCCAACCTGAAAATGTTGGTAAAATAAATCTAGACAAAAAATCCCTTTAGTTGAGTTTAAATTATTAAAAAG